>CAIGQZ010004081.1:5539594-5562618 GCA_903798205.1 Danio tinwini
AAAAAAAACTCATAATAATGCATCATTTCTGTAATGTTTTAATATGCTTTGTCATCATACTCTGTTGTTCAAACAGGTCTTTGTAGCAAGTTTGTTTTGTGGGTGGTTTTTATTTATTTATTTATTTATTTATTATGATTTTCATATTGTTTTTTCTTTTTTATTCTATTTTTATTATTTTGAATGTTTTTATTTATTTTCTTATTTGCTCTGCTTATGTTATATGTGGACAAAATATGTAAACAGAGAATATTCAATTGATAAAAAAATTGCACATATTCATTGCACTGATTCATTTATTTGAACTGAAATTGCACATGTACATTTGTAATTATGTACACACTGTACATATACATTTGTAATTATGTTTATCTATCTGCACACTTCTGATTATTATTAGCAACCTGTACATATACCCATCTATTGTAAATCTCTGTTCATAACTAATACAACCTGTATATAATGTTCATAGTACATCCATTTGTAAATAGCACCATAGTTTTTCTATAACTGCACTTTATAACTTATACCTGTATCCTGCACTTGCTGCTATTGCACTCCTGGTTAGACCTAAACTGCATTTCATTGCCTTGTACATGTGTGATGACAATAAAGTTGAATCTAATCTAATCTAATAATGTGGAAGGCCACACAATTTGGCATATTCTGAACTGTAAGAAGTTTAGAAAAAGCATAAACTTTAGTGCTCAAAATTGGACTATACACCTTAAAAGAGTGTTTCAGAAAACACCCATGTGTAATGATGGGGCGTGGAAACAGAGGTGTGCATGTCCAGATTCCTAACAGCTGTAGATGGTAATCAGTGTCTGGATTGGTGCAAAGCATGATGGGGTTTGTAGTCCGGGTGAATGGCTAGAAAGTGCCCTATGGTGAGTCAGATGGGTGCTCCAGCTAATATTTGTGACAATGAAACTTTAATAAAAACCCTTAATTTTGTGTAAAACACAGTGATGATAAATAGAGAACATCACCGATTCAAGTCCAAAAAAGATTACCAACACAATTTCTGAAGATTGCAGCTGTCAAAAATGAGTTTTTCTCTTGATTATCTTCATAGTTTCGCACGTGTGTTTTGTCATCTTGTTAGCCCTTTTGCTCTCTGTATATATAAACCCCTGTTTTTATTGTCAGTTGTTAAACGTTGGACATTTGTGATTTGGTTAGATTGTCTTTGCCTTGCTAAACGTCACAGTTGCCAAGGATTTCTCAGAGATTTTCAATCAGGTTTACATCAGTACTCTGAGCTGCTTTTTCATTAATTTAGTGATTTTAGCTTCAAGATTTTATCTTAGGTTAATTGTCCTGCCTGAATACTGCTGTCTGACTGGGTGATGAACGCAGGGCACTGCATGTTTCAAAAGGAATAACGTGAGTTCACTCTGCCATGTAACCAAGTAAAGTTTGATACACACAAAAATATTTTTACAAATGTACAATTTTCAAAATGTTAGAAAACAAAAACATGAGGACAAAAAACCCTAGTTTTATTTAATTGTTTTGCTACTTCTACACATTAAAACTCAACAGTCAACTTTATCAAATGAAATAAGTGTAGTTAACTCAAATTTTACTGAGTTAATTCTACTCATTTGAAAAGAGTTTTTAACTCAGTGTTAAAGGTAATGAGTTAATTAAATATCTAATTTCTTCAGCTTAAATGGAATAAGTTCACAGTACTCATATAGATTAGTTTTTTAACTCAAATGGTTTGCGTTGCCTTAACTTATCGGTTTTACAGTACTCAGTTGGTTTGAGTTCTCTTCATTTATCGGGTTTTGAAAATGTTTCTTTTGCTCAAAACAGTTTGAGTTACCCTAACTTTTTGGGTTTTACAGTGTAGTAGTAGTAATCAGCCTGATTATCTTGTGGTTTATTGCCCAGACTTAAAGGCCCAGCTCTTATAACTTGTATATGCTCATTGAAAGCAGTTCCAGCTGCCGTGTTGATCTCATTGCCCATTGAGATTTTCGACATTATTCTTTCCTCTCAGGCATTTGTCTTTCATGGACGACCAGCCTTTTTGGGGGACATTTGTAATAACCAGCCTTGGTTTTCATCTGGACAACTACTTCAGAACAGCTCGGAAGCATTGGGAATGTTGGCTGTCAGTTAAATAGTGTTTGACCAATAATTAAGAAAATCATTACCACGTACATCAATATTCTTTTTTTAAATATCTGATATTTAAATATTTTTTAAATGTCTGACAGACAGACAGACAGACAGACAGACAGACAGACAGACAGACAGACAGACAGACAGACAGACAGATAGATAGATAGATAGATAGATAGATAGATAGATAGATAGATAGATAGATAGATAGATAGATAGATAGATAGATAGATAGATGCACAGACAGACAGACAGACAGACAGACAGACAGACAGACAGATAGATAGATAGATAGATAGAGAATGTTTTTGAGGAAATGCATTTTGATGTAAAATACAGACTTAATTTCTTGGGAAATTGTGCTTCAATGAGTTGTGCATGATAAGGAGAATGTTTTAAGACAAAAATATCAGTTATGACTTCATGTTCTCTTTAAGTTATGATAGAGCAGTGCTGGATATTTTACAGAGAAAAGCAAACACTTTTTTTGCAGAGGTGTTACATTCAAAATGTGTAATTTAGAGGAAATTGAGGAAATGCTTGACTTTGACTTATGTAGGTTCTGTTTCGATGAGGAAAAAGAGGAACTTGCATGTTTCAAACCTGACAGTCTACACTTATTTATGTTTGTAAAGTACATCTAATTCTTCCTATAAGTAACTTGAAACTGAATAGATAATTACACACTGTTTCAATGTCAGCACTTCTTTTCTTTCTCTTATTGCAGACCTTTCTATCATGCACTCATACACTCATACCTGCCTCTTTCTCTCTCCATTCGTCTGTTCTAGTTATTTCCTCCTCCCCCTGTCGCTCTTTGAGACAGATGTTCATTAGTTGTGACTGCAGACGCTCGGAGTGTGTGTGTTTGCATGAGTGTGTGTGTGTGTGTGTGGCTCAGGGTCAGCATGATGCTCGCAGTTGGATAACTCAGAGTTTAACTGTTGTCTGATCAGCTGTATGGCCGTACTGGCTGATCTGAGTGAAAACATGGTGGATTTTTACTCTAAGATTCGCTCCAGCCACCGACCAAGAAGTGCAATGCCATTCTCTCTGAACAATCAGGTATGTCCACAACTTGTTTAAACTAAGTTTCTGGACACATTAATGCTATTTGAGAAAAAAACGTATAGATTGGCTTGACTGTTCAATATATCACACGTCGCATGGTGTTTATATATGAGCAGTATGAATTGTGGTGTATGCTGAGATGTGCTTTTAAGCGTGCTTCATTGTTGTTCTTAGCGAGGATGTGGTCTCTTCCTGTTGAGACACTCCCCGCTGCCGATATTCTAAATGCACTTGTCATGTTAAACATCATTGGGATTAAGAGTTTGTTGTAGTAAAGTTGTCCAACTTTAAACCTCTAATAAACAGAACATGTACAATGCTTGATCATTGGCATCACTTCAGTTCTGGTCAAAAAAGGAAGTTGGTTTATATTAGGCCTGCCCAAATATTAATTTCTGAAATTGCGATTTGAAAGCTGCGATTATTTTGATCAGTTTTTGACAGTTCATTACCCTCAACAATATTGATAATGTAACACAATCTAAATGTGAAGGCTTTAGAATCATTTGTGTTCTTTGCACTTTAAATGTCAAAAACGCTTGCTTTTTCAACCTTAATGTAGGTTGTCGTCAGTAATTTACTGATGTAAAACTGTTGACATGGTGTTTGGATTCTTAAAAGTTTAAGATTTTATGTATAATTGATTTAATTATATTAAAGATACTGTAGTTATTTACTTAATTTGTCTTTGCAATTGACTACTTTATTACAGAAATGGCAACAATGTTTAGGAGGTTTTAAATTAACAGTATCATACTGTAGCACACTTTGTGAAACTTTTCTGAAACAGTAGTAAATCACATTTTCATTTTGATCAGAAAAATCATAATTGTTTTTTCCCTAAATGGTGCAGCGCTATGTTTAATCATCTTGAGATGTTGTGTGTAGTGATCTGCATACTGTGACGGTGCCAGATCTTGCTTTTATAGGCTTCATCCATCACGTCCTTCTCTTTTTTTCTGGCTGTTAGCCTACTTGTACAATGACTTTTACAGGTTGTGTGGCTGTCTCTGTTGGCCAGCGCATTCAGATCATCTAAATTTATCTCACAAAAGGATGGCATACATTTAAGGCATGGGGACTTCAGCGCTCCCTTTGCTTTAAGATGTTTTAAAGGGATAGCTCAGCTAAAAATGCAATAGCATTTACTCACTTTCTTGTTCTTCTAAATGTGCATGTTTTCTGTGAAAAACAAAAGGAGAAATGTTAAAGAATTGGCTGGATGCACTTAAAATAAGTAAAGTATAGTGGATCTGCACAAGATGTAAAAACAGACTACAATCATACAGTGCGTCTGGAAAGTATTCATATCGCTTCACTTTTTCCACATTTTTATGTTACAGCTTTATTCCAAAATGCAATAAATTTATTTATTTCCTCAACATTCTACACACAATATCCCGTAATGACGATGTGAAAAAAGAGTATTTAAAATTGTTGCAAATTTATAAAAAAAACAAAAAACTGTAAAATCACATGTACATCAGTATTCACAGCCTTTGCTCAATACTTTGTTGATGCACTTTTGGCAGAAATTACAGCCTCAAATCTTTTTGAATATGATGCCACAAGCTTGGCACACCTGTCTTTGGGAATGTTTGCCCATTCCTCTTTAAAGTACCTCTCAAGCTCTTTTAGGTTAGATGGGAAGTGATGGTGTACAGCCATTTTCAGATCTCTCCAGAGATGTTCAATGGGATTTAGGTCTGGGCTCTGGCTGGGCCACTCAAGGACATTCACAGATTTGTTGTGAAGCCAATCCATTGATATTTTGGCGATGTGCTTTGGGTAATTGTCCTGCTGGAAGATTAACCGTCGCCCTAGACTGAGGTCAAGAGCACTCTGAAACAGGTTTTCATTCAGGATGTCTCTGTACATTACTGCATTCATCTTTCCATCTATCCTGACTAGTCTTCCAGTTCCTGCTGCTGAAAAACATCCCCACAACATGATGCTGCCACATCCATGCTTCACTGAGGGATGGTATTAGCCTGGTGATGAGTGGTGCCTGGTTTTTTCCAAATGTAACGCCTGGCATTCACTCCAAAGAGTTCAATTTTAGTCTCATCAGATCAGAGAATTTAGTTTCTTATGGTCTGAGAGTGCTTCAGATGCCTTTTGCCAAATTCTAGGTGGGAAGTGTCCTCCGTCTGGCCACTCTACCATACAGGCCTGATTGGTAGATTGCTGCACAGATGATTATCCTTCTGTAAGGTTCTTCTCTCTCCACAGAAGAACGCTGGAGCTCAGACAGAGTGACCGTCGGGTTATTGATCACCTCCCTGACTAAGGCCCTTCTCCCCCGATCACTCAGCTTAGATGGCCGGCCAGCTCTAGGAAGAGTCCTGGTGGTTCCAAACATCTTCCACTTATGGATGATGGAGGCCACTGTGCTCATTTGAACTTTCAGAGCAGCAGAAACTTTTCTGTAACCTTCCCCAGCCTTGTGCCTCGAGACAATCCTATCTCAGAGGTCTACAGACAATTCCATTGACTTCATGCTTGTGTTTGTACTTTGACATGCACTGTCAATCCTGGGACCTTATATAGATAGGTGTATGCCTTTTCAAATCACGTCCAGTTAGTTGAATTTACCACAGATGAACTCCAATAAAGCTGCTGAAACATCTCAAGAATGATCAGTAAAAACAGAATGTACCTGAGCTCAATTTAGTGCTTCATGCCAAAGGCTGTGAATACTGATGTACATGTGATTTTTCAGCTTTTTTATTTTTAATAAATTTGCAAAAATTTCAAAAACTCTTTTTTTCACATTGTCATTATGGGGGATTGTGTGTAGAATGTTGAGGAAATAAATGAATTTAATCCATTTTGGAATAAGGCTGTAACAAAAAAAAAAGTGGAAAAAGTGCTATGAATACTTTCCAGATGCATTGTAGATGAATACCATAGAAGCCAAATGCAAATAAAATAAATGTTATTAATAATTGTTTTTGTCTAGACAGTTTTTTAAAGTACTGAAATTAAATAGTCAGTTGATAATCAATCATGTGACTTTTGATGCATATAATGCATTGTTTCTTTATAAACGATATATTATTTAATAAATAAATTAATAAATTAATTAATTATTTACTAATTACGGTTGAACTGTGTTTCATGGATTCCACAAAATTGTTAAGAATTAAACTATTTTTTAATAATTGTTTCAGTATATAAGACTAAATCATCAATAATAATCACTACATAATTACTAAATCAATATAATATACTTTTATTATTAAAATGAATGATTACATGATTACTTTTATTAGTACTATAATGTGACTGGTAGTGTATGAATGTCACACAATAAAAGAAAAGTCTATTGCAGTTTCTGTTTCATGCCAACTTTATACTTTATTAATAAAGTATAAAGTTTTTATCACATAATACTTTATAAAATGGCATGTTATGGTATACTGAAAGTCATTTTCCGGTTTGACCTCACCAGCCCAGATCCGCTTTAGCCTTCGTATAAAGAAAAACAGTGGCCAGCACTTCAACATTTCACCTTAAGATTTCACAGAAAAGAAAGTGGTTTGGGTTTGTGTGGTTCTCAGTTCCCTCTTAAAGGGATAGTTCACCTAAGGATTAAAATTCTGTTATCATTTACTTTCCCTCCACTTGTTTCAAACCAATTTACATTTCTTTCTTCTGTTAAACACAGAAGAAGATATTTAGAAAAATGTTGGAATTCGGTAATCATTGACTTCCATCATATTTTTAATGAATTTGAATTTATGTATTTATTTAACAGGGACAATGCTCATTAATCAACAGTAGAACTGTAAATAAGCTAGAGTAAGCCACAAGGGCTAATTTTTTATCTGTTGCCCCCTGCCAGATTTTAAAAGGCAACCTAAAACAAAAAAAACACATCATCACACATACAATAACAGTAAAGTTACATACGAAAAGATTAAAACATATAATAAGAATTTCTTAAAATGTTAGACAAAAGAGTTACACATGATTACAAACTTGATTTAACTTTAACTTGTGTTTAAATGTTGAATAATTTGTAACACCCCTTAAATCCATAGGAAGTGTGTTCTAGAAATGACTCTTACTGAGAAGACTGATCGTGCAAAAGTTACGCCTAAACTGCACAGCACAGTCTCCTCTGGTAACAGATCGTGTTGCTTGACCATTATTATTCTTGTGTGTCACAAACTCACATAATGTAGGTGGAGTATATCCATTTAAAATTTAAAAATTCATACAAGCATCAGCCAAGTATTTCATATTATCAAAGCTCAATAAATAATGTTTTTGCATTACATTACAATGATAACCTAATAGACTTCTGATCAAATACTTTAAGTGCCTGTTTATGAAGTGATTCAACTGATTTTAAAACTGTTTTACTGGTGTGGGACCAACTAGTAAGACAATACGCTTATTTCACGCGGCCGCCATTTTAAAGAACCAAAGCGAAGCTGCGGTGGGAAGAAACCTGGAAGTATAGGATCAGCAAACATTGCAACAACATGCTGTGGACTATAAACCTCCAGCTGTTGCCACGATTTTAAAACGCAGATATGATGTAAACATCACTTTAATATCATTCAGTTCAGTTTAATTTAAACAATGAAAAGCATATTAGGCATCAAACAACATCACAGTCTCTCCTCCTGGGCTTCAGTTTATGGCAGCAGGTAAACACAGTGGGGCTTCACTGCTTGCTTCAGTCTATGTAACCCAGTGAGCGATAAAACAACGCAGTCCTCTGTAGCACACCCTTGTGTTGTCTGTAATAGTGTTGTCCTGGTACTGAATAAAAAAAAAAACGTCCATTTCCTGCTGACATTTAAGCGCCGCTGAGCGCGTTCTTAAGCAGCTGATTTGCCATATTCACTTGTGCTCAACAGAAATGACTGTGATTGGTCATAAGGGTAATCAGGTCACCGAACTTCACTGAGTGCAAACACAGATGCACGAACAGTGGAGTGTTTTAAAGCCGCAAAGATCAGCCGAGTCACCAGCGGATCGCTCGTCTGTGTTTTCACTGGGTAAACAGCGGTGAAGTGTGGTGAACTGTTGACCTCCATGGCCAATCACAGTCCTTTCTGTTGAGCGCGTGAACACCATGCGTTCAACAGTGCTTATGTTAGTGGGAAATTAACGGGTTTTATAAGTTTCAGTAACGAAATTCAGTATCCTGACAGGTCTAATATAGTGAAAGAATCAGTTTATTAACTTGAGTTTGATAAATGGCAGCTAAAACGATTGTTTGGGAAAGAAAACATTAGCAAACTAGTGGCATTTCCCTTAACTTAGCTGAAAATGAGGTCCGATATCCCGTTTTATTTTCACTTTCCATTCAGAATGGACCTCCGGGTAACTCGGAAGACAGTGAAATTAAATATTTGTGTCGCTTTCTCTTCGCTGATAAGATATACAGCCAGGTATACAACATACCTGTGTGACTTAGGCTATACTTCCAGGTTTCTTCCCACCGCAGCCTCGATTTAGCTTTTTTAATGGCGGCGGCTTGAAATCAGTCTATATGTAATATGAGAAAAAATTATAAAAAGTACATAAAAAGTTTTGCTGCTTTATTAGTCAAGTAAGGTCATATATGCCTGAAGTTGGCTAGATTAATTTTAACAATTTTAGTGACCTTCTTGGCATGCTTTTAGAATGTCAATTGTGAATCTAAAATTAGACCGAAATATAAAAAAATCAGAAACAACCCTGAGCTTTTCTACTTTAATAAATACATCAGGATAATGGGTAACTGTCAATGCTTGTGAAAAAACATACAAACCGTTTTACTTATATTCATATTAAGATATGAGTGACACAACCAATCAGAGACGTCAATGGCTCTCGGTGTTCAGTATTCTTCACAATAACTTCTTTAAAATTAAATTAAAAGATTTGGAACCTCTTAAGAGTGAGTAAATGGCGAGTTATTATTTATTTTTGGATGAGCTATGACATTAAACTAAAGTCAATGTTGTCTACAGTTTTTGTGCAACTATATTTGTGGTCATTACAATAATAAAATAGTTTCCTGTTAGTTGTTGCAAATTGGCAGTTGTGGCTGAGAGACACTTGGTCTGCACCAGACCTGGGTAAATATAGACCCAGGATATAGACATGTCGACTGTCTAGCTTTTATTTTCCATGTTATGTTCCATGTTCTTCAATTATTCTTGCTCTTCTACGTCTTTCCCTGTCTTTCTCTCTATCACAGACGTCTCTGAGGAGAGGTGTGTCGGTGTACAGACCTCTCTCAAGGCTTAAGGTGAGCTCAGTAGTGTATATAGTCAAAGCCGTATTCACTATACAAGCATGCAACTCCATTTGTTTCTCTTTTTCATGTAGCACTGATGAATAAAGGTACATGACAGCACTCATGTTATGCTTTTTCAACCATTATAGGGGAGCTATTATGCAGAAATCACTTTTATAAGGGATGTAAACATAGTTGTGTGGCAACAATGAGTGTGTTTACATGAACCCGAATAATCTGATTTTAATACGATTAAGACAATACTCTGATTAGGAGTCAACCATGTAAATAGAGACTTTTGATCTCTATTGATTTTTGAATTCTATTTTTGTACCCCTTCCCCTTCAAAATTTACCCGTAAGAATTGGGACAGCACTACAGCACCTGCACATCTTATCATTTGTCATCGTCAGGGCCAGACGGAATCTGTGGATGTTTTTTGCTATTTCTGCGAAGAATTTTTGGTAAAAATCTGCGGATTTCTGCTGAATTATTTTGGAAGTATCATAACTAAAAACTTAATATGTGAAATAAAAAATAATGTCTTTTTAAACTTTTATTTAATGTTTAAAATGCAAATCCATTTATTAAAGTAAACAAAGTTTGTTTACCACTTTATTTGGTAAACAAAGCAAGTCTCTCATATAATATATCTACTAAAAGACAGAAACTATTACTGTACAAATTGCATTGTACATAAATCAGATGAATTTTTTTTTATTAGTCAATAATATTACTGTAATTAATTTAAAAACTGAATAAATATAGATATACACACATTTACTCCAGTAAATAAACAGAATTAATGATGGGCAAAAAATCTGTGAAAATCTGTGGAATTCTGCTCCTTTTTCTTTTTCCTTTTTGGTGCTCACTTTAAATTACTTTCTTGTACTTTCTCATGTACTGACATGTACGATAAGAGTTCTCAGTTTCAATAATGTCACTGATACAGATGGATGGCAACTGACCCTTCGCAAAACCCCAGCCCCTTCTCACCGTCTGACATGCTTTCAGTATCAGCCACAGCGCTCCCCTTTCAATAATGTGCACTCCCCGAAATGGGGAATAATTGCTGTACAAATTACATACTCATTTCAGACAAAAGCAGACATAAAGGTTAGAATTATGCATACAAGGGAACACAGCCATAGTCTACAATGATGGGAAAAAAGTATAATGATGGGAAGTTTAACTCATTTGAATACAGTTGAAATTTAGGTTAGATTCCCTAACACTCAAACACATGCAAACCATGGCGTTTTAAACAAGACATTAATGCATATAAATATATATATAACGGTAATGATAAATTCATTGTTTTTCTGGGTCTCCAGACTATGCAGTTTGAATTATCTTACCCAATCTTCAAGTAGTCCTCATGTAGTTCTCTGGTTATTGTCACGTCACATATCCATAAACCAGTGGTTCTCAACTCTGGTTCTCGTGCCGCCCCCGTCCTGCACATTTTGTGCATCTCTCTTATTTGACACACCAGGATCAGTTAATTTATCTCTCTGTTAACAAACTGATGATCTGAATCAGGTGTGTTAAGTAAGGAAGACATAAGGTGCGTCCCAAATTTCATACTTATGCACTATTCTATGCCATTTTGTTAGTATAAATAGTATAGTAGTGTGTTCACACTGAAAACTCTAAAAATGCTAAGTGCACTTTAATTGATGATGCATTTATTCAACCGGTAAAATGAAGTGTGTTATGATGAACACTTCACGCACTCAATGACCACAGCTTTGCTCACGTAGCGAAAGGGGCGGAGCTTGCGGGCGCTCATGTTGGATAACTATTTATTTTGGATTGTGAAAGCAAAATTCTCCTACGAGAGTGATTATAGCGCCTCCCGATGGTGAATGCGGTCATACTCATGGCGGGTATTGTTTGGTACTTTGGTCATTATATTTATTGGCAACTGTTGAACGTTATCAGGGAAACGGTTTCAATTTTCGCTTAGTAAAAAAAACATTAGAGTTCCATTTGGGACAACACTCCATACATATACTATGCTGTTGAGTGTGTAAGTGCATAGTGTATAGTGTGCCATTTAGGTTGCAGCAATACAAAATGTGCAGGGTGGGGGGGCACGAGGACTGGAATTGAGAACCACTGCCATAAACTAAAGTTTTGTGGGCTATCCAATAATAAAGTTTAGTTTATTAGTCTTGAGTACTTGAGTTTCGAGTCACCCTTTTAGCAACTGTGGATTGAGTTTATGATGAGGTGTCCACACAAAATGATTTATTTCCTTCACTTCTCAAGGTTTCAGGAATAGATCAAATATATGCCCAGCCTTTCTGGGTAGCTGTTATCTGCATTGTAAATTCTATATGAATTCATAACCTATGCCTTGTTAGTCTGTCCATTCTTTTTGTCGGAGGCTCAGAATGTCTGCATTATGATTGGCCGGATCTCCTGTCAATCAAACTGCTGCGAAGGGTCAATTGTACATATTCAGGATCCAAACAGCCCCTGAATGAGTACGTCTAATTCTGATGGAGCCAAACACAAATCAAAATGTAAGCTGATCAACGCTCAGGGATGGCCTATCATTGGGCCTATGTGTGACTGTTGGCTTGGTGTGAATCTAGAATATCACAGAGACTCAATAGAACCATTAATTCCTCATTTCCACTGGTTCGGTTCAGTTCGATATGGCTCACCCTGATCAGGCTTGCATTTCCACTGACTACAGTATACTTACTAGATGCATGGCAGAAAGTTAAAAATCAAGGTCATTCTCGCTTAAAGAAGAAAGCTGTATGGGCTTAAGCACATTATGTTTAATGTAGATGCACAGGTGCACACAAAAAAGAGAGAACGTGGCGCCCCACACTCTTTCCACATGTTCAGAAACTACATGCAAACAGCCTCAAAAATAGCAGTGGAGGACATATAGTACAGTACAGCAGATCTTATTGCATGTGGCTGTTTGTTGCAAGAAGCCGACAGGCTTTTTTTCAGCATGGTTTCTTAAAGTGCGCCATCACTGTGTTATTACAGTGTTGTGTTTTGGCTGTGTTTTTTTTTTTAAAAAAGGCACTTCCTGTGTTGTCGTTCCACCTGTTTAATGTGCACACAAGTGAGGATTCTCTGTGAACTAATAGCATTCAGCAGCCAGACAATCTCCACTCTTTTGGTACCATACTGTTTAGCTATACTGTACATATTCTTAAGAAAGGGTGCCAAATAAGTGATAGTTAGCTATTTTGGTTCCTTTGACAGTCTAAATGTGTAGTAGTGCACTGCTCAGTGGAAATGGGCCTTAAGCAACTACTCAGCAGCCTCCTAATAATGTGTTAAAACCATTCTGAACACCTTACCAACATCAAAGTCACACTCTATCTTTGTGTCTCTGGAAACCATTGTTAAAAAGTGCTCTCAAAAAATGATATTTGCTGTTTGTTTAAACTTCTTAACTGAGCTGAAACAACATGCAATTCTTGAGTTTTTTGGGAACAGCTTAATTGTTTTATGTTCAATCCACTTAAATTTGTAAAAACTAACAAGTTAACCTAATCTCCATGTTGTCCCAACACAGATCAATTGTGTTTAACCCAGCATCTTTTACAGTATGTTTAAGTTCAGTATTCAATTTTTAAAAGCACATAAAAAAATCTTAATATGATATTACAGAAACAGATAATATCCTATTACAGATAATATTCACACAATAGAAGGCAACTTAAGTGTGCTTACTATTGGGCTCTATTTTAATGATCTAGGCACAAAGTCTAAAGTGCATGGCGCAAAAGCATTAAGGGCATGTCCGAAAACACTTTTGCTATTTTAAGGATGGAAAAATACGCTCTGCGCCGCAGCGCATAGTCTAACAGGGTTGTGCTTATTTTCTTAATGAGTTATAAGTTTGTTTTGGGCATAACCTGCATTAAAACAATCAGAAGCTCATCTCACATTCCCTTTAAGAGTCAGTTGTGTCGCGCCATGACACATTTGCTATTTACATGGCAGACTTTGTAAGTGGACAAACTGAATGCTTCACTAGCAAGAAAACAGTTAGTAGTAGTGCGAGGATAAAGAACAAGCCTCCTCCATTCAGCCTCTTTACTTTCTCTTTACATTACTTTTACTCTTTACTTTACTCCTTTACTTTTGTGGATAAGAAAACATGGAAACTCACTCCACCGAAGACATCAATTAGTTAGTTAGTTTGTTAAACACAAAGATTTGCTTCAAAACTTTTTCTAAATTCAGTTCTAATTTCCAGCAAACGAATAATTGAACTATAATCACGAAGTGTGGTCAAAAAATTAATAAGTTATACCCAAACACACGTCCTATTCTTGTGCTCCATATGGTGATGCAGACGTCTCCAAAACCTGACAGGTGGACAAATCTAAATTAGTCTTTACTAAAACAAATATAAAAATATACATATAATAAATAATACTACTATTAATAATAACATTATACAAACGCAAATTGTCATGAATTAACTGAAAAAGCCTCCAAGATGAGGCATGGAGGCAGTGGATTTTATATTTATGTAGTAAATAATAAGTTTTGTAATCCTTTAATTTTTTTCATATGTAATGATATTTGTGTATTGCTGTGCAAACGTTTGAACCCACATAGGTTCACAAATAATGCGCTCTGCACTGCACTTAAAACCTGCTTTTAGATGGTCAATGATGCGGTCTATTTCAGTTCTTCAAAATAGCAACGCGACAACAATGTGCATTAACACATCTCTATTTTAGACCAGCACACCCATAAGTTCACAAAGTGGTGCAAATGGATTTGCTATTTGAAAACGTGGTGGAAAACGTAAAAATTAGGGTTTCGCTGGTCTGAAAATAGCAACAGATCATGCCAAACACGTCTTGCACCTTATTGCGCTGGGTGTATGATAGGGCTCATTATGCATTTTATAATGTACCAATTGTGCTGTTTTAAATAATGCCATTTGCAGCTGTTTGTGAAAGTACACGTCTATAAAGCTTTGTCAAAGTGCATGATCAGTGAAGTTCAAGTCAATAAATTCTAAACCTTTGAAAAAAGTAAACAATAATTGCAGTTTCTTTTCTGTAATGGATCTATGTAACTTAACACGTTTGCATAATGCCAGCTAATCCTCTTTATTGGCTGCCTGCAAACAACATCTTTAACTAAACTTTTTTTAAGTAGCTCTCAGGTTTACAGACTGCCCTGTTCCTGGATCAGCTCTCTAACCGCTGGCCATCACAGCAGGACCATCACAAACTGTATCAAAATCACAATCAAAATTCAATTATAACAACATACAGCAAACAACTGTGAGAAAGAACCAAGCCTCAATTCTCTTATCAAAATGAAAGCATGTCGGGTTTATCTGCTGGGTCTTTTGTCATCTCTAAATAGAACAAACAAAACCAGATAAAATGCTTACACTATATCTGCTTGTGGTTTGCTTTTTTTTGAGACTGTTAGCTCTTGCTCTGTTTCCTGAGATCTGCCTGCACAGGAAGTGCTTTCTTTTAAGTGACGGTACATGAGACTTCGGGCCTACTATATATATATCAACAAACTTTATATGAGATACTGAGTTTTTTTTTGCCAATTTAGCTTGTTGCTTATACGTTAGATTAGTCCAAACCAAAACTTATCTCAGCCAAAAAATTGAGTATACCCCAATGAATATGTTAGAAGAAAATATTAAAGCTTGGACAACTTAATAAAATTACAAAAACATTAAAAAAATAAATAATTTTATTAGGCTAAAGTTTTTGTAGGTTGTATTTTTTCTCATTTAAATGTAAATGTATTATTTTTCTTAACCTAAAAATGGTAAGTGGTTCTCTATCCAACCAATTCTGATTATATACTTCTATGTACATTTTTCTGGAGAGAGCAAAATACGTCCAAAGAGCTACGTTTTTTTGCAGTTTTTGTTTTCGTGATTCCACTAGAGGCCGCTGTGTATGCTTTTTCAGATCTCCAATTTCTCTCTCGAGTGCCATTCGTGCCTGCTGTTCTTGCATAAATCCACCAGAAGCTGCTGTTGACTGACTGACTGACCGATCGACCAATCCCCCCACCCTTCCCTAAACCCAACCGAAAGTGTTTTCAAAAGCAATCCAGAAAAGGAAAAGTCCTCGCCTTATTTTTACCATGCACGTTTTCAGATTTTACCACATTCTCACCCTATTATTTACTTGTTTATTTTATTTTTTGGATTTTGTTTTTGTCTTACTTGCTTTCTTTAACCGTTCTTCACCGGACTCGAACCCATGTCGCAATCAACTCTGCTCTGCGTATTAAATCCGCCGACGTACGTGTCGAAAAGTCGTCCACACGGAGGTCAGCTGTTAAGTGTGAAAAAGAACGGCATCATACCACCCTGTAGCATTCATTTTAAAGACGAAATGCAGTCATATGTTCCTCTGACTACATAACTTACGATCTCCAGAAATGTATATAGGGCTACGTTTTTAGAATGAGCCTGTGTTGTCTCTAGCTGTCTTATTTCGATGAATTCAGCTGTTTAATAAAACTGTCCTATATAAATGCACCTATTTATATATTGACCACACTTAAAAAAATACTTAGAATGAGTAAACCCATTGCTTTTAAAGTGATTAGTTGAATTTACTTACAAATTGTGAGTAGGCCCGTTGCCTTGAAGTTAAGTAAATAAAATATGCACAATTAAGTCAACAGGTTTACTCACTTTTTAAGTTAACTTGTCACTTTTAAGGCAGTGGGTTTGCTTACTTTAAAAATGCAGTAGGTGATCTGCCTAAATGCTAACCGGTCAGCATAGTATCTTTCAAATACAATCCCTCCCCTGTCATCCAAAGCCACGCCTCCTGAAATCACAAACGTGATTAAAGATGACAGAGACCCACTAGGTCATGTCATTCGCCAGTTAGAAAACTTTATAGTACTTTATAATACTACAGTTCCGAACGATAAACTGTATTATATCTAGCACATTTTCAGTTATGTTAACAAGCAAAGTAGCATGGTAAACAATATAGGGAGTGCCTCACAGGTTGTCATTGTTCAAAAACGAACCAACGTGAATATAAAACCAACTTTATCACAGTAAGGCAGGCTAGGCGGAATGTTTTGATATCTACATTATCGATGCTGTAAAAGGTCCCTTATGAAACTCAAAAATAGTCACATTAGTCTTTCACCGGTAGATTTCAGTGGCTGAACAACACTTCTGTGCCTATAACCCATTCGTAACAACAACATCTACATCACATTTGCGTGACTAAAATAGTTTTAAAACAAAACATTTCCTGTCTGAGAGAAATACTTCATGGTGTCATGCTTCCTCCAGTGTGCAAAAGTAACTCCAATATTAATTCAGAATTTTAAAAAGTTTTGATTCACCGCGTAAACAGGTGTGTGGTTGTTCAAATCTACATTTGCAGACAGACAGTTTGAGCTACTTTTCAGAATTATGGGAATTATCGGCCCAACAATATTTAATTGGATGAACATTGTTTAGTTTTATGCCTTACCCAGAATATAAAAATAAAAATACATATAAATACATTTAGATTATTTACTTTAATCATTACTATTGGTATGTGTAGAGTCTTTCAACCAGCACAACAAAAAATGTTTCTGAAGACAGTCACCTACTGCACCTTTAAGTAAAGTATCTTATCGCTTTTGCATTGCATATTCACTGAGAAATGCATAAAATCAAATGTACTAAATAATGCTATATAAAAAACTATATATTTCAAAGCTTATGATCTCCATAAAAATGCATGTTTATTATAAAAATGCCAATAGAGTTTTGCTATTTTATTAACATACCCGATGTTTCATGTCTAGAAATCACACTTTTCTCTGTTTCTTTGGCTATGCATGATTTTTAAATCAGTAGTTGTGGGGTTGAATTCAGGTTCTGGAGTGTTTAAATTTTTCAGCTGATGTGAAGAGTTCCTTCAGCTGAGTGTGGGGGAAGAGGCTGTTAAAGCAGATGCTTCATTCAGTGCCTGTTTTGCCCTTTGTCTAAACGTTTGTGACTTCACACAATCAGCTGTTTGCATAAGGTCAGCATCACTGTAAAAGGTAGAGTGAATCAAATTACATTGAGGTCTAATGCTTCTAAAGGGCTTCTAAAATTACATCTTTCTTTCTGAAAGTATAAGAATAGAGTATAATATTAAGTAAAGATCATGATCCATGAACATATTTTGTAGATGTCCTACTATACACTGTAAATAAAACAATTACTTAAAAAAAAGTGAGTAAACCCATTGCTTTTAAAGTGATTAGTTGAATTTACTAACAAAATGTGAGTAGGCCCGTTGCCTTAAAATTAAGTAAATAAAATATATGCACAATTATAACAATTAAATTAAGTCAACAGGTTTACTCACTTTTTAAGTTAACTTGTCACTTTTAAGGCAGTGGGTTTAATCACTTTAAAGATGCAGTAGGTGCCTAAATGCTAACCGGTCAGCACAGTATCTTTTAAATACAATCTCTCCCCTGTCGTCCAAAGCCACGCCTCCTGAAATCACAAACGTGCGCATTAAAGATGACAGAGACCCACTAGATCAGTGGTTCTCAAACTGTACTTGTACCACTAGTGGTACACAGGCTTCCTTCTAGTGGTACGCGGAGGAATTAATGAATAATTAAAGTAAAAAAATGAACACACTTTTAACCCTTTGATGAATATGATAACACAGATGTGATCAGTAAATTGATTTTAATAGGCTAAACCTTTTATTTTCAATTTTCTAATGTTTGTTATGTATTCTATTATTTAAAGCTAATCTCCTCCCCATATTTGTAACAGTTGTTCGGGCGTATACCGTATTTTTTTATTCCAATGTTTACAGGTATGGTTTCATGACCTGCTGTTCTGACTCACAAAGCCTACTTTAATGCGCAGTAAGCAGATGTACAATTCATATATTTAAATTAGATTTTAAAGATATACAAATAAGTCATATTTACATGCAATATCTGTTTAAAAAAACTTTAAAAAGAGTTTTTTATTTGAATATGATGACATATAGCCTATATTTATGAGGTCCAAGGCACATTCCCAGGCTTCGATGAATAGGCTATAATATGTAAATACTTTACATTTAAGTACAGCACATTTCTTTTTGCTTTTTAAGAACAGTACCATTTTAATTAACTTTTAGAAGCATGTTTAATTTAAACATTATTTATTTATTTTTTTACCTGTAAGCACAGTTGATGTTTAAACTATTTATAATGTTAAAAGTGGCTGACAGCAAAAAAATATTTTTAATAATAGGATTTAATCTGCCTGGTTTTTGAACTGTGCAGAACTGCAGCTGTCTAATTAGGCCTGCTACACTACTGTATTTTAATACTGGTCATCATGGTGGTACTTGGAGAGACACATTTTTTAATAGGTGGTACTTGGTGAAAAAAGTTTGAGAACCCCTGCACTAGATCGTGTCATTCGCCAGTTAGAAAACTTTATAGTACTTTATAATACTACAGTTCTGAACAATAAACTGTATTATATCTAGCACGTTTTCAGTTATGTAGTTAACAAGCAAAGTAGCATGGTAAACAATATAGGGAACGCCTCACAGGTTGTCATTGTTCAAAAATAAACCAAAGTGAATATAAAACCAACTTCACCTCAGTAAGGCAGGCTAGGCGGAATAGCGCTATTTGCTGATGTTTTGTTGTTAAACTAAGTAAAATCTACATTATCGATGCTGTAAAAGGTCCCTTATGAAATTGAAACTAGTCACATCAGTGTTTCGACAGAAGATTTCAGTGGCTGAACAACACTTCTGTGCAAATAACCCATTAGTAAAACAACACAATCTACATCAGCTTTGTGTGACTAAAATACTTTTAAAACATAATATTACCCTAGACTGTAAAAATGCTTTTCTTACTTAGATTTTTTTTGTCTTGTTTCTAGTCCAAATATCTAATAAAAATCTTAAATCGAGAAGCATTTTCTAGTCGGCGCCAGTGGTGTAGTGGTTAGTGCGTTGACACATGCACTCCAGTGCTTGCGGCGACTCGAGTTTGATTCCGCCTCGTGGTCCTATGTCGATCCTTCCCCTCTCTCTGCTCCCCTTGCTTTCCTGTCAATACTCTACTGTCCTATCTAATAAAGGTGAAAACCCCGAAAAAATTATTATAAAAAAAGCATTTTCTAGACAAGCTTGTTTTGAGAAATAATATGTCAAAATTAAATGAGTTTTTTCTTAAAACAATCAAAATAATCTAGCAATGTGGAAAGCCAAACAACCTTATGTCCACATGAAAAACAAGACTATTTAGCTTAAACCATTGGCAGATTATTTTGCTTGTAAATATATTAAAAGTCATCGTTTGATTGCTAAGCACTTGATTTAAAGGTAATTTTCTCAATATTTAGACTTTTTGGAACCCTCAGGTTTTAGATTTCAAATAGTTTTATCTCGGCAAAAAAATTGCCCTATCCTAACAAACCATAGATCAATGGATTTATTTAAATATTTAAAAAAATATTTATTCAAGTAATGTGTGAACCTAAATTTCAGAAAATTAACACTTATGATCACAAATAAATATTCCCATTATTTTTTTGTTATTTTAGTGTTTACCAAAAAGGAGAACTACTAACCACACTGTAAAACAAATATCCGATTAGCTGTTTTCCGTATTTTGTGATTCATGTTTTTAATTTATTTTCCCCAATTATTAATGTTTTAAATTGCATTATGGGATCTTGGGGCATCACGGTGGCGCAGTGGGTAGCACAATCGCCTCACAGCAAGTAGGTCACTGGTTTCAGCCTCAGCTGGGTAAGGTGGCATTTCTGTGTGGAGTTTGCATGTTCTCCCCATGTTGGTGTGGGTTTCCTCTGGGTGCTCCGGTTTTCCCCACAGTCCAAAGACATGCGCTATAGGTGAATTGGGTAAGCTAAGTTGTCCATAATGTATGTGTGTGAATGAGTGTGTATGGATGTTTCCCAGTGATGGGTTGCAGCTGGAAGGGCATCCGCTGCATAAAACATATGCTGGATAAGTTGGCGGTTCATTCCGCTGTGATTAAAAAAGGGACTAAGCTGAAAAGAAAAGGAATGAATGGGACCTTGAACATTCTTCCAACAACTTTTAACCTTAAAAAAGTGACTTATAACAGTTATAACAGTTTAAAGTGATTTATTGTCTGGGTTGGTGTTGTATATTACAGTACAAACACCTTGTAATAAACTGCCAGTACATTTTCTGTTATTTTACAGACTCATTTCTCTATATATTATTATTTCATAGACATTATATTATTTCAAACTCCTAAAATGTCAATAAACGTCACTTTGTTAAACTGTAGAGTTAAATTTTCAACATCAAAAGTCGACAGAGCAGAGATCAACATCCCATAATGCAATTCACAACTGAAAACACTTGTGAATCACAAAAACTATTCATTAACTAATATTTTCCAGTGTAGAACATTTTTTGTTTGTTTTATTAAGTTCTGTTAATGTTTATTATTAAATTGAAGTTTATGAATAATACACTTACCATATGTTATGCTTATAGCTTTTGTTAACTGGAGTAATCTTGACTTATATATTAAGGTAAAAATATTGATTTGATTCTTTCTTTTGTTTTAGTAACTGTAAACAGTATCAGGTTGCTGGTAAAGAGGTCATCATCACATTTAGCCATCCTTGGTATCAAATACAAGTACATTAGTAGTTTAAGCATTTTAACCTCAAATCTAGATTGTGAAAAGTCTGTCATCAGCTCTTCATATCTGCATTCTGACATGTTTGTCGTCAGGTGGAGGATGACACAGCGGTGTATGTGAACATCCCTCGGAGGCGTCAAAACACCATCAACAACTCCAGCCCTATCGCTTCTTTACTGCAGGACTTTCCAGAGCCTCCCGAAAACTTCCTTCTGGACTCAGCAGGATGGCAGGTCCACACTGACGACCAGAGCGGCCAAGAGTACTACTATCAGCCTTCCACCGGCCGCAGCACCTGGGAGAATCCGCTAAGCAGACGCTCAATGGAGTCGTCGGTGGGCACAGAAGGGGGTCGATCCCCTCCGTCTTTCCCTCAGTCGCCCGCCTGCTCGCCGGTAGCTCCTGCTCTGCGCAGGTGGAGCTCAGACTGGGAGAAGGTTCTGGATGAGAACACGGGCAGACATTATTTCTTCAACACTGTGTCAGGTCAGAGCTCATGGGATCCTCCGGAGGAAGTCGACTCGCCTGGGCACCTGATGTTTCTGGATGATTGTCCGGTATGGAGATTATTTTGCATTCAAACAGAAGGTGCTCTGCTGTGTACTGTGATTAGGGATATGATGCATTACATTTTCTTGTTGCAACTTTTATCATGAAATACTGTGGTGGCTCAGTGGTTAGCACTGTTGTCTCACAGCAAGAATGTCGCTGGTTCGAGTCCCGGCTGGGTCAGTTGGCATTTCTGTGTGGAATTTGCATGTTCTCCCTGTGTTGCTGTGGGTTTCCTACGGGTGCTCTGGTTTCCCCCACAGTACAAAGACATGCACTGTATGTGAATTAGGTAAACAAATTGTCCGTACTGTATGAGTATGTGTGTGTGTGTGAGAATGAGTGCGTATGGGTGTTTCCCAATACTGGGTTGCAGCTGGAAGGGCATCCGCAGCCTAAAACATATGCCAGAACAGTTGGCGGTTTATTCCGCTGTGGCGACCCCTGTTAAGTAAGAGACTAATCCGAAGGAAAATTAATGAATGTTTGAAATACTGTAATATCAGGATATTGACCTACTGTAAGCTTAAAAAGGTTACTTTAAATGTTTTAATAACAAAAAATACTTAGTGTCCTGCTTTATTGTATATGAGCAATTCCAGCGTTATGGATGTGACATTTGCAGTAAAAACTCAAGACATAAATTCACATAGAAAGTATATGTTAACATTATATTGACACAAAACTACTAACCACAGAGTTATGGGATCAGAAAAATATCAATCTGTAAAAAAAATTGTATACTTTAAATGAGGAAAATAAACATGCGTTATGGCTGTGACAAAAAACGTTCTGAAGAAAATTCTGTCAATTAAAGAAACTATGCTAATCAAACAGACACGAGTCGGCTCACTAAAGAACAAACATGATTGATTTTATTTAAGGCTGTCAATATTAGCGCGTTAACGCACGTGATTAATTTGAAATATTTAACGCGTTAAAAAAAATTAACGCATTTATAGCAGTTGCAGTTTTTTTTTTTATTTCCTGTTGTGGTCGACGTGTGTTCAGGGCCGGCGCGTCCGTAGAGGCGACCTACTCACTTTCATCCGCGACACCCACCCCCTCCCTCCCAGTCCTAACTTTTAACCGCAAACCGGTAAGTTTCTATTTCACTTTCGGGTTGAGGGCGACGTGATCAACTTTTGTAAAGCGTCTGCTTCACGTTGATGTGTCAGAATCCTTGATTGAGAAATAAAGTCATACCTTAAAACGCTTAGTTTAAGCAAATTTGATTCGATCGTGCGTGTTGATGATCTAAGGGAGTGCGCTGTTCTCTCTCTCTCTCTCTCACTCTCTCTCTCTGTGTGTGTGTGTGTGTGTGTGTGTGTGTGTGTGTGTGTGTGTGTGT
>CAIGQZ010004081.1:5570727-5598078 GCA_903798205.1 Danio tinwini
CACACACACACACACACACACACACACACACACACACACACACACACTCACACACAATTCTAAATTATTATAAATGAATCCTAAAATGCTGATTGTTAAATATACTGTTAATTATTAGTGATTATTGTGTGTGCTTTTTCACAGTATCTACTAAATCACTGCTACTACCGTCTTTCGGATAAGACGTTAAACCGAGGTCCTGACTCTCTGTGGTCATTTAAAATCCCATGGCACTTCTCGTAAACCCCGGTGTCCTGGCCAAAGTCCCTCAATTGGCACTTTCCCATCATGGCCTCCTAATCATCCCCATCCACTGAATTGGCTCTTTCACTGTCTCTTCACTCCACCTATAGCTGGTGTGTGGTGAGCGCACTGGCTGCCTTCGCATCATCCAAGTGGATGCTACACACTGGTGGTGGTGTGAAGAGACTCCCCTCATGATTGTAAAGCGCTTCGGGTGTATGGCCATACACAATAAATGCGCTATATAAATACACATTACATTACTACTATGTCATTTCTTTACATTATGTTCTATTTAATGTAAACATCATAAATGCTTTGGCAATACATGTCTAACATTGTTGTCAAACCAATTTAAAGCGAGTTT
Organism: Danio tinwini; assembly: GCA_903798205.1. Classification (NCBI taxonomy): domain Eukaryota; kingdom Metazoa; phylum Chordata; class Actinopteri; order Cypriniformes; family Danionidae; genus Danio; species Danio tinwini. The sequence goes on from CAIGQZ010004081.1 coordinate 5,571,338, forward strand.
GAATTGAATTGACTTGAATTGCATTATAAAAAAGAGAGAGAGAGAAAGAGAGTACACTTATGATGACAGATACACATCTTTGATATCTGTTAGAAGTTTTGCGACTGATACGACACACATGGGCTAGTTCAAACAGGCTTTGACTAAATCCACATAGCGATAACATCACGTGAGCAGGCCACACACTGGACACGAAGTGCAACTTCACCAAGAGAGATTATTTTATTTTCGCACCGCTGACATTTATTTATTTATTTATTTTACTTTTTTTATTTTAGTTAGAGAAAAGAGAAAAAAAGACAGAAGGGGAAAAAATAGAACTAAAAAAAAAAGAACAGAGCGGTTGTCATAAGTGTTACAAAATCAGGTCATAATACATTTATCATACATTATCACAAATTGTTTACAATGACATACTCAGACCATTTTTGCCATTACTTGTTACACTTTTTTGAATCAAATCTTAGGTTAAAAGTGAGTCTCTCCATACAGTGTATTTCCTTTACAATTCCTATCCATTGAGCCCTTGTTGGAGGATCAGACTGAAACCATTTTCGAGTTATGGGTTTTCTTCTACTTACCAAAAGGATTGGAATGAAGTATTTGTCAATAGTCTGAATAATCTCTGGTATTTTCCCAAGGTATAATGTAATGAATGAGTACTCCAATTCTTCTCCAGTTAATTTTTTTGCTGACATTTATTTCTGATTTTCATCTAGTTCCATCTAGCAACATTTTTCTAACATGTGCTATTTCACCGCTGGTGTGAGTGTGTTCTGTTCACTATTTCGATCGTAACAGAATTTCACCTTGCAGAATATACAGAGATGATGATAAATGTAAACGCTTTACTATGTAGAGACAGAAATCTCATACTATTGTGTGAATATGATTAATAACACAAAGTTATTTTGTTTCTTTAAAAGAAAGATTAAAGTATAGACCTGTTCGGTAGGAAAGGAGTCTTCAACTTTTTTCCTTGTGATCTGGCGCTATATAGTAAACAAAATTTGTAATATTCTGAAAATAATTAGAAAATAAGGGTGGGCCAACCCCATAATTAAATGGTATGGGAAACACTGTCAGGATTTAGCAAACGATTAACCTTGCTTTGTGGAATGATGCCTGTGATGAACACCTGATCCTTCATGCATGTCCTTAGTGACACTGTTTCCTAAATTGGCTCCTAAAGTGCACCTGAGACTCAGTTTGTCGCTCTATTAAAACCCTTCTCCTTATTCAGTTTTATAGCCTGTCAATGCACAAACAAATACACACCGTTAATCCCATTTTACTGACCTTTTTTCATAGAAACACCATCATACTGGAGAGTGTTTCTGTTTCCTAAGGCATGCATTGTAAGAATTTTAGCTTGATTCATTTTTTGAGTTTGTCATTTTATTTTAACAGAAGAATCATTCATCATATATTCAGAATGCATCAGACAGTGAACCTTCCAGCTCTCCCGATACGCCTCACAACGTAAGACACCAGACCAAACATTAATGCCTTTCTAAATATTGGAATAAACATCAATAATTAAATGAAATCTTCACACACATCAAATATACTATAGGCGTTTTAGTTTCTAAAGTACTTGAATTAATCTTGTAAATTTGATAGTTGCCATGTTAATACAACAACTAACTATAGTACTAAACATAAAAACAATACTGTACATTTCCACAGCTATATATATTATACTACAATACACCACAGTTTGCTGTAGTGATAGCTAAAGTATACTGCAGTATTTATTACAGTTTACCAGTTCACTTAATCCAACAGTATGCTGTAGCATTCATTAATGTAGAGTTGTAAATACTATATATAATACACTTTACTGTGGTATGGTTCAGTAATTGCTATAAATTACTATAGTATTTGTTCATGTGGGCATTCATATTATTATACTGCTCAAATAAAACTGTTTCTGCATATTAGGAGCAGAAGTGGTAAAATCAGCAGATAAATAATAAATGCATGCAGTATTATTTTGTCACACTGCACCCTGGTGGTAAGTAGTGAAACCTGCAGTCTGACAGTAGCTGGACATTTATAATTACAATTTGAGATTTACATTAGAGTACTGTAATTTGCTTTGAAATATATCTACAGTAAATATGTAGTAGCATGGTAAATATAAATGTACCATTATATCACCATCTGAAGCCATTTTTTATTTTTACCAAAGTATTGTATAGTACTTTTGGACTAGGTTTAGAGTTTACACTGACTGCACATTCAAGAGGGGTTTAGCTCAAACTACACTAAAAAAATATCTGTTTCTGTATTTGATTTGTGTTTTTATTTAGTATTTTCCCTGTTTATTTATGCTTCTGAATTGCATTATGGGACCTTGATCTTTCCACCAACAACTTTTAACCTTGATAAGTTCGAAAAAGTGACTTTTATGAACATTTGTAATAGTTTAAAGTGATATATTGTCTGGGTTGGTGTTGTATATTATGCTACAAAAATCTGTAATAAACTGCCGACACAGGGCGTCACAGTGGCGCAGTGGGTAGCACGATCGCCTCACAGCAAGAATGTTGCTGGTTTGAGCCTCGGCTGGGTCAGTTGGCATTTCTGTATGGAGTTTGCATGGACTTCCACGTGTTCGTGGGGGTTTCGTCCGGGTGCTCCGGTTTCCTCCACAAGTCTAAAGACATGCACTAGAGCTAAATTGTCCGTACTGTATGTGTGTGAATGAGTGTGTATGGGTGTTTTCCAGTGATGGGTTGCAGCAGGAAGGGCATTGCTGTGTAAAACATATGCTGGATAAGTTGGCGGTTCATTCCCCTGTTGCGACCCCAGATTAATAAAGGGACTAAGTCGAAAAGAAAATGAATGAATGAAACTGCTGACACAGTGGCTGAGTGGTTAGCACTGTTGCTTCACAGCAAGAAGGTCGCTTATTCGAGCCCTGGCTGGGTCATTTGGTGTTTCAATGTGGAGTTTGCATGTTCTCCCCGTGTTGGCGTGGGTTTACTCCGGGTTCTCTGGTTTCCCCCACAGTCCAAACACATGCGCTATAGGTGAATTAAATAAACTTAATTTGTCCGAAGTGTGTGTGAATGAGTGTGTATGAATGTTTCCCAGTACTGGGTTGCAGCTGGAAGGACATCCGCTGTGTAAAACATATGCTGGATAAGTTGGCGGTTCATTTCACTGTGGCAACCTCTGATGAATAAAGGGACTAAGCCAAATTAATTATTATTTCTTATACATTATATTATTTCAAACTTCTAAAATGTCAATAAAAGTCACTTTGTTAAACTGTTGCGTTGTGTTGAGTTGTGTCAAAAGTGGACACAGCAGAGATCGACATCCCATAATGCAATTCTCATCCGTAAATAAACAGAAAACACTTTCTGTGAATCACAAAATACGAAAACTGTTAATTAACAGATATTTTTTAGGTTTAATGTTGGGCCACTTCTTGTGTGTGTAGATAGCATTAGCCTGCTTGTGATACTTTATTAAATAACCAATAAGTCAATAAATCTGTTTTTAAAATGGTTAAATATGTCAACAATAACCAAAATTTAGCATTTTGAGGTGAACTTCAGTTCTTATCATTTGCTTCGCTCTCATGATATTAGACATTTTTGTCCACTCTATTTATTGCTTTAGTTTGTTGGTCATAAAATGAATAACGAGGCTGTATTTATTAACACAATTATATTTTAATTTCAGGTTTCAAATTTGGAGAAGGCTGGAATACTGAACAAAACAAAGGTGTCTGAAAATGGGAAGAAAGTCAGGTAAAGGTTTCCATCAGATTTGGTTTAATGGTCATAGTTAAATCCAGTTGTTTTTTTTTTTGTCAATTTTGTATCATCTCATCAATCCTCCAATAGGAAGAACTGGGGTCATTCCTGGACGGTTCTCCATGGAGGAATACTGACCTTCCATAAAGACCCGAAGTCCACACCAGCCGGAGCATCAGTGAGTTTAGAGCACCACAGTTAAAAACACAGTTGTTTTAGGTTAACTAGGTTAATCAATTGACATTGCTGTAAAAAATGCTAATTTAAGAGACTTAAGGATTTTAACTAATAAAAAGTTGAATTAATATACACTACCTGACAAAAGTCTTGGCGTCGATCCCAGTTGTAAGAACAACAAATAGTAAATAACTTGACTTCTAGTTGATCATTTGGAAAAGTGGCAGAAGGTAGATTTTTCAGATGAATCATCTGTTAAACTGCATCCCAGTCATCACAAATACTGCATAAAACCTATTGGAACCCACATGGAGCCAACATTCTCACGGAAATCAGTCAGGTTTGGTAAAGGAAATATTATGGTTTGGGGTTACATTCAGTATGGGGGCGGCAAGAGATCTGCAGAGTGAATGGCAACATCAACAGCCTGAGGTATCAAGACATTTGTGGTCTTCACAAATCAAGGTGATCAAGATCAAGGTGCTCCAGTATTGGCCAGCCCAGTCACCAGACATGAACATTATTGAGCATGTCTGGGGTAAGATGAAGGTGGAGGCACTGAAGATGAATCCGAAGAATCTTGATGAACTCTGGGAGTCCTGCAAGATCGCTTTCTTTGCAATTCCAGATGACTTTATTAATAAGTGATGTGAGTCATTACAGAGATGCATGGATGCAGTCGTCCAAGGGAGTCATACACAATATTCATTCTTTTTCCACTGCACCATGACTTTATATTCTATACTGTACATTATTTATGTTAAGTGACAAGACTTTTGTCTAAGCAAAGTCAGACCTTACAGTCCAAATTAAAATTAAATAATTAAAAATTAAGGCATGATCATATTTTACTTTGGTAAAATAAGCATAATCTAGAGGCCTTTGCCTTTCATATAAGCCACTTCTGATACCAAATGATCAACTAGAAGTCAAGTTATTATTTGTTGTTCCTAAGACTTGGATAGGTGACAAGACTTTTGTCAGGTAGAGTTATTAAAAATTGTTAAAATATTATATCTCTGTCAATTTAATTTGATGGAGATTTCAAAATTTTGACACAAAATGTTTGTTTGAAATTAAACTTTGTCTTACCTTATTTTCTGTTACCTTTTAATAAATGCTTTTTTAAAATCCCTACGGGGGAAAAGTAAATGAAAAACCAAGCTTTTCAATGTGTGATTCTCCATAACCATGTATTTAATTTATGTTTATCTGGCACTGATTGTGTTTTATATTTCAAAGAGCAAGACAAATCAGATACTCCCAGAATTCACAGTGGATCTGAAAGGCGCCACAATTAACCGGGCACCCAAGGACAAATCAAGCAAGAAAAACGTTCTGGAGGTACAGTACGGCTTTCAGTATGCTTACGCTCTCTGCATACTTCACAACTGTATATTCTTGATGCATTGTATTTGCTCATTCAGCTTAAAACTCGGACTGGTGCCGAATACTTGATCCAGTACGACACTGAGAGCATCATCCAAGACTGGCATAAAGTTATCTTAGATACCATACACCAGCTGGTGAGTCTTGCATCATAGTATAAAAAATGATCAATAACAGAAATCTGTATATCTCATTCAGTGCAGTTTAAATTGCTGAGTGGTTTTGACCCAAATTTGCTTTAAATGTGGACAGATGTGTAATATATGTGTGTTTTTGCTGTGGGCCATCAGAATGGGGATCAGCATCACTCTGAAGAAGAGGAGGAGGTCATTGAGAAATCTCCAACCTTAGACAGAGAGGAGAGACCCTTTGAAAAACGAACTATGAGCACTGGTAATGCATTCAGCTCCTCACATTCAGGATTTTCTGCATTACTACAGTATATTTAGTTTTTAACTATATTTCCTGTTTACAATTTAGGTGCATTTTATGGTACTAAACAACTCCTTTATATTGTCACAGTATTTCCTGTAATATTTTTCTTCTGGAGAAAGTCTTTTTGTTTTATTTTGACTAGAATAAAAGCAGTTTTAAGATCTCGCAGAAATCAATCAATATTATTAGCCCCCTTAAACATTTTTTCCCAATCGTCAACAGAACAAACTATCCTTATATAATGATTTGCTTAACCTATGTAGTGAACCTAAATAACCTAGTTAAGCTTTTAATTGTCACTTTAAGCTGAATACTAGTATCTTAAAAAATATCAAGTCTATCTGTCTGTCAGTATTTTATATGACACATTTATATACATTTAGACATTCAGATTCAGGTTTGGTTTATTTGTAAACCCTACACCAGAAGATTGCAGTATTTTGACATTTTTTACACTTCTTTAAAGAGCCCCTATTTTGCATTATAAAAGGTCATATTTTGGTTTTAGGGGTCATTAACAACAGGCCGATATGCTTGCAGGGTCAAAAAACACTTTCATTGTCTTAGAATATGCATTTATTTTGACCTAATTATCCCAGCGACTCCCATATGAATCGTTCAGCGATTCATTTGTTCCCAAATCCCTTCTTAGCGCGAAGCTAATCTGCTCTGATTGGTCCGATGACCCAGTCTGTTGTGATTGGTTGACTGCGTTCAGCACGAGACAGAGAGAAAAGCCCACCACGGCTATGAAATAGCAGCCAAAGAGTATATGAGAGCCCAATGCAGGAATGCAATAAATCAATGCAGTTGATACAGCATATGGCTGTACTCTTAACCCTAACCCCAAGTATTAACAACGACATACATTCAGTTTTAATCCACACAGTGGCAAAACTATTTTGAAAATTGACCACGCTGCGCGTGTGAGGAACAGCTGATGGTGACTATAACAAGGGCAAATGGCAGAGAATCGCCAGTTCAGAAACATATTTTAAATCGGTAAATGAAGAAGCACACGTCACGTTTTTAACATGGTTTTGGACGCAATATGTGAACAGCCCCATACAGATTTAACCTGAGAGATACAGTACAAGCACTGATCTATAATTGATGCATGATTACAAGCCGTGCTGGGTGTCTACAACTTACAACACACAATTAAATACATATTTTGCAAACTACACAAAATTAGGCAACAATTTTAATGACACTTACATGTTATGATTCAGAGGATGAAGAAACTGCTCCATATGAACTGTAAAAATTACTGACAAAGTCCCATAGTCTCTGCTGCTCTTTCAATAGCAAATGGCTGACGATTCCCGCGTTGCAGCGTAGGTTATTGTATCAATCATCAGAAAAATGACAGGAGCAAACACAGCACTAGGATGTCTATACTGTGATATTGTTGTGAAAATAAACTTTAACCCTTTATTCCCTGCAGCCGAATCTCCATCTGTCAGTGATCGTCATCTTCGCATCATGATCAGTCCCGTGATCTTGCGCGCTCTTCTAGTGTCTGAAGTAAAAGCGTGTTCACATTTTAACGGAACTGGAAGTACATATTTGATGATGTACTGTATCGAAGTCGATGCAATTAAACAAAAGATCCAAACCCAATTTGATTCATTTATTCGACTCTGAGTCAACTGAGTTTTAAACAAGATGCACCTTTAGATTTAAACCTCAGCTGGATGTTTTCATTCACTTAGAGCTGTTACATACTGCATGGAAGCTCATTTTCAAAAACCAATAATAGGGGGTCTTTAATCATTTCTTATTGTAATTTTTAGAGAAGATAACAAATGTGTGAATAAGAAATTTATTCTTTTTGTGTGATTTCTTTTTATTTATATGGTACAGCAAATGCCAAAAGTCACCATCTGTTCTACCATTCTGATGAAACAGAAATAAACAAGAAAATATAAACTTTTTCAGCCTAAAAGGTCTGAATACAGTTTTGTTATAAAAGCAATGTTCAACACGAAATGAAAGTACTGTAATTATTTACTCACCCTCAAGATTAAAGAAGATATTCTGAAAAATGTGTTAAAATGCTGTAATAAAAGCAGAAAATGCTCATGAGAGTTGTTGCTCTCTTCTGTCCATCAGCATCTCGACAGCCTTCAACCAGTTCCACATCTGAAGCGGAACAGAAGAAAGTTCGCACCAAACTGAAGAAGTTCCTCCTGAAGCGTCCCACACTGCAGTCTGTCAAAGACAAGGGTTACATCAGAGGTCAGAGCAGCATCCAGCAGCCTCTCTGTTACTGTGACTGAAGATAAACTGACTCCAATCTGCCTCTTTCTCTTCAGAAAATGTGTTCGGATGTCATCTGCACAATCTCTGCAGCCAGGAGAAGACCAGAGTGCCCAGCTTTGTGGAGAAATGCATTCGGGCCGTTGAGAAAAGAGGTGCGTTACTTTGACAAAACAGCAAAACCTGTGTTATAACTGAAGTTGGATTACTAGTTGAAGTAATAAAGTTCATTTAATACCAAGGTTATAACCATATCTTTAACATTAGAGGAACTACTTTGATTTGTAGTGGTCTGTTTTGAATTATTTGGACATAATATAGTAGTAGTTTGAATTAGTTTTTGTATTTTTCTGAATATTTCAAACTATATATAGCATTAGCTTTTTTAGATTATTAGTAAGTTTGTGCTTTGTCATTTTGTAAAATTTTTTTATTTGTCTGTATTGTTTTATTCATTTCTATTTCAGTTACACTTTTTGTTCTTTAAGCACATCAAGTTAACCACCACATACAATTGAGAAATTGTACTGACTATACACTCACCGGCCACAATATTAGGTACACCTTACTAGTTTGGGTGGACCCCTTTTGCTTTTCGAACTGCCTTAATCCTTTATGGCATAGATTCAACAAGGTACTGGAAATATTCCTCAGAGATTTTGGTCCATATTGACATGATAGCATCCGTGATGCGAATCTGCCGTTCCACCACATCCCAAAGGTGCTCTATTGGATTGATTTCTGGTGACTGTGGAGGCCATTTGAGTACAGTGAACTCATTGTCATGTTCAAGAAACCAGTCTGAGATGATTCGCGCTTTATGTCATGGTGTGTAATCCTGCTGAACGTAGCCATCAGAAGATGAGTGCACTGTGGTCATAAAGAAAGAAATGGTCAACAACAATACTGAGGTAGGCTGTGTCGTTGACACAATGCTCAATTGGTACTAATGGGCCCAAAGAGTGCCAAGATAATATCCCCCACACCATTATACCACCACCACCACCAGCCTGAACCGTTGATACAAGGCAGGATGGATCCATGCTTTCATGTTGTTGACACAAAATTCTGACCCTACCATCCGAATGTGGCAGCAGAAATCGAGACTCATCAGACCAGTCAACGTTATCTAATCTTCTATTGTCCAGTTTTGGTGAGCCTGTGTGGATTGTAGCCTCAGTTTCCTGTTCTTAGCTGACAGGAGTGGCATCCGGTGTGGTCTTCTGCTGCTGTAGCCCATCCCCCTCAAGGTTGGACATGTTGTGTATTCAGAGATGCTCTTCTGCACACCTTAATTGTAACGAGTATTCATTTGAGTTACTGTTGCCTTTCTAACAGCTGGAACCAGTCTGGCCATTCTCCTCTGAGCTCTAGCATCAACTCAGGCATTTGCGGCCAAAGAACTGCCGCTCACTGGATATTTTCTCTTTTTGGATCATTCTCTGTAAACCCTAAAGATGGTTGTGAGTGAAAATCCCAGTAGATCAGCAGTTTCTGAAATACTCAGACCAGCTCATCTGGTATCGCAGCAAAGTCACTCAAATCACCTTTCTTCCCCATTCTGATGCTCAGTTTGAACTGCAGCAGATCATCTTGACCATGTCTACATGCCTAAATGCATTGAGTTGCTGCCATGTGATTGGCTGTATAGAAATTTGCGTTAACAAGCAGTTGGACAGGTGTACCTAATAAAGTGTCCGGTGAGTGTATAGCTACACATGTTAACTAATAAGAATGACATATTTATTCTTATTTATTTTCACCGTTATGTGGAAACCGCACGCTGAGTAAATCATTGTCTTGTCACCTTCATTGATGAATTGCATAAATAAATTATTCCACCTCTTACATTTCAAAACAATTAGCATTTTTCGCATTTGCACATACATTTTTGTGACATTTACCAAATAAAGGGAATACCGCTTTTTGGTTAATTTGAATGAGTGTGTACATTATTTTTAACATTTTTCCTACATTTAAAATTGTATTTCATTATTGGACATTACAATCGTTTGTACAATTTATTTTATAAAATAATTGTCATATATTAAATGTTTAGCTGCTGTGCTTTCATATTTCCTTACACTCTTTTATCATTAAAAGCAAAAACATTGTGGTGGAATTCATGTTATTTTTCAGTAAACAGTAACGTTACATTTTATTTGATACATTTCTTATGTGCGCCTATTTCTTATGTTCTTATTTTAGCTCTTTTTATTGTATAGAAATCCAGCCGCTGACCTGATTTTTGTTGTTGTCCTTCACCAGGTCTGGAAATCGATGGACTCTACAGAGTCAGTGGGAATCTGGCGGTTATCCAGAAACTGCGCTTCAAAGCAGATCATGGTAAAATTCACAATTCAAAACTTTACTTCATATCTGAACCGAGCATTAAGGCTACATTCACACATCAGGCAAATGTGGCCTAAATCTATCTTTTTTTTGCACATACGTAGATGTGACTCAGATAAGTTTTTGTCATCACAGTGTTAACAGTAATCTTGCATCATCTAATCTGATTCATATGTAGTGTTAATCGGAAGCATATGCTGTAGATAATAACTTCATAATATCAGTGTTTTCAATCACATAGTGTAATGTGAAGTGGACGCTGACAACAGGAAGTGCAAATCCAAATGCAGGTTTATTATGCAGAAAATGGTCAGGCAGGCAACAGTCAATACAGGAGCAAACAGATTTACAAGGACAATCCAGAGTCGTGGTCAGTAAACAGGCAGATGGTCAAAAGGCAGGCAGCAGACAGGAATCAACAGACAAACAAGGCAAGGGTCAAAACACGGCAAAGCAAGACAAAAGAAATGCGTTGAAATGTCACAAATACAATAAACAAGACTCAGCAACTTCTATGTGTTTGTGTGCTGTATAAATAGTGCAGTAGTCAGACCATGAGCAGCTTCAGCTTAGGCCCAATTTCAATTCTATTTGTGTACCCCTTCCCCTTGGCCCTTAAAAACGAGTGTGAAGGGGGAGGGCTTCAAAATGTACCCCTAAGAATTTGGACAGCACTACAGCACCTGCACACGTCATCATACGTAATTGCAATCTCTTGCTTCATATAAGATCAGACGATCACGACTGCTGTAGTTATTCCAGTTGTGTTATTTTTGGTATTTATCTTCAGGAAATCACTGAAGGCATATAATCATGTTATCATAACGATCTAATGTGGCAATAAGATCGTAACTGTACTGTGAATTTACACAGTGGCCGTATTCATCTATGTAAACACACGAAAACAGCATTAACATTATAGCAGACACTGTAAAAAGCTCATTCTCAGCCACTAGAATTTTCTGACAGGGTATTCGAGTGTAATCGATTGTCAGAATGTTGTGGGACTGCTGTACAGGAGTTATTATGGATTATAAATCGCAAAATTTAGCGGTTTTTATTTTAGCGTTTTTTTTTTTTATAAAAGCATGACGGTAAAACATGAACACGGTTATGAATATATTAAAACACGTGTTTGTTTGTTGTAAAAATTCATAACACTGACAAAAAATACTAATTTGTGGCTCTCCTTACTTCCGGGTGTAGCTGGTGCATTCTGGGAAATTTTCTTATCCCTTGGTTTCTAGTGTGGTCCTAAAAAATCTTTGTTCTAAGGGCTATCTATCCCTTTCCCTTAGCCCTATGCCTTCAAGCTAAAGAGAATTGGGACACCACTACCCCTTCACATGAACGCGCAAAACAAGGGGTAGGGGTAAGGGGAAGGGCTAAGGGGTAGAATTGGGATTGGGCCTTAGTGAGTGTTTGCAATCAGACAGGATCTAGGCCAGGTGTGTGTGTTGTGCATGACTGGATCTTGTAGTTCTTTTGCTGGCAGATTTGTAGTTCTCCAGCGATCTGCATGGGCTAGATCGCTGGTGACTGTGACACATAACACTTATTTTATGTTTGGTACCTTTTCGAAAGGGTGCTGAAAAAGTGGTACGGTTCGGTTCGGTATGCCTTTTGACAGTGGAAACGGCCATAAAAGCGTACCGAACAATACCGTACCGTACCACTCAGTGGAAACGGGCCATTTTAATGTACCATTTCTTATATACACTAGTATGGGATGCTGAAATGAAATGCTGATGGCTTGACCACATTCCTCCTTTTACAAACAAACAAACAAAAAAACTTACCATTCAGAAACATCTCGCAAGAGTCGCATTTGCATGGGTTCAGCTGTGTCCTCTTTATTTTCTGTGTCTGACTCAGGCTCAAAGTGATACGGCCTCACTGACATTATTTAAAGTCTATGGCAAGCTGTTTTAGCATTTAAACCTTTGTTCTGACTATCCTTAAATATAGTATGGCAAGAGGGGTATTTAATGCTAAAACGGCTTGCCATAACAGTCTGACAGACAGCATGCAAGAGAAGCATGACGTTTCCTGGTGACGTGAAGCTGATCCACTAATCACAACACATTAGGTTTGCTGACTAATCAGAGCCCTTTGAGGGCAGGCCTTATAGGAGGTACCAGGAAATATGATGGTTGTTTCCATGTTAGCTCAGTAGCTGTATAAAATGAAGGAAAGAAATGTGAACAAATAGCATGATTTTTTTACAAATGAATCACAAACACACATTGTTTTGCACCCCATAAACACAATCAAACCTTTAAAAAAACATTGTGGACCACCCCTTTAAGAAAGGATGAATTAAAATGTTCAACAGTCACACATTGAGTGTGTTCTGAAAAATAATATTATGATGTTGTGTGCCTGCTGGGCATTAGTACTAGCAAAACAACCATGTATACAGGGTGAGCCATTTATATGGATAGACCTTAATAAATTACGTAGTCAATTGCCTTCAGATGACCCCAAAGATAAAAGTCTAAGGGGGGATCAGATTGGGAGACCTTGGGGGCCATTCAACTGGCCCACAACGACCAATCCACTTTTCAGGAAACTGTATTCAGGAAACCATTCCCTTTTTGTTAAGGTGTATCCATATAAATGGCCCACCCTGTAGTTCATAAAATACAGTGCTGTTGTCTGCACAAACGACAGTAATAATCATTAAACACAATCTGACAATGTACTTTATTCACATCGAACATCATACTTATTCTGTAAATAATTACAGATTAAAGTTATGCTGTGTGTAGTTGTCCTTTTGCGCAGTAAAATATTTTGCGCAGTAAAAAAAACAGGTGAGTTTAGCACCCTGATTCACACATGAAATCTGATGTTGGTCACATTTAAAACCACAACGTGAACAACTATACAAAAAATGTAATCTGATAATAAATAGATGTTTAAGTCTCACAGTGTGAACATATAGCTGAAGATTTTCCATGCTGTGTTTGAGCGTGTTTGTCTTTCTGTGTAGCTGAAATCATCATTTGCTTATAAGAGATGAAACTTTCAGTGTTAAACATCAGGATCTAATTTGCACGGTGCATAATGTAAAAGAGTGATACCTTAAAATCATGTGGGTTATTAAGAAGTTACACTGCTATTTATTCTCAATAGGATCAGATTATAAAGCTTGAAAAAGAAACAAAACAAAGCACCGTAAGCTAACAATAGTAAATAAAAACACCTATGTGACAGTCCAGTTTTTTGGTCATTAATGATTTTCTAGGACTCAGGCTAATATTTGCTGTGTTTTGAAGCGTTTCTCTTCATCTCTTTCTGGCTCTCTGTGTTTCTCTTTGTTTCTCCAGAGGATCTGGACCTGGAGGAGGGAAACTGGGATATTCACGTGATCACAGGAGCACTGAAACTCTTCTTCAGGGAACTGCAGGAGCCTCTGTTCCCTTACAACCTCTTCAATGAGTTCATCTGTGCCATCAGTAAGATCCTCATTTAATCATACAAACACGGCAGCAAAAGTGTGGAATCAGTGGCCAAATACTGTATGAAGATTTTTCTGTCAGACTTTTCCCTTTCCATTCTTCTACTGTACTGAATAACACAATCCTTTTAAACGTCTAGAGCAGGGGTCACCAAACTTGTTCCTGGAGGTCCGGTGTCCTGCAGATTTTAGCTCCAACTCTAATCAAACACACCTGAACAAGCTAATCAAGGTCTTACTAGGTATACTTGAAACATCCAGGCAGGTGTGTTGAGGCAAGTTGGAGCTAAACCCTGCAGGGACACCGGCCCTCCAGGACCAAGATTGGTGACCCTTGCTCTAGAGCTCCTGTGTCTTAAAGGAATAGTTCACGCAAAACTTAAAAATGAACATTTACTCACTCTTTATTCATTCATTCATTTTCTTTTCGGCTTAGTCCCTTTATTAATCTGGGGGCCCCACAGCGAAATGAACCGCCAACTTAAACAGCATATGTTTTATGCAGCAAATGTAACCCATCTAACCCATCACTGAGAAACATCCATTCACACTTATTCACACTATGGACAATTTAGCTTACCCAATTCACCTATACCACATGTTTTTGGACTGTGGGGGAAAGTGGAGCACCCGGAGGAAACCCAAGTGAACACGGGGAGAACTTGCAAACTCCACACGGAAATGCCAACTGTCCCAGCCGGGGCTCGAACTAGCGACCTTCTTGCTGTGAGGAGATTGTGCTACCTACTGTGCCACCGTGCTGCCCCTACTCACTCTTTACCTGTTTAAAAAGTGTTAAATGTTGTATGGAATTCAGCGTTGACCAGTTACCAGAACATTCTTCAAAATATCTTTGTGTGAGTAAATGTTCATATTTGGTGACCTATCCTTTTAAAGGTGCTGTAAGTTTTTGACTCTTCTAAAGCATAAAAATACCATAATATGTGTGCAGATATTTAAGAAACATCCCAACTGAACATACTTGTTTAACTGAAAAGCAATGCTGAAGTCAGATATTCTGCTTTGAAAATGTTTTTTCTGTGCTGGAACGCTGTCTTTGTTTAGGTAAATTTCACCTGCACAATGCCAGTTTAGCCAATTATATTTCAGCACCCCGGGTTGCCTTGTTAAAAACAGCTTATTCCTTCATTCAGAAAGGCTCTGAAAGCATGTGTCCCTGAGCAAAAAGGACAGTATGGGAGACAGATTCAGTTCCACATGAGGTTATCAATTAGCAAATAATATAAATATTACGAACGTAAACATTAGGTGAGCAGGTTACATTGTAATGCATGTCTTAACAACACGCTTTGTGATGAGATACGCAGTGATAAGCAATTTGGCTGTTTGCACCAGAAGAAACACGACAGAAATGTAAACACAGCCATTCAGAAGCACAGAATATGCACTCACTCACGAAACGGTAAGGTTTATAATCTGTTTAATACATGTTAATCCTCTTTAACATCATTAAATGTAAAATGACATTCAAACTCACATTGTTAGCATTTAGCACTGAATAAAACACATGAGGTTTACCTGAGGTGATCACTGGTTTCTGTTGTTCAGCTGTGAGAAATAGAAGCCGTTTCTAATATATCAATTCGAGGTGCTGGTTAGAACCAAAACTCCTTTTAATATGGAGAATATTCCCTCTATCATGTGTCGCTTTTATTTAGAACACAGTTTAAATCACTCGCTCCTGTACTCAATCTGGCGTCCCACGTTTGCGTTTGTTTTGATCCAGGAGTGCAATACCTAGTTCAACTACTGGGTGTCAAACTTACCTTTAAAGCTGCTTAAAATAGCATAAGGATGGCATACTGCAAAGATATTCTGAAATCTGTTTTTAAAATCAGGTTTTTCCTCAAATTATTATGCTGATAATAGTGTTAAAATTCATCAGCGCTCGTATATTTTTGAACTTTTTTTATTTTTTATAATATAATTTGTACTGAAAACTGTTGTGTTAAATGTCATTATTTTTAAAAAATATGTTGTTTTAATATGGTATTATGCGGTATTTTCACACATGGTTCTATTGTTTTTACAGTTTTTAACTTGGTATATCCACTTTAAAGCGTAGAATTACAGGTCACTGGTTCGAGCTCCGGCTGGGCCAGTTGGCATTTCTGTGGAGTTTGAATGTTCTCTCCGTGTTCATGTGGGTTTCCTCCGGGTGCTCCGGTTTCCCCCAAAGTTTAAAGACATGCGCTATAGGAGAATTGGATGAGCTAAATTGGCCGTAGTGTATGTGTGTGAATGCAGGAGTGTATGGGTGTTTCCTAGTCTTGGGTTGCAGCTGGAAGGGCATCTGCGGTGTGAAACCTATGCTGGATAATTTGGCGGTTCATTCTGCTGTGGCGACCCCTGATTAATAAAGGGACTAAGCGGAAAAAAAAATGAATGAATGAACAAAAAAGAAGTGTCATTTTTTTATCTTTAGATTGATTTACTCACACTAAAGTGGTTTTCTGTTAAACACATAATAATAAGATTTTCTGAAGAATGTTGGGGACAACTGCCACTGACATCCATTAGGAACATAAATAATATGGAGTCAATGCCTGTTTTTTGTCCAACGTTCTTCAAAGTATCTTCTTTTCTGTTTAAAAAGAAAGATGATTTCACTAACAAGTCTGGAAGTGATGGAATTTTTTTAAGGAAGATGGTGAACTGTTCCTTTACGAAATCAGTATTTGGTGAACCTATTTGATATTTTGACCAACTGTTATTGCCTGCAGAAAAAAAGCTACAATATTTTTGTTTTTATATTAATATTTGATAGTCTTTCATTAAAGGGGTAGTTCGGCCAAAAGTGACAATTCTGTCAGAATTTATTCATCATTAACTTGTTCCAAACCTGCTTGAGTTTCTATCTTCTGTTGAACACAAAAGAGGATACTTTGAAGAAAGCTAAAAACCATTGACCCCCATAGTATTTGTTTTTCCTATTATGAAAGTAAATGGTTACAGGTTTTCAGTTTCTTCAAATATCTCCTTTTATGTTTAACATGAAAAAACGCATAAATCTTTCTAATCACTAGTATTTTAATTAAGTAGTAAGTATATTTTCATTTGTGGGTGAACTCTCCCTTTAATTTGTGCCACTCAAGTTTTTCTTTTGCTTTGATGCAGAAACCCCTGATTATTACAGTAAGATATCGCACATGAGGAATCTGGTAAGGTCTTTACCTCCACCCAACCATGACACAATGGAGGCTCTCTTCAGCCACCTGCGCAGGTGTGTTATGTCTTATTTATTCAGATGTTCTCATAAAAGTCAATAGTAAAACTGCTACAGTAAACATATGTAACCTGGTTAACAGTACTCTATTTAATACAGTTGAAGTCAGAATTATTAGTCCTCCTGAATTATTAGCCCCCCTGTATATTTTTCCCCATTTGTTTGAGAAGATTTTTTAGCGCATTTCTAAACATGAAAGTTTTAATAACTCATTTCTAATACCTGATTTCTTTTGTCTTTGCCATGATGACAGTACATACTATTTGACTAGATATTTTTAAGACACTTTTATTCTGTTTAAAGTGACATTTAAAGGCTTAATTAGGTTAATTAGGCAAGTTATTTTATAATGGTGGTTTGTTCTGTAGACAGTAATTAGCAATAATAATAAAAATATTGCTTAAGGGGGCTAATAATTTTGACTTTAAAATAAAAAAATAAATAAAACGGCTTTTAGTCGAGCTGAAATAAAACAAGTAAGACTTTCTCCAGAGGAAAAAATATTATCAGACATACTGTGAAAAATCCCTTGCTCTGTTAAACATCATTTCGGAAATATTTAGGGGGAAAAAACAACAAATTTACAGGAGGGTGAATAATTTTGACTTCAACTGTACATACGCTTGCTGAACTGTGAATTAACTTTCCTAGAATTCCCTGCATGACGCTTTACTCTTTAAGTCTTTTTGTTGACATTACTATGGTACTTTTTTGTTTTTTTCTCATCAGTGATGTACGTTAGAGTTTTATGTTACATCTAATGTTGATAAATAATGTTTACTGCATTATTTTAATTCTTGTGTGTGTTACCATGATGGTGTTTATTAGTTGTGTGAATGACACTGAGGGTCTATCTACATATTAGTGTGCTTCTCTGCTTGTAATAATAGTTGTTTGATATGAGCTTATTATATTGGTTCATTATATGACCTTCTCATCTCCATATGCATATGCTTATGGTTGTGTTTTTAACTGTGTAACAAAAGGAATGATGTGTAGATAGCTCAAAACACGGCACTGGAAAAAAGCTTTCATTCATGCATTTAAAAAAATTAGGGTAATGGTTCACATCTAAATTTGATCACTTGACCCAATGAAAAATCAATAATTTGCCTTAAATAATATTGTCTATCACCATGAGAACCATTTTATAAAACCTGGTACAAAGCATATGTTTTGTTGAAGAAAGTCAATAAATTTAAATTCTCTTTTTGTTCTAAACAAGATAGCTTTAATCAAGACTACAATTCCCATAAAATGTTCATTCATCCAATAAAAATAAAAAAATAGGGTAATGGATTCACATCTAAATTTGATCACTTGAGCCATGCAATGTAAAATTATTCATTTGCCATAAACAATATTTTTTTTCAATCCATGAAAGTACAAAGCATATTGAGTTTTTATTTATTATGCATGCACTGACCTGTGTGAACAACCTTAAAATTTTACATTGGTCAAAACAAATAGTTGATCTTTTAATCAAAAACGTTTATATTTCACTTTGTTTTGACCTTAAAGGGCACCTAGGTTACCACTTTTTCCAGATTTATTATAAGTCTTTTGTGTCTCCAGAATGTGTCTGTAAAGTTTCATCTCAAAACACCCATCAGATTTTTTATTATACCTTTTATAAGTTTCTTTTTTGTAGCATGTAGCAGAAGCTAGCTGTTTTTGTGTACTGCGCCTTTAAGGCTAGTCCTTCACGCCCACCATTTCCACGTGCCTGGCAGCGGCTCCCTCGGCTGCGTCAGACAACAGACAAACACGAAGGAATAAGATCTCACGTAATGTTTGTGAGGAAAAACTAAAGTAAGAATCTTACCAATAAGTATTTGATGCATTTTGTGGAGTTGCAAGGAGGAGTCACACAATGTCGTTACAAAGTTCACGCACACACAAATACACACACACAGCGCGCGTTTAGCTTTGCACTCTTTTTGCATGCAAATGTGACAGAATACAGGTTAATCTCAACTGCTGTAGGGATATCTGTTATGTTAATGTACAAAATAAACCTGATTTAACGTTCACAAACCGGGATTGAAGCGTCTTCTTTTTATAATTGTTCTGACACGCGGCTGTGTTGATGAAGTAAATGGCTGTAATTGATTACACACATGCACTGTTTTAATACATTTTAAACTTGTAAAACTCACTCTTGATCGCATTTGATGATGATTGATGATCCTAGCAAACTGAACAGACTTTTATTTACGGTTGCTTAGTGTGCGCACGTCCTGGTCCTGTGTCTGGTTGATATGATTACACATGTTACTACGGAGACATGTTAATACGCAGCTGTCAATCAATTCGGTGGGCGGGGGGACCGCACTCCTACGTCAAGTTGCGGTCGGTCTGAAAACCGCTCCAATTGGTCCACCGTTTTTATGTTGTTAAATTGAAAAAAAAGGACTGAGTGTGTTTATATCACCCCAATATGACGGTCTATACACCATACATACACATATGTCTGTCCAAACAGCTTGAAAAGTAAATTTTTCACCATAGGTGCCCTTTAAAATACATTATTTGAAAAATAAAACAAATAATTAATTCATTTTTTTACGGCTTAGGCCCTTTATTTATCTGGGGTCGCCACAGCGGAATGAACCACCAACTTATCCAGCCTATGTTTTACGCAGCGGTTGCCCTTTTTAGCTGCAATCACTGGGAAGAAAACAAATAATATTAAACTGAAATGAAAGATGCATATTTAATTAAATAAAGCTCTGCTTGACAGTTTTTTTTGTACAGTGCGGTGTATAATACAACATTTCTGACTGTTAGTCAAGATACTGTATAGTCCAGGCCAACTATTATGCTCTTCTAGAGCTGGACTTTTCAAATTTGACACTGTAAATGTAATGCAATCTGGCGGCAGCTTTTTTAGTTACTAAGGTTAAAAAAATTGCAGTTGTTCTACAAATGAAGTGACAGAATCCCCCAGCATTCATGTTTTTAAAAAGCATGTTAAGACGTACTTTTTTAAAATTACATATGAATATAATAGCATAGGGGCGGCACGGTGGCCCAGTGGTTAGCACTGTCGCCTCACAGCAAGAAGGTCGCTGATTCAAGTCTTGGCTGCATCAGTTGGCATTTCTGTGTGGATTTTGCATGTTCTCCCTGTGTTTGCGTAGGTTTCCTCCGAGTCCTTCGGTTTCCCCCACAGTCCAAACACATGCACTATAGGTGAATTGAATAAACTAAATTGGCCGTAGTGTATGTGTGTGTGTGTGAATGCGAGAGTGTAATAGGGTTTCCCAATACTAGGTTGCAGTTGGAAGGGCATCCGCTGCATAAAACATATGCCGGAAATAGTTGGCGGTTCATTCCGCTGTGGCGGTCTGTGAATTAGAGGCTATTTATCTGAAAATATATTTGTTGTTTATTTTGTTTTATTTGTTTATACGTTACTTTTTTTGCATTTGTTTATCCGTTTTTTTATATTTTACCTGATATTGAAGTTGTTTCTTGTTGTTTGTTTATGTTTGTGAAGCGTTTTGAGTTGCATGTAGTAGGAAAAGTGCTACACAAATAATATGTATTATTATTATTATTATTATTATTATTATTATACTAAAAATTAATTAAATACGGTAGTTTGCTATAAAATATTGAAAATAATTTCATGGTTTCTACTGTTTTTAATGCTAAAGTTCTGGCTGTCCTAGTTTTTTTCACCATACGTTTTACAGATTGTTTCTAACAGTGTAACAGCCTATAACAGCTCTGTCTTTGCTCTTCAGGGTTATTCAGCATGGCAATGAGAACAGAATGACTGTTCAGAACGTGGCCATCGTCTTTGGCCCGACGTTACTCAAGCCTGAGGAGGAGACGGCAAACATCGCCACTTACATGGTCTTCCAGAACCAGATCGTGGAGTTCTTACTCAGCGAATTCGAGTCTATCTTCCACATGTGATCGACCTGAACTTGCACTTCACACAAAACCCCACTCAAATGCTGGAAATAACGAGAGAGAAGATGCAAAACTTTGTAACATCTCTGTGAAGGAAAACCTCTCCACACAGCAGGTTATGAATAGAGATGCTGCAAAAAGCTAGAATGCAGCCCCTTTGATTAATATATTAATACACCTGAAACAGAAAGCAGGTTTTATAAGAGGAGTTTTAAATATTGAAGAAGAGGCAGACATTTTACAACTGTATGCTGTTCATTTACTCACGCTCAAGCCATCGGGATGCATGTGACGTTATTTTCTCCATGAAACATTAAAGGGGATTTTAGCTTAAACTGTGGTTCTTGGTGATTTACAAAATGCCTGTCAATAGCACTTTAACTGTCGTCAGGCACAATTAAATAAATCCCTGTGACTCCTTATGATAAATTGAGGTCTTGTGAAGTGAAATGATGATTCTGGGCAAGACATTGTGCAGTATTTAACATCAATATAACCTTTAAACTGTAGATACAGCAAACTGTAACTCACTGGTAAATACAACTTAGTTTAAACCAAATGATTAGCCCCTATTTTTCACATTTTTCCCATGTGCTGTTTAATAGATGGGGCCGCATGGTGACTTAGGGGTTAGCACTGTGGCCTCACAGCAAGAAGGTCGATGGTTCGAGTCCAGGCTGCACGAGTTGGCATTTCTGTGTGGAGTTTGCATGTTTTCTCTGTGTTGCAGTGGGTTTCCTCCAGGTGCTCCGGTTTCCCCCACAGTCCAAACACAAACTTAACTGGCTGTAGTGTATGTGAATGTGTGTGAATATGAGTGTGTATGAGGCTTTCCCAGTACTGGGTTATGGCTGGAAGGGCATCCACTGTTTAAACATATGCTGGAATAGTTGGCAGTTCATTCCGCTGTGGTGACCTCTGAAATAGAGACTAATGCCCTGCTCACACTGTGAGATTTCAGCCTCGATTTTGTCATCTGGGTCAAATTTGGGAAATACTAAAAGATTCCTGAAATCTTGGGCTAAAATCAGTGGTCTTTGATCATGGTTTGACATGTTCACAGACAGCTGCTTAGTGCCCTTTCTGATCAGATCTTTCCTCTGATGAAGTTCTGGCAGTGTCAGAAGATTTCAGACACTTTCCTGCAGATTGACAACAACTGTGTTGAGCGTCAGTCCAAGAACCAACAGGAGCTCCGAATTTGATGACGCAATTCATGCGACAATTCAAATGACCGCGGTGAAATGTCCAAACTGTTTTTTTTTTCCTGGGTTTGTTATTGAGGCACGCTGTGTGTAAAATTGCCACTACAGTTTGTTTACATTTGCTGTGAGGAATCATTTCAGAACGCGGGATAGTGAAAGTGTCACAGGTGGATGACGTCAAACTCTGGGACATTTTCTTCCGTGTTTGGCGCGTCTTCATTATCGTTCAGTCTGACTTTATGAGAGCTGAGATCTTACAGTGTGACATGTGAACCATGTTCGTGCAGTCTGACGTGCTACAATTGTTCAGGATTTTAAAAAAATCGCACAGTGTGAGCCGGCCTTAAGCCGAAGGAAAATGAATGAATGAATGTTTAATACAGCAAAGGACATTTTTCTGAGTATTTCCTATTATATTTTTCTTCCAAAGAAAGACTTTCTTTAATATTTTGTGTGTTTAGCTGAAATAAAAAGACTGCTAAGGTCAAAATACACAGTTAAAGTCAGAATTATTAGCCCCCCTTTGAATTTTTTTTCTTTCTTTTTTAAATATTTCCCAAATGATGTTTAACAGAGCAAGGACATTTTCACAGTATGTCTGATAATATTTTTTCTTCTGGAGAAAGTCTTTATTTGTTTTATTTCGGCTAGAATAAAAGCAGTTTTTAATTTTTTAAACACCATTTTAAGGTCAATATTATTAGCCCCTTTAGGCTATTTTTTTATAGTCTACAGAACAAACCATCGTTATACAATAACTTGCCTAATTACCCTAACCTGCCTAGTTAACCTAATTAACCTAGTTAAGCCTTTAAATGTCACTATAAGCTGTATAGAAGTGTCTTGAAAAACATCTAGTCAAATATTGTTTACTGTCATCATGGCAAAGATAAAATAAATCAGTTATTAGAGATGAGTTATTAAAACTTTTATGTTTAGAAATGTGTTAAAAAAATCTTCTCTGAATTCTGAATTCAACTGTATATATATATATATATATTTTTTTTTTTTCAATTTGCTACAGAACAAACAAATGTTGTCCAATGACTTGCCTAATTAACCTAACCTGCCTAGTTATTCTAGTTAAGCCTTTAAATTGCACTTTAAGCTCTTTCAGCAAAATAGTATGTACTGTCATCATGACAAAGAAGAAATAAATGAGTTATTAGAAATAATAATTAATAAAATAATTTAAATCTCACTGGACGGCAACTGAAGGTCGCAGGAGGGTTGCACCATCCAAAATAAGATAGTAATGTTTAAATAATGTTTTGTGTTTATGCACAGCTGGATGTTTCATAAGACCTCAATATGTCATCAAAAGCCTGGGGTATTACTTTTGTGTTGCCTTTATGTGTTTCTTTAGCACTCTTATAGTGCTGATAGCTGTTAACCTGCATTTCATGAATCACCAAGAAGCCCTGTTTCAGATCAAATAACTCTTTAATGTGTGTAAATCAACAGCAGGTTTTCTTTTGCGAGTGAACTATCCCTTTAAGAAGAGCTGCCATGAACATTTTTCTAAGAATATTAGTGAGCTTTCTTTATCGAATGGTCTGCAGCTCCTCCACTTTATTTCTTGCTCTTTTACAAGAGGTCAGCAGTAAATAATAAAATTCCTCTTTTGTGGTATTTTGCATTCCTGTAGAGTTGAGTGAAACACTGAACGTTTTTACCCTTTTTATTTGTGTTGGCAATGTAATATTAGATATACGATACTGAACTGCAACATGCTTATGTTTAGTTTGTGTTCAGTTTACTTTCTCTTCTTCTAATATTTGCATTTGTAACATAGAACGTTATGAAGCAAACATACTGCAGGACCTGTAATTGTAAATTGGAAATGCTAAGTTGTACATTGTTATCTAAAGGCACAATATTTTAGATCTTCTGGTACCAAAATATAGAATCTGTGAAATTTGCACATAGATAAGCATTAATAGATTGTGGAAATTGGCACCCTTATATTTAGCAATAATCACTGTAAGATATTTGAAGGCGTGTGTGTGTGTGTGTGTGTGTGTGTGTATGTGTGTGTGTGTGTGTGTGTGTGTGTGTGTGTGTGTGTGTGTGTGTGTATATAGAAAAGGCATATTTATGCTGTACATTACCTGAAGTAAGAAAGCTTTTAATAAAGTAACTCTTTTATAAATGAACGTATTGTCATTCATGCATTTTTAATCATTACAAGTCAGAACAGAAACATGCAAATTTTATGATAATTACTAGACAGTCCAATGCAGTATACAATGAAATACAAAGAATATTTAAAGAGAGAGAGAGAGAGAGAGATTTATAAATATAAGTTTTTTTAAGTAATTGAATAGGAAAATATATTAAGATCTTGTGACTGTGGAGGCCATTTGAGTACAGTGAACTCATTGTCATGTTCAAGAAACCAGTCTGAGATGATTCGCGCTTTATGACATGGTGCATTATCCTGCTGAAAGTAGCCATCAGAAGATGAGTGCACTATGGTCATAAAGGAATGGACATGGTCAGCAACAATACTCAAGTAGGCTGTGGCATTGACACAATGCTCAATTGGTACTAATGGGCCCAAAGTGTGGCAAGAAAATATCCCCCACACCATTACACCACCACCACCAGCCTGAACCGTTGATAAAAAGGCAGGATGGACCCATGCTTTCATGTTGTTGATGCCAAATTCGGACCAAATTTGAATTCGAGACTCATCAGACCAGGCAACATTTCTCCAATCTTCTATTGTCTAGTTTTGGTGAGCCTGTGCCAGTTGTAGCCTACATTTCCTGTTCTTAGCTGACAGGAGTGGCACCCGGTGTGGTTTTCTGCTGCTGTAGCCCATCCGCTTCAAGGTTGGACGTTTTGTGCGTTCACTCCTTGATTGTAACGAGTGGTTATTTGAGTTATTGTTGCCTTTCTATCAGCTGGAACCAGTCTGACCATTCTCCTCTGACCTCTGGCATCAACAACGCATTTGCTCCCACAGAACTGCCGCTCACTGGATATTTCCTCTTTTTCGGACCATTCTTTGTAAACCCTAGAGATGGTTGTGCGTGATCAGCAGTTTCTGAAATACTCAGACCAGCCCGTCTGGCAGCAACAACCATGCCACATTCAAAGTCACTTAAATCACCTTCTTCCCCATTCTGATGCTCAGTTTGAACTGCAGCAGATCGTCTTGACCATGTCTACATGCCTAAATGCATTGAGTTGCTGCCATGTGATTGGCTGATTAGAAATTTGCATAAAGAGCAGTTGGAAAGGTGTACCTAATAAAGTGGCCGGTAAGTGTAGATTTTTATCTTATATTTTAAATATAAAAAAGAAAACCTATTGGAAAATAGATAAAACTTTGTTAGTGCTTGTTGTTAAGATAATCAATAGATGTCATTAATTAATGTTTATTGATAGACAGAAAGAGAACAACTGAAAATAGAAAAAAAAGTGATAGTGTTGGAGAACCAGAGCATTTTAATACAAAACATATTTTTCTACATTACTATAGTAAATATCAGGAGAGTGACGGAGTCAAACGTTTTAGATAAAGCAGAAGTGTCTTATCTGTGTGTTGTAGCTGAACTTTGACACAAGAGTAGGCTACTAAAGACTCAATGAAAATCAACAAAAGAGCAATAATATGTAAAGGAATATATAAAGAATAATACTAAATATAAGGATACAACAATATAAAGTGTAAGTGTTTAAAAGTGTTTTGACTATTCACTTTTTATTGATTTTAGCCATATTGAAATATTGAAAGTACGACGTGTTTAGATTTCAGCGCACACGTCACATGATTTCGCTGACGAGGATGTTGAAGGAATTTGCTTAATGTTTGTATCCTAAATATATTTGTAAAAACAAGTCAAATGTGATTTCAGAAATGGAGGTTTGATGAAGAACGAGGTTATTTCCCAGCATCGCCGAATGATGGCAGTATGTATTGTGTTTCCTCTGCACAATCTCTGAAGAAGAACTCAGTCTTCTGAATTCAGATGTGCTGATTGGTTAAATCGAGCAAAAGGGGCGGAGATTTCATATTTTGAAAATAACCGTACGTGACCCGAGAGGCGCCATTGTCGAGGAGTTTGTACGGAAGTAGTGATGCATTGAATTGAGTAATTTTTAAAATAAAACCTGAGTGTGGATTATATATCGCCAAAGACCTGGATTAGCAGCTGCTCAAGTCAGGAGGTAAACGTGATGTAATTTACGCAAAAAGCGGTGGTTGTTTAGCGTTTTTTAAAAGGGAAAACTCCGTCAGGCCTTTAATTCAGCGGCCGCGCGCTCAGAGTGGACAAACATTCAAAAAGCGCTAACCAATTCCGATTAAAGCATCTGCGCTTTATTATTATCAGTATTAATTGATGTTATGTTTAAAGTCTGTAATTTGTATATCTGTAATGCATATCACTGTTGGAGTAAAGTTGGGTTTATATTCGCTTATTTCGTTTTTCTCCTTAATATAGTTTCATGAAGGTGTTCTTTGCTAATTAAAAACAGGCAAATAATATTAGCAGCCAATGACT
>CAIGQZ010004081.1:5603078-5627479 GCA_903798205.1 Danio tinwini
TATATATATATATAAAATATTATATATATATATATATATATATAATATTATATAATTAATAAAAAAATATTGATGTAATATCAATTTGCATTAATAGAAAAAAATTCTTCAAATGAAATCTGGAACATTCAAAGTGCTGTAAACGCAACTTGTCAACAGTCTCTCTCACACACATGTATGTTTTGTCCTCTCAGGTGGTGAAGTCTCAGCGTGGGCCACCACACAGACAGCAAACAGGAAAGCTTTATTTGGTGGATCTTGCTGGTTCAGAGGACAACCGGCGCACGGGAAACCAGGGCATTCGTCTGAAAGAGAGCGGTGCAATCAACCTGTCTCTGTTCACACTCAGTAAGGTGGTGGACGCTCTGAACACAGGGGCCGGGGGCCGCGTGCCCTACAGAGACAGTAAACTCACTCGCCTGCTGCAGGACTCTTTGGGTGGATCCGCACATTCTGTCATGATCACAAACATCGCACCAGAGTACAAATACTACTTCGACACATTTTCGGCACTTAATTTTGCCGCAAAGTCTAAGCAGATTGTGAATCGGCCTTTTGTCAGAGAAACTGTTTTGGCCCCTACGATTGGTGAGCAGTGCAGTTTCATAAGATATCATTTTCTGATAATTAGGTTTTTTGGGGCTGCATGATATATAATCTAAAAGCAATCTTGATCACTTTTATTATTTCAAAACTGACAGAATATTAATGTAAATATTAGGTGTGTAACGGATCACGGTTGATATATTGGTTGATGTTATAATGATATAAAAATTGTGGTGGCTTTCTTACGTTATTAATCAAAGGTGTTTTCTGTTACTGTTTGTTTAGCCTGCATTAATGCATTCAGTGTAAAGCTGCATTATTAAACATTAAAAGATAGGGATCTTAAACCTGCACAACATGAATAATAAATAATGATTTGCATGTTCGAAGCGCTGCATTCAAATCTGCGTTTAATCGAAGGATTCAGTTTTTACACTTTTTCTGTGAGTTACAAACGATTAAATCACACAGAAGTACTGGGAGAACAGTTTATAGTTCAGATATAAACACTGATGTTTATGGTAGATTAAAATCACCTTTTAATGAAACTTGACGCTGGTGAATGTTGTAGCAATTACTTTGTGTAACCAGTGGGTGGCGACAAACAACCATCAAAATGATGTCACTGAATAGGTTTTCAAAAATAATCCATCGATAATAAAACATGAAGTTTTAAGTGAATTGATGAATAATTAATTGAAAATTAATATGATCTTTTTTCAGCTGGTTCTTTCTTGATTTTCATTTATAATAAAATTACAGGTTCAAAGTTCTGTTTGTTAAAATCAATGCTTTTTGCAGTAATATTTTTGTATAAATTGAAAGCAAATGACGTTTGTCTCCTTTTTTGCTGATACGAAAAATGGTCCGATCCGTGACTTAACCTTAGTGTGATCTAAACCGTTACACTTGTGATCCGTTACACCACTAATATATATATTTTGTCAGCAACTTGCCAAAATTAAAGCTTGATGGGTAATGGTTTAAAAGAAGAAATAAAGACCTGAGTGTCATTTTTCTGTAACTTTATTTTTTAACAGTGTTCTGTTAGAATATTTAATTTGTTTTTTTTGTTATAATTTGATTTTTTCCCTCGTGTTGAGTAGGTCAGAACATGAACTAAAGTAAAACTAAAGTAAAAAATATAAATAATTGTGGATTTATTCAACAATTTTAGCTTTACAATTTTGCTAATTAATAATTTCTAGTCATTATAAGTCTTTATTATTGAATGTTAGCATTTCTTAAATCATTCAGCCTTAAAAGATAAAAAAAAAATAATAATTTATATTTTTAAAATGTATATTATTTTCATTCATACACATGTATGTATTTTCACAATTGCCCCGCTCAACCTAGTTATGCATAAAAATACCGGTTTTATAAAAGAAGCTAAATATTGCAATGTTTCACAATATCCAATAACTCACAATTTTGCTGTTGTAGCTCCTGGAAAGAGAACCAGAGAGGAACAGGAGGCTGGAGGTTCTGGTGAGCCCCAAAACAAGAGGTCTAAAGAGGGCAAGAAAGCTGAACATTCCCCATCACCGCCCTTGCATCCACAGAGGTAAAGACAGCACATGTGACGGCTGGTAAACTGGTCACTGTATGAGTGAGCACTTTAACAGGTCCCGGCTTTGTGCAGTAGGCCAGGATTTGGTAGCTGGTGCTTAAATTAAAACTCCCTATAGCGAAAGCCACAGGCTAAAAGTGCCATGTTGGTCATTAATAGGGAGAACATCTCTCAGCTTGATGCTGTTTGCTGTGAATGACTTTAAAAGGATTAGTTCACTTCTAAAACAAAACATATCACAAATGACATTGTTTTGATGAGGAAAGCGTTTCAGAATTTTTCTTCATATAGTGGATTTCAGTGGTCATCACTAGTTTGGACATCCAGAAACAGTTAAAATGTAGATTCTAAGGGCTGTAGATGATCCCAGATGAGACATAAGTGTCTTTAAAAGCAAATTGGTTAAATTAATTATTTAAACATATTTATAATACTTTCTAATTACTTGCACTAATTTTTAAGCTACTTTAAAACAACATTTTGGTATTTCAATTTCAAATCTAGAGATCACAGGTCAAGGCAAAGGAAGTATTATAAATAAAATTGTATATAAAGGCAAAATTATCCCTTCCAAGTGACGTTAAATTTTAAAATATAATAGTTTTATTAACAATAATAGTAATTTTCTAAATTGTAAAAAAGTAACACTAATAATAATCACTACTTTTTATATTTGCCGTGATGACAGTGCATAATGTGTTACTAGTTATTTTGCAGGACACTAGTATTCAGCTTAAAGTGACATTTAAAGGCTTAACTAGGCTAAGTAGTCATTGGACAACAGTGCTTTGTTGTGTAGCCAATAGGGGGGAAAGATTTTAAGGGAGCAATAATATTGACTGTAACATTTAAAAACTCCTGTTATTCCAGCTAAACTTAACTAAGACTTTCTCCGAAAGAAAATAAATAATAGGAAATGCTGTGAATTTCCCTTTCTCTGTAAAACATCACTTGGGAAATATTTTTAAAAGAATATACATTTCACAGGAGAATTAATAATTTTACCTACAGCTTAACATAACATGTACATGTGATTTTTCACATTGCCATTATGGGCTATTGTGTGTAGAATGTTGAGGAAATAAGTGTCCATTAATCCATTTTGGAATAAGGCTGTAACTAAAAAAATGTGGGAAAAGTGAAGTGCTATGAATACTTTCCGGATGCACTGTATACATACACAGGGTGTTGTGGGGTCTTAAAAAGTATTAGAAATTGATAAGTCAAGATAGGATAATGCAAGTTTGCATACTCCTGGTTGGAGAAAGACTAGTTTAAACAGTGGCTGAAACCTGTTGCTGAAAACAACCACGTAATTTACTCTTTCAAGGTTTGTTTCTTCTGAGCTTAGCTAAGTTCTGTTGCATGGTTGTGCTCTATTGATTTATTTAACTATAACTGTTTATTAACAACTATTTATTAAGTTAAAGGTTTGATATTGATTAGAATTCGAAGTGGCAACGAGGTCTTAAAATATTCAGAAAAGGTCTTATAAAAAATATAAAAAGGTATTGAAATTTCCTTTAGGATTCCTGCATATACCCTGATACACGCATAAATGAAAATGAGTATGCATGAACACACATCTGATTTTCTTGTGTACTAAAAGTTGAAATGTTTCAGTTCACCAGATTCATCAGTTCTGGACAGACTCCTGGCTCTGGAGAAGATGATGATGGGCTCAGCTGAGAGGGAGAGACTCAACCTGCTCAAAACTGTGGCACAGTCCCGAAAAGAAATCCAGGTAGCATTTGTACACTGTCTTAAACCTATTGAACAGCACTTACACCTGAATTTGAATGCATTGGAAATTAGCCGATGTTTGTCATTGCATGTATGGATTAGATTGGGACTAACATTTCTGTGTTTATTTCGGAGTGTCTGGTGTTAAGGATGTATATAAAAGTACCTTTCAGGAATATAATCGAAAAACTGCCTTTTCTAAAATTTGTTTAAATGTATTTTGAAATTATGTTGATTTACCTTTAAGCTAGGGCTGTGCAATGTATAATTTCAGCATCGATATCGCAATGTGCGCATCTGCAATAGCCACATTGCAAGATTTGCAGTGTTGAGTCTGAATTATAGCTGACCAGGAGCCATAGAAGACATCTGATTTGTAGTCACTGCTAAGTTTTACCCTATTAGAGTAAACATTTATCATTTGCATGTGTTTTTAAGGCCTTTGATTGAGCATTTGAAGAGTGTTTGGGCACAAAAAGTAGGATGTTTGGAGGTGTAACAGATTAATTGTATTTAATTATTTAGACTATTATTCTTTCTTAATTTTTGTCTTGTCTCTAGCCCAAATATCTCCAATTCAAAGTGAAAATAAGATTATTTTAATAACCCCATTGGCAGATAATTTAGCATGTTTTAAGAAAAAATCCTACTTAATTTTGACAGATTTTTTCTGAAGGCGAAAACTAAATATTTTTACCTGATGTACAAGAAACTTGGCCAAGATACAAGACCATTATACCATTATACCATTTTTTTGCATTGTGATTTATTTAATTTCTGTACCTGAATACAGTTAGAATCCCCAGAAAACTGTCAAATAGTGCTATTCAAACTATCTTAGGAATATATCGCTATATTTATCGAAGAAAAATAAAACCCGCAATATCAGATTTTTCTAAAATCGTGCAGCCCTAATTTAAGCACTTTGGAATGTAAAGTAAAACATAATATACTATATTTGTATTCTACAAAATTTTTGCATGATGGTTTTATAGAACTTTTAATAAACCCACTGGAATAAATGTTTTAACTTGTATAATTTTCACATCATGGAATTAACTGCAGAAATGAAAGTATTCCTACTTGAAACTGATATTATAGTAGCCAGTTTTAACAATTTACGTGATTTGACTCTTGTTAACTGCACTTTTATATATATAATTTTTTTCTTTACATGCTTGCAGACACAACTACATCCATTATTGGGGGTGCAAAAACCTGAATATTTGCATGCTAGAGATTGTACTGTAGTTCACGTTGACCAAAACACAAGAAAAGTGTTGTTGTTTTTCCACAGACGTTCATATTCAGAACTTAATTAGATTTCTCCCCTTACTGCAGAGTTTGCTGAAAATCAATCTTCTTATGTCAAGATGTATGAAATACTGTTTCCGGGTCCAAGCTGACTCATTTGAATTGAGAAAGTATTTGTTTATGATAGGCATGGGATGATAACAATTTTCAAGGTATATCGTGGTTTGGAAAACTCAAGGTTTTAAAACCGCTAATATTTTCTGTTATACCTTTCCTATGGTATATGTAAGATTTTTCATTTGTTTTTTTAGGACAACAGTATCTCCAGCAGAAAAGATATCCAAAGATGCCATTTTAAATTGTAAATAAATCTTTGTTTTTGAAACTAATAAAGACTTCAAAGAAGTCAAAGATTTATTTAAATTATTTAGCCTGACATGTTTACTGCTCCAAATACTTTAAATGTTTCTCAAAGTAAAATATGTTGGCTGTGTCCGACATTGACTACTCTAAGTAGGTACAGCATTTAAATTTGAGTGTATAACTCGAATGATAGAAAAGTACATTCTATACTGTATGAATGAGCTCGGATGTACTGCGGATGCCATTTTGTCATCATCATGTGACATACCTGCTTCACTCCTATTCATGAATTCTCACGGTCCATCATGGGATAGCGTATCGTCCATCGGATGCGCACTTCAGAATCTTGCTGGTAGTAGGAGGTCACCAAGTACTTCTCGCATACTGTTTTAGCGTACTATATAGTATACGTATAGAGCAGGGGTGCTTAACCCCATTCCTGGAGATTGACCTTCCTGCAGTTTTCAGTTGCAGCCCATTTCAAACACACCGGCCTGTAATTATCAAGCGCTCCTCAGGTTCTTATTAATTGGTTCAGGTGTGTTTGATCAGGGTTGGAGCTGAAATCTGCAGGAAGGTCGATCGCCAGGAACAGGATTGGTCATCCATGATATAAAGTATGTGAATTGGCATGCAGCATTGTGTTCAAAGCGGAAAAAGCATTTGTTTTTTACCCAGATATTTAAAAAGAATATATTTTAAAGCAGTAATCACAATACTGTGAAAATGTGATCATTTTTATCCAAGGTTATACCGTCAGAATCCTATACCAGCCCATGCCTAGTTTATGACTACTTTTTAATCCTATCACACATTAAAGTGAATTGTATATAAAATCATGGTGTACACGACAGTCCCCAGACTTGCTGCATCTTAGATGCTAATGTTTGAACAATTTATTAAAAAAAGGTATCTCTTTCTGGCTATCGGATATTAGGCATAGATATACAGTTGAAGTCAGAATTATTATTTTAAATATTTCCCAAATGATGTTTAACAGAGCAAGAAAATTTTCACAGTATGTCTGATAATATTTTTTCTTCTGAAGAAAGTCTGTTTTATTTCTGCTAGAATAAAAAACAGCTTCTGTTTTATTATTATTTTTATTTATTTTAAATTATTTTAAGGTCAAAATTATTAGCCTCTTTAAGCTATGTATATTTTTGAAATCTACAGAAGTCTCCAGAACAAACCATCGTTATACAATAACTTGCCTAATTACCCTAACCTGCCTAGTTAACCTAATTAACCTAGTTTATCCTTTAAATGTCACTATAAGCTGTATAGAAGTGTCTTGAAAAATATCTAGTCTAATATTATTTACTGTCATCATGACAAAGATAAAATAAATCAGTTATTAGAGATGAGTTATTAAAACTATTATGTTTAGAAATGTGTTGAAAAAAAAATCTCCTTTAAACAGAAATTGGGGGAAAAAATAAACGGGGGCAAATATTTCTGACTTCAACTGTATATATTGCAATCGTGATTTTCAAAAATATTTCATCGCTTTGCAACTGTTTATTATTACTATTTGTTCAGTCTTCCCATATAGTTTGATAAAGCGATTGGACCCGGAAGCCACTTTGCATGATGTTACACTTAACAAGCGAATAGGTAATTTGCTCTGGAATTTTGAAAGTGGTCGTGTGAGGGGAAAAAGACAAAAATGGCAGATTCGGACAGAGTTAAAACAGAAATGTCTCAAACGTCCCCCACTAAAACTATTCCCATTCGAGTGGTGCTAAAGCTGTTTCTGTGGAAATAGCGGCAGTGAGACAGACTCTGTTAATCCATCATATTGTGACAGATTGCAAATTAGGTCGGATTACTAACACCAATTGTGAACTGTACTGAAGTCCGCATGATCCGTAACCCAGTTTTCAACTAGACATGAGTGCTTTTGTTTAAGAAAATGCTCCGGCAGCAGCTGAAACTGCTGATGGGTGACTTTTAAATACATGATCTGCTGTTCCTCCAGATGTTGAAGGAGAAACAGAAGGAGCTGGAGGACAAAGCCAACATGTTTAATAAGCAGAAAGAAGCCACCGAGAAAGAGTCCAAAGATGCACTTCTTTTCAAGACAGATCTGCCGCCCCTACACAGAAAACAGTCGACAGCCGCCAAACCACGCAAACAGCAGGCCGTTGTTACTCCATTACAGGGTAAGACATGGCCAGCTTCGTGCTCATAAAGCTACTGCTACAGTCATACTACACTTCTTAAAGTAACTAGCTACACTACAAGTTAATTTCTAAGAGTAGCTATGAACCTACTTTTTTTCGCTAAGGTGTATATTACAGAAATGAGAATAAACTAATTTAAGGCACTTAATGATTTATTACACAGAATTTCTCAGACTGTCAGGAATCAAAGTACAAAACTCCATCAAAAGTAAAGTTACACGTAGCTATATTTTAGACAATTACAACATTCTTCAGGTTGATTGCTAGAGGAAGTAGGCATTCCTAGTAGGCCTGTCACAATAATCAATAGATGAAGAGTTCAGATGCAAAACCCCTCTAAATCCATCAGACCTCTTTTTTTGTAAATAAGTGTTTCTATGATTGGGTTCAGAAGTTTCATTTTATAGATAAAGAAAAGGTTATTAGCTAGTAAATAAAATATCTTTTTTTCAAAAATGTCATTTTAGACAATTCTTTGGTTTTTAAGCAAGGTAGATTTTCTTTTGCGTCAAAACCAGCTAAATCCACTTGTGCTTTTTTTGCAAAAACCTCTATGGCGCAATCCCAATTCTATTTTTCTACCCCTTTCCCTTCCCCTTGGCCCTTACAATCGAGGGTTAAGGGGAAGGGCTTCAAAATTTACCCCTAAGAATTGGGACAGCACTTAAACACCTGCACACGTCATCATATGTCATCGCGATCTCTTGCTTCATATGAGATCAGACGGTGGCGACTGCTGTAGTTATTCCAGTTGTGTTGTTTTTTGGTATTTATCTTCAGGAAACCACTGAAGGCATATATCATGTTATCATATATAATGTGGCAATAAGATCGTAACTATACTATGTATTTGCACTGTGGCCATATTAATCTGTAAACACGAAAACAACACTAACATTATAGCAGACACTGTAAAAAGCTTAATCCCAGCCACTAAACTTTTCTGACAGGGTATTTGAGTGTCAGAATGTTGTGGGACTGCTGTACAGGAGTTATGATTAGGGATTATAGAGCGCGAAATTTAGAGGTTTTTTGTTTTTTTTCTAGCATTTTTTTTTTTTACTTTTTTTTAAAGCATGATGGTAAAACATGAACGCGGTTATGAATGTATTAAAACACGTGTTTGTTTGTTGTAAAAATTCGTAATAATGACAAAAAATACTAATTTGTAATTTGTACAAATAAATAACTAATTCCTTCCGGGTTCAGCAATACTGCCGCTGTGGCTGGAGCATTTTAGGCAATTTTCTTACCCCTTGGTTTTGAGTGTGGTTCTGAAAAATCTTCATTTGAAGGGCTATTCACCCCTTCCCCTTAGCCCTACGCCTTCAAGCTATAGAGAATTAGGACACCCCTACCTCTTGGCATGATTGCACAAAACAAGTTGTAAGGGGAAGGGCTAAGGGGTAGAATTGGGATTGGGCCTAAATCCACCTTCTGGAACAAGACAGTGTAATTAGTTGAAAAAATCACTAAAGATGCAATTGACCCTTCGCTAAGCCACACCCCAAAACCGCCACACACCAATCGTGGCTTAGCAACCGTAGCTACGTGCAGGAGGTCTGTCAAGTTTTCGAGCAAGGGAAAAAAGCCAAAGCGTTTTGCATATGGATTGTGCAAATCTGATACCCGGTATCCTAAAAGTTTGGACATGGTGGTGGATTTTTTTCCCCTTTTCAAAACCTAAAACCCAAGGGGAGAAATGCCGCTAAAAGAGCGGGGTTAAGTTGGTTTTGTTTTTGATTCCTGACACATTCAGTAATAGACGGCAATAACTCACCCACCTCTTACCCTAAAAAGATCTAAACTGGGTTTCCTACAAAAATACAAAGCAGGTTATGTTTCACAGCTGTCTTTTTCTTTTTTTTTTTTTTTTTTCCCCACTCGATATTGAGCACTGCTCCGTTTAAGCCTTCGCCACAGTAGTCATACTAACATACTGATAGCAGTCATATTTCCATCTATTTCAAACTACAAATATTCAAATTACATATCAACAGAATAAAACCGAGATGTGATCACAAACTGAGCACTTGCGATCAATATACTTTACCCACAGCTGTTTTTCAGTCATTTATAACCCTCATGCCCATGTCAGAGCTACAATTTACCAATGTTTTCGTCTGTCTTGGAGATTTAGTCATTGGTGAGGACTATATCTTTTGGCGAACAGGTGAGATATCTGAGAAAACCAGACAAAAAGGACTGCAGTATGCATTACAGGGCTCTATTCACGACATAATGCACAACCGATTAGAAAATAATTGAATCAAAACTGAAGCTAAAGCCTTGCCGCCTCATACGCTGACCATTCAACAGCTTAGTTCATGCACAGCAGGAGAGGTGACATTTAAAAATAATTTAATAATAACAAATTAAACAGTGATTTCTCTTTTTTTTTGGCCAAAAAGCCTGATAGATTAATTGCTGTGCAATGAAATTTAGCGTTACTAACCGACGAGGAAACGCACATGGACAGTGCTTCTACATAATTCATTCATAGAAAGAACAGCCAGAAAGGAAAAAATTGATGGATTTGTGCCAAATATTAGTATCACTAGCTATGTTTCTATCCAAAAATGCTAATTAACTTTTTGCGCAAAACTGGATTATCGGATAAAAGACGTGCAAATAAAGCAGCGTTTCCATCCAACGAGTCAAAGCGAACAAAATCCAGCATCAGTGAATGAATCTGTTACATCAAAGCCCATGAGAATACCTTAAAGGTATGATGTTACGGTCGTCATCAAGCATTTTTCCTGAATTTGTTTTCTCTTAATTTCTTTCACACATTTAAAACAACGTCTTTAAGCGCATCACTGTTAAAAAAAAATTAAGGAACCTGATCAGCCCTCCTTAATCACCATGAGCACTCTGATGCGATGGATGATTTCATGTGAAGAAAGATAGTGGGAGAAGTGAGGTGCGTTTCTTTTCCATGATCAAAGGTATATAAATGAAAGAATGACATGGTTTTGCTTTAATCAGGCTTTTGTCTTCTGTTCAAGAGTAGCTGAAAAGATATAACTGCAGGATTGGATGGTTTTTTTTCCCTCTTCTGTCGTCTTCTAAAATAAAGATTTTTTTCCACCCTCATTTTGATCACAGAGATGAGATGTGCCTCGTTGCATCATAGTGAATTTAATCATCACAAAGACAAAAATTAGGCTAAATTGCGCATGTTAAAAAAAAGTGTTTTAATTTCAAGCTGTCAAACAACAAAGTAAACGTGTATACGACAGCTAGCTAGCTTACCTATGTGTCGTTCTGTGGCGCAGCAGGATTTTGATCAACATCCAAGTCAAGTCATAACCTGATGCCACTATTGCATTGAAACCACAGTCTTGCAGTTTTAAGATGCTCTAATAAATGAGTGTCAGATGATATAATCTCCAGGAGTCAAACAATTATAGCTAAATATTTGTTTTAAACATTAAACCTGTTTAGAAGCCTATTGTTCTTGTTCTTTTTATTGTAGATTATGTTATAACTTTAGCAGCTGCTACTCCAGTGTTCTGCCATAAACTACTGTAAAATTCTTGATGTAAATTAGGGCTGGAGAATTAAGCATGTGCTGGAGGTTTACTAGGACTATATTTAATGACAAAATTTGCATGGAAGTGGCCTTTGATTAATTGCCTGGCCCTAATGTAAATATTTGGTGAGGGTGATCTTTTCACTTTGTGAAACCTTTAAAGGGGACCTATTATGCAAAAATCACATTTATAAGGGGTTTAAACAGTTGTGCGGCAGCAGTGTGTGAATATATTCAGCCTCTAATGGTAAAAATGAATTCTGCAGAAATTAAAGTCTGCAGGAACACTTTGATTAACATTCTCTCTTTATATGTGTCATCAGAGTGGGAAAGTGCCGCCCATTAGTGATTATCACTCCCTCATTAGCATAAACAGCCCTGAGTGAGAAGCAGCCGTCCACCATTCGAGTTTACATACCATTCCTGCCAAAGATCATATTTTATTAAAAGAGGCTGTGAGTGCAGTTAAAGCAACAGTCACCAAAATGTCATCATTTGGATTAAAGCCTAAAAGAGGCAGTTATCAAAATGTGCTTGTGTAGTATTTTGAGCTGAAACTTTACATACACACTTTGGGGACAACGGAGACTTATTTGACATTTTGTAAACTGGGTCATAATAGGTCTCCTTTAATTTAAACCACTTAAGAGATTTCATTTACCTGAAGACTGAAAATAAAGGTGGGGATAAGTTTGCATGAGCTCTGCTCTTACAACATGCTTTTATACAGTATAGTGCTTTGAAGCAGGCAGCTTTACAGCATCAAATACAGTGTCAGACTTTTCTTTTCTGACCCTTTTTTTTGTTCAGTATGCAGCATCAGTTTGTTGTTTAGATAGATTTTTAAGTATATCAAGGCCTTTATGTTGGTAATGTGAACTGATACATTTAGAAATGCCTGTTTTGAAATGTAAACATCAAGCTTATACTGTATTTAGTAAATAAGGACCTTCTCCTCTAACAGTTTCTCAGGTGCAGCCCTTACAGCAGTGTGCAGTGGTCTGCAAACCATCACAGACCTTGGTTAAGAAGAAACGTGTCCAAACTGAGGTCAGTGTGCATAATTTTTATAGTGGACCATATTAGTTTTAATCATTTAATTTAAATAGTCTGTCTTTTTTTTTTTTTTTTGTATTCAAAAACACTGGATCTTATTCAGTAATAATTACATTAAAAAAAATTATATTTATATGCACATTTGAACTTCTCACAAAAACTTGAAGGTGAACATCTCTCAAAAAACTTGATGCCAATAGAAAACCAATTTTTAAAAAGCGGCTCATGCAGCAAAAAATGCATTTGTTGTAATTGTGGTGTTAAAAGCCATTTGTCACTCTCACATTAAAGACGCAGTCACAGTTTCCATGCCTCCAAACACAAGATGAGACACAATCATCCTTTATAGAATTGTTTGGACCTCTGATTTTATATATAAAATCAGAGCTCCCCCCTTCGGCCTGCACTCACATTGCATTTTTTACCAACGGGCCCCGAGCACGCTTGCGTCATCGATGATGCGACAAGCGCCCTCGCTCAGCACAGTGGAGATTGCTTTAGTTATATCGTTTTGTATTATTCTTAGTGGTTTGGAATGCAGTGAAACGCATTCAAATATTTTGACGAACAGATTCCCCACTTTTAAGGCTCAAAGTATCGTAAAAGTCTGCAGGTATTAGGAAGTTTGCTGTGTCTTTAATAAACTACGACAGTTTGCGTTCATTGAACAGTAAGAATGATTAATAAATCCATACGAAACAGTCCCTTAAAAGTGACGACGCGTCTTCAGTTTCAGGCTCAGGCGGACTTTGCACTCACACTGTAAGCGTACCGCGCTAAAGTGCAACTGAACCTCGCTCTGGCACACCTCTTCCAACCAGGCCAGGGCTGGCCAACTGAACCGTGCCTGGGCAAGGTTCGGATAGCATAGTGTGAGTGTGCCCTTATACATGTTTACATGGGCATGCAAGATTATTTTATACGTATAGTTTAAGTTCATTTTGCTCATAAATTTGTGCGTATGCATGTTTATTGAAT
Source organism: Danio tinwini (assembly GCA_903798205.1). Taxonomy (NCBI): domain Eukaryota; kingdom Metazoa; phylum Chordata; class Actinopteri; order Cypriniformes; family Danionidae; genus Danio; species Danio tinwini. The sequence continues at coordinate 5,616,313 of CAIGQZ010004081.1, forward strand.
GAGACCCAATGTTTATTCATACAACTTGAAGTCTATTTTCTTGTTGTTAATCATCTGGTTGGTCAAATACTGCTACTCATATTAAAAGAACCATGTTTATGAAACGAAAAAATAAATTTAATCAGTCCAAAAAGCTTGCGGTGAAATTTTTTCATTTACAATGTCTTTTTAAGATTTTTAAAGCATTTAGGATCAAAAACCTTTCCAAAGAAGAACCAAAATACTGCAGGTTCTATTAAATTATTATGGTATGTTTCATATAGTATAATATATTTTTGAAAAGCTATACCTTAAATATGCAGGTAAATTAATTATATGCAAAAATATTGAATATAAATTGTGCTTTTTCTTTTTTACACACTGATTGTAGTTTTAACTCGCAATTCCTCTTCATATCATTGTGTATTTTTCAAAAAGCTGTGGTATGTTTTCAGCTGTGCTATAACAGATGCTTGACTTAAGTTTTTTTTTGTCTGTTTGTTAGGTGTGTGATGGTAAGGAGAACATAGGTGTGGATCTTCCTCCTGTTGAAGATGTCAACTGGGAGTCCCGTCTGGATCCAGCATTACTGGAACAGTCCAGAAAGAAGATCCTGCAGACGCTCAACTCGGGCTCTCTCAAGGAGCTCAAGAGCCTGCAGCAGATCGGAGACAAGAAAGCCAAACTCATCATGGGCTGGAGAGAGATTAATGGAGACTTCACACAGGTATGGGGATGAGCAATGTACAATGGACACACACACACGGAACAGACGATAAAATGCAACCTAAACCAAATGAACTGTTGTATAAAAGCAGTAACTCTTGCAGGCTGATGTTTGGGAAAACAAACTTTTCCTTGTGTGATGTTACTTAATGAATGATTGCAAAAATAAAATGAATACAATTTTAAAGAGTGGTTAAAAATCCAAAAGCAAACATACAATTATTCAGTTTAAAGTGGTTCATCGCCTACACTGGACGAAAGCAAAGTTAACAACATTTTCACCAACTATAAACTCACCAACTTACCTAATGTAATAGATGTGAAGTAGAGAGATCCAATCACACACATGTTTTTGTCATGTTCTAAACTTATAAAGTTCAGACTTATTATTATTTTTTTTATTATTATTAATAATAATCATATTTCCAAATGTTTTCCATGCGTCAATCCACCCTTGTCCTATTGTTGGAATATTTGGTTTAATTACAGATCCCAGTTTAGACAATGATACAAAAAGTATAATTTCTTTTTTTAACCTTAATTGCTAGACGTCTTATGGCCCATTTCCACTGAGTGGTACAGTACGGGTACGGTCACCTTTATCAGGCTTGCGTTTTCACTGCCAAAAGAGTACCAATGGTGAGCGTGGTGTACAACAAAGTTTCAGTCTACGTCATTCTCGCTCGAGGAACTGTCAAAGTAAAGCTGTACAGGTCGTTTACATATCATATGAGAAGCGCTTCTCACAAAACAGATGCTTTATACACCAAAAATTGAGGAAACGTTAAATACTGAAATAAGGATTTCCCCCTTTTTTGTAGGTGGAAGAACTGAAGAAAATCGAAGGCATTACAGTGAAACGATTCTCTTCTTTCATAAAGGTATGTAGCTTGCATCATTTCACATGCACAAAATAGTCAAGAAACAGATTATTTCACACACTGCTTTTTGTGTGTAAACATATTTATCAGTAAACCGGCTACACACAACAAAACACACATTTACATGAGACCAGATTTCTCACCGGCAGTGACAGCACGAACAGTGTCAATAGCTGTTTCCATTCACCTATTTTTATGGGCATTTTGGAGATGCGCATAAAAAAACGTTTGATGGAAACACCATGATGCGCATAAATTTAGAAAATGCGCATAAACATATGCGCATAACGGAGTAGGATAAACTTTTTATTCGATAAGATGCGCATAAACTACGATGTAAACCCTTTTACTGCACAAATTCCACTATGCGCATTAAAAAAGGTCTGTGCTCCGCGCAGTGGCGTTTGAAGGTGTCAGACGCGTTCACTGTGTGTCAGGATTGCCTTCTGAGGCGCAAGCCATTTATTAGATGAAGAAAAGATTGACGCAGCTTCTCTTATTGCAGCAATTTCAGTTTTTACTCTTGATATTTGGTGATATTTTGTCCGCTTCGACTCGTTGGATGGAAACGCTGCTTTATTTGCACGTCTTTAATGCAATAATCCAGTTTTGCACATTAAAGTTCATTCGCATTTTTGGATGGAAACATAGCTAGCATCTCAGAGGAAATCTGTTAGAAGCTGTGCTGCTGTACAATATCGCTGCTTTTCAGTAGTGAATGCAGCACTTTTTTTTTTGTATTTGTGAATCTGCATCAAGTGCCTGAGTTGAGAGAATTTCACAATTTTTTTAAGACAGGAAAGTGTCTGTACAAAATATTACTGGCGCCACTGTCTAAAAGTGGTGACTCAAGCTGAAAGTGTGTCTGAAGTAAGGACCGCTCGGAGCATACGATCCTGATAGAATTCACAGATAACTTTCATATGTGCTTCTGTGTGTAACTTGTATCCTTGCACATGAATACAGTTTTAGAACGCAGATTAAGGGATTTACAAGCAGTGGGAAATCTGTGTATTGGGCAAAAGCCTGTTCTGATCGGATTCCTGTGCTGTTTAGGAACTTTACGTATAAAAGCAAAAAATTTTATATGACATTACACATGTCAGGTTAAACATAATCAGTTTTAGAATGTGCATATAAACACACAACTTATTAAGGTCTGTATGGTGCCTTAACAAAAAAAATAATAATTATGAAAGTACAATTAAATGTGATTTAGGAGAGCTCCTTTGGGTCACAATGGCTTTTTTTATTATTTCTCTCTGTCTCTTCAAATTCAGACTTGCTTTAGCATTTGTTCTCATTCTCATTTTGCATCTTTCTCTCTCTCATAGGCCAATATTCTCAGCAGTATGGGAAAGTGAAGCAATTTGAGGCACTGACTGAAGAGGAGAGACTGCATACTTGTTTTTACATGCGTTTTATGGATATAATGTGTACAGTTTTTAAACTTTTTTTTTTTTTTTTCTCCCCATAGGTTTTTTTGTCTGTGTATAAGCTTGTGTATACTTGACTGCTGTTTTTCGTGTTTTCATTTTCAGTGAATTTCCTGCATACTTAGGCCAATTTTTCCTTTATTTAACTTTTTAATCTGAAAATGAACTTGCTTCATTTTATAATGGCACTAAATAAATGCCATCCTCACATATAAAAAGCTCACTGGGTTTTATTTTACTTGATAAATGGATGTGATGCCTAAATTTATCTTATGAAGCACTTGAGTCAGTGTATTATTGCAATTCTCAGAAATATCATTTTCCACATCTGTACTTCGGAGAACTGCATACTGTCCTCAGCTTCTCCTCAAGATGCAAACTGTTAAATGTGCGATCGTTTAAATCAGACAGACGTTATGTCATTCCCATTTTAATTAAGCTAAAATTGATTGGTCCCCCAAACCGGTGGCTTTTTGGTGAGCTCTGACATGTGTTTCGATTTGTGGAGTTTTTGCATGCAAGTGGAATGAGCAATTTCCCCAAAAATTGTATATATTTTTAAATCTTCAAGGGAAATCTGCAAAAAGTCAAGTAACGTTTATCTGTGCTAAAATGGATTTAAAACGTTTTTGTAGTTTTGCTGTTTGTTACGTCACTAGCTTCAGATATTTGATTTCTCCTCTCAAACAACTGAGACAAAAGTTTTTTGTTTTGTTTTTTAGAAGATTGAGGAATCAGTTCAATAATGGTGATGAATTCTGAAATTAATTTTTTGATTTGATTAAACAGTTGCTCTAGATCAGTGTTTCCCCAACCCTGTTTCTAAAGGCACACCAACAGTACACATTTTCAACCTCTTCCTATTTAAACGGCGACATTAGAGTAAACCCATCAGAACATTAGAAGAGACTTGAAAGCCTGAAATGAATGGTTCAGATATGGGAGACATCCAAATATATATACTGTTGGTGTGCCTCCAGGAACAAGGTTGGGAAACATAGCTCTAGAAGACCATGTTTTAACATTCAAAAGAGACTTTATACAGTGCATCAGGAAAGTATTCTTAGCGCTTCACTTTTTCCACATTTGTTTGTTACAGCCTTATTCCAAAATGGATTAAATTTATTTATTTCCTCAACATTCTACACACAATCCCCCATAATGACAATGTGAAAAAAGAGTTTTTGAAATTGTTGCAAATTTATTAAAAATAAATGCCCTGAAAAATCACATGTACATCAGTATTCACAGCTTTTGCTCAGTATTTTGTTGATGCACCTTTGGCAGCAATTACAGCCTCAAGTCTTTTTGAATATGATGCCACAATCTTGGCACAACTGTCTTGGGGAATTTTGGCCCATTCTTCTTTGCAGTACCTCTCAAACTCTATCAGGTTGGATGGGAAGCGACGGTGTAGACGTTTTCAGATCTTTTCAGAGATGTTCAATAGGATTTAGGTCTGGGCTCTGGCTGGGCCACTCAAGGACATTCACCGAGTTGTGAAGCCACTCCATTGATATTTTGGCGGTGTGCTTTGGGTCATTGTCCTGCTGGAAGATTAACCGTTGCCCCAGACTGAGGTCAAGAGCACTCATTCAGGATGTCTTTGTACATTGCTGCATTCATCTTTCCCTCTATCCTGACTAATCTTCCAGTACCTGCTGCTGAAAAACATCCCCACAGCATGATGCTGCCACCACCATGCTTCACTGAGGGATGGTATTAGCCTGGTGATGAGCGGTGCCTGGTTTTCTCCAAACATAACGCCTGGCATTCACTCCAAAGAGTTCAATTTTAGTCTCATCAGACCAGAGAATTTAGTTTCTTATGGTCTTAGAGTCCTTCAGATGCCTTTTGGCAAATTCCAGGTTTTGAGTGTCTTCCGTCTGGCCACTCTACTATGCAGGGCTGATTGGTAGATTGCTGCACAGATAGTTGTCCTTCTGTAGGGTTCTCCTCTCTTCACAGAACGCTGGAGCTCAGACAGAGTGACCATCAGGTTATTGATCACCTCCCTGACTAAGGCCCTTCTCCCCTGATCACTCAGCTTAGATGGCCGGCCAGCTCTAGGAAGAGTCCTGGTGGTTCTAAACCTTCCCCAACTTTGTGCCTCGAGACAATTAAGCTGCTGAAACATCTCAAGAATGATGCCGCGGTCACACCAGAGTTTGTGTGTGTGAAATTTTGTTGTAATTCAATGTAGATGTTTAGACATTAAAAGTAAAAAAAGCGAGTCATCGGTCCACATTTAAAATTTTTCTCCAGAGAGGTCATGTTTTGATCCTCGATTGGTCTCACGCAGTCAAGTGATGAGATTTTGCAGGTCAGAGTTATCCAAGAGACCTGTGAAACTTGCCGCACGACCTTGCGTTTCCAGTCTGACACATTCGCGTGGGTATGAATGGAAGTCTATGGGGAGAAAAGTGCAGTGTGACCACAGCTTGATCAGTGAAAACAGAATATACCTGAGCTCAATTTAAAGCTTCACGGCAAAGGCTGTGAATACTGATGTACATTTTTTTTCAGCTTTTTTACTCTTAATAAATTTGCAAAAATTTCAAAAACTCTTTTTTTCACATTGTCATTATGGGGGATTGTGTGTAGAATGTTGAGGAAATAAATTAATTTAATCCATTTTAGAATAAGGCTGTAACATAAACAAATGTGGAAAAAGTGAAGCGATATGAATACTTTCCGGATGCACTGTATATAGAATTTTTTATGTTAGGTACTCACGTTACTTAAAAATCTTAGCTTCAGATGTTCTGGGTTCTGAGTCCCGTCTCTCCCAAACATTAGGAACACTACAAATGTTTGCTATGTGTAAAAATGTTATAGCACATTGTTAATTCATGTTATATACGTCAAACAAATGCTGAGAAGCGTCTGGTTGCAGATTGTGCACATGCAAGCTGAGACTGCATGCAATGCTTTTAATTCGTACACCTAACCTCACCTCTCACTATGACATCACTAGCTAGCTCTGTTAAGTGCGTGTGTCTGAGATTGCATGTGCAGCTGGATACTGTTTAAGCTAGGCTTGAATTAAAATGGAGATTTGACTCCACAAACTGCTCAACTCAAAAGCTATTACTACAATAAAAGCATGAAGGAATAGTTGATCCAAAATCAAATTGCATTCAGACTTAAATCACCCACCAGTTGTTCAAAACCTCAGAGTTCCTTTTGTACAACAGCGACAAAAAAGATATTTTGAAGAATGTCTGACCAGACAGCTCAGTGTAGCAGGGATGTGCGGTCAGGAGAGGCAGCCATCATAAGATGTATACTAATGATAAAATCAATATTTTTCCACTGATCTTTGCTAAAGATGCAATTTCTCAATGATTTCAAACAGTTTTATGATCAAAATCGTTGTATTTTGTGTATTTCCTGTTCAATTACAGTGTAGGAAGCGAGCTGAGGCAGCTCCAAGCTGAGCCTCTCGTCAGATTGCGCAATCCCTTGCAAACTGGCTTGAGCCCGCCTCTTTTTCTTACTCCGTGTATGCTATCAATGTAATGCTTTATTAAAATGTGTTTATACATTTTAGACATTTTTATTATATGTTCTTACTTTCCATATAATATGTAATCTATTCCACGCATGTTTATCACTTATTTAGTGTTAAAATCTGTCATAAGGCGCACTAAAAAAACATGAGGTGATGCAGGCAGTAGCTCTGCCACACTGATGATGGCGCACCTGAGCTCACGGTTATTCTTGATCAGTGGTTGCTCTTCTATGCAGTAAAGTTTAAGTCTGTTTTGCTCTGACCGACTGCAAAAATGGACTTTCAATCAAAACGTGAATAAATAATGGAAGACCAATGCCGGAGCTAAAGTACGGGACAGAAGATAACACGATCATTTCAAAGTAATGCAAATCATGTGAAGACTTTTTTTTTTTTACAAGTAACGTTACTGTAAAGGAAAGACCAGTGTGTGAGAATGAGAGAGCGCAAGCAAGGGAGAGCGTGCGCATCTGCCTTGGTGCTGTTTGTGTGTGCGTGTGAATGAGAAAAAGCGCATCCGCTGTGGTGTTGTGTAGTCGCTTGTTATAGTTGTCTGTAGCATACAGCTGGGTGTTTTTGGAAGGCATATTTAATCACTATACATTGTACGTTCTTCCTTGGCCCAATATGTACCTGCAATGTGTATAGAAACAATGCTGATATGATATATGAAACAGTCAGTAGTTGGCAAATATATTGGGTGGATGTGTTTGTACTTTTGACTTTGAAAGTGTCAGTGCCTCACCAGCCACAAACCTCACCGCACGTCACTGCAGTGTAGCCCTTGATATATAAAATAGGAGTCAGTGGGTAACTCCAGCTGTTTGGTCACCTCTTTGTTTTCCTCAGAAGAACGATTTCATACTGGTTTGGATAAAATTGAGGGTGAGCAAATGAAAACTTCCTTTAAGTTAGATTTATATTCCCTTCATTTGAAGGACCTTGAATATAAGTGAGCAATGTTGTGCTCTGGTAGTTTCATTATGTTCATCTTAATTTTGTCCACTATTGATTTTCAATTTAGTTTGGCAAAAAGTGGCTTTCAGTTGCAGAAGCCATTTGGTTTTAACATTAATATTCCTGCGTTTTTAGTCATGCTTTGTATGTCCTTGTCCTCTGCAGACTTGCATATCCTTGGCTTGTCATTGAGTGTTTGTGTTCTGAAGTGAAAGCGGATGGGAATGCACTGTAGTTGAGTGGATATGTCTGCACAGCAGCAGCTGACGGCCGGCAGTCAACACTGCTTATTTATTACTCACACGCGCAGTCCTTTAACCGGCCTGACATGCATGCGGCAAACCTGAGCGACCAATCACAGAACTGCAGCGCATAAATAAGACCAGTGCATCCAGTCACTTTCAGCTTTTCAGAGTTCATTACGGTAAAAACTCTTTTAGAAAAAGAAACAAAAAGAGCTTATCTAGCAGAGATGAGGACTGGCTAATAAATGGGGTTAATCATGGGTTAATGGAATTAATTTGTAAAATAATAAAACTGCATTGTAAGCATTTGCATCAGCACTCAGTTATGTAAATGAGTTCCATATTAGCCATAATGTGTGCATACCCAGATCAATACCTGTTAGTAAAATTGGCAATAAAAGTATGGTGACATTTCAGTAGAATGATTATGCAAAATACTCATTTTGTTTTCAGCTTAGTCCCTTTATTTTTCAGTGGTCACCACAGCGGAATGAACCGCCAACTTATCCAGCATATGTTTTACGCAGCGAATGCCTTCCAGCTACAACCCAGTACTGGGAAACACACATACACTCTTGCATTCAAATTCATATACTGTGGCTAATTTAGCTTATTCAATTCACCTATAGCACATGTGCCTGGAATGCACCTTGAGGAAACCCACGGCAACACTGGGAGAACATGCAAACTCCACACAGAAATGCCAACTGACCCAGCTCAGACTCAAACCAGCGACCTTCTTGCTGTAAGGCAATTGTGTTACCTAGGGGCGGATTTAGTGATTTGGAGGCCCTAAGAAATTGCAGCCCTGGGCCCCAAAAGTCCCAAAATGCACACAGAAATGCCAACTGATCCAGCTGGGGCTCGAACCAGTGACCTTCTTGCTGTGAGGCAATAGTGCTATACCCAGGGGTGGATTTAGTGGTTTGGAGGCCCTACGAAATTGCAGCCCTGGGCTCCAAAAGTCCCAAAATGCACCTTCTGTAATTTATTTTTTATTTTCTTTTATCGCTCAATCTCCTTTTCTACATTTTGTCTTAATGCAAGATAATAATAACAACATGTAAAGCATCTTGTAAAAGATTTGAAATGATTTGTTTTCTTAAAAATTAACAAATAAACTTTCATTTTTAAATCAATCTTTACCTGGTTTGACTGCTCCATTGAGGGTGGGGGACACATTTGCACAGATGTAATAATTAAGTAGTTTTTTTTGACCCTCACACTAAATATGATTAAAAAAAATGATATTATACATGTAATTTATAGGTATGATTTATACTTCTAGGTATTTATTTGGGGGACCTCATATGTTCCTTGGGCCCTAAGCAAACGCTTACCTTGCTTATTGGTTAAAACCACCCCTGGTGCCCCCCACTGAGCCACCGTGTCACCCCATTATGCAAAACATCACTTTATTCGTTCATTTTCTTTTCGGCTTAGTCCCTTTATTAATTTGGGGTGGCCACAGCGGAATGAACCGCCAACTTATCCAGCACATGTTTTACGCAGCGGATGCCCTTCCAGCTGCAACCTATCTCTGGGAAACATCCATACACATTCATTCACGCTCATACACTATGGACAATTTAGCTTACCCAATTCACATCACTTTATTATTAGATGAAACTGTAATTAAAACATTTTCATAATATCATATACTATAACTGTTTCACATTTTTGGACTTTGTATATTATATTGCAGTTTCTGCAGTGTTAATATTGACATGATACAGAATAATTAACAGCAAATTAATTAAATCTCATTCATATTACAGGAACAGACAGATGGATGTCTGTGTGTTTGTAGATTAGAAAAGCTGCCAATTTATCATGCGTTTGATGGACAAGTTATGATAGCATGGTACCAACTGATGAAGCATCATCCACAGCTCACTAATGTCAAAATGGCGCAGCGGAAACTTAAAACATTGTTCACAGTGCAACAAATCACCAGCAGGTACAACAGTGGTGACCTAGGGCAATGTGTCACAGTGCACAGTTTATTACAGACTTCTGTGTAAGCACCAGTGTAGCACATATCCCATCCTGGTGCCCATGATATTTGTACACTGTTACCAGTCATGCATGAAATGGGCTCAAACTTACTAAGAATGGTTTGAAGGAGAAAGTGGCCTGGTCTGAAGATTCCTGGTGCACCATGCCAGAAGCTTCAAGCAAACATCTGTAAATATCTGTGTTCAAATGTACCTGACAAGTTCACTGGCACATTAACATTTATGTAACCACGTTTTTACCATGTTAAAAACTATGGTTAGATTTGCAAAACCATAATTAAGTGTGGTTAGCATGGTGGACTATCGTAATCTCAGATTCATCATAGTTTTGCGACACCAGCCATAGTATTTGTTGTAAAGTTGCCATTGCTGGAAAAAAGTATTTTGTAAATATATTAAATTCAATTCATCCTTATTTGTATATCGCTTTTACAATGGGGATTGTGTCACAATGTGGCAGCTTCACATAGAAGATTATAGTGAATTGAAAATGTCAGTTCAGTTTAGTTCAGTTCAGTGTGGTTTAATATTCACTGCTGAGAGTCCAAACACTGAAGAGTAATCCATCTATGCGCAGCTCTACAAGTACCGAACCATGCAAGCCAGTAGCAACAGCGGTGAGGAAATACTTCACCACTTGGCGTAAGTGAAGGATAAAAACCTTGAGAGAAACCAGGCTCAGTTGGGCATGACCATTTCTCCAAACGCTGGACGTCAGCGAAAACTCTGCTGTCTCTGGAGTCTTACAGAAATCAGACGCATGCTCTCCACTCCTCCATGACCACCACAGCAGCTGCTCAGGATATGGCCTGGTCTGGTATTGTGGAACCTTGAGATCATCTCTTTCCAGGTCTTGAATTGCATCAGTGGTGCTGCATAATCTCTGGGGGCTTTGGGATGAATATCCTCAGGTGGAAATAGAGAATAAAGAGCATAACTAGCGTAGTTGCTGTTCATAGTGTATATAAACATGACGCAAAAACCTGCGTGGAGCACATTTATGCATCGTACCGCTGTGTGATGCATTGAGTGTATGCTTTACTAAAAAGACAGGTCTTTAATCTAGTTTTGAACTGCGAGAGTGTGTCTGAGCCTCGGACATTATCAGGAAGGCTATTCCAGAGTTAGGGGCCATAAATGAGAAGGCTCGACCTCCTTTACTTGACTTTGCTATTCTAGGTACTACCAGAAGTCCCTGAGTTTTGAGATCTTAAAGAGTGGGTTGGATTGTAGCGAGACAAGGTTGGTTAGATAAACAGGAGCTAGATTATTTAAAGCTTTATAGGTAAGAAGCAATATTTTAAAATCAATACGAAACTTAACAGGCAGCCAGTGTGCCAGTGTAAGGAGGGTAAAATTGGGGTGATATGATCATATTTTCTAGACCTGGTAAGAACACTGGCAGCTGCAT
>CAIGQZ010004081.1:5627879-5641117 GCA_903798205.1 Danio tinwini
ATTATAAATGGAAGTCAATGCTTGGAAAAACAATTTTACCATTAAAAAATTCATGGTTCATTTTTTGTAAATAACTGCGCAATACTAATAGACTGCTCAGCCTACATATTTTGTGGAAATGCATGTTAATTGTAGCCTGTAGCTATTAAGGTGGCCACCCTACGATTATGGACTAAAGGTTATAATCATCCTTCACAATGAGGGTGTCATTCATGCACGGCTGTTTTTCGCTCAGTGTTTTCCAGTGCGCGCGCTTGATGTAGTTCCTCATTTCAATCTTTCCGTCCCCTCCTCCCGTCCAGTGACAGAGAACCTGCGGCCAGTGATGAGCCCTGCATCCACACCGATACAACCAGCGCACTGTATTGGCAACAGCAGCTTATCTTTCTATTAATGTACTAAACGAAGTATAAATTCAACGCTAGAATATCAAGTTTCCATTAGAACCGTGCACGCGACCGTTTATGCAAATGGACTAATCGCGTACGTGCGTCTCCAATCGCGCTTTGGATGAACCGCGCGGTCTGAGGTACGTGTTTGTTTATATATTTCATATCTGTTTTGTGCATTAATGAACGTTTTGGTGATATTCAGTATCTGTGGGGAGCGCTAGCTGTTGTTTAATTAGCAGACAAAGGGATTCCCAACCTGGATAGGTGAATTGTACCTGTGTTATTGGATGAAGGAGGACAAAGGGCAGGTTACATTGTTCCTTGTGTTTATGCGCATATCTAAAGCGTATATATGAAGACTAAAGTGTATTGGGTTTTATTCACACTCCGTTTCCCTTTTCTCCCCCTCTCTCTCTCTCGCTCACTCTCCCCATATGTCTCCTATTTTCCCTACGGCTTTGTCTTTGCCCTCCAGTATTCATGACAGCATTCAATGATTATTTTGACTTTCACCTTATGTTTACAAACATTATTCACAATTTATCAAGCGTTTTCACGTATTTAATCATCACTTACAGCCTTATTATTGCTCTCAAAGTTGATTAAATATGGTGTTTTCAGAATGTGGATTAATTCTCCTGCTGTTAAAATGTTATAACATCCACGCCTGCAATTGAGGTCAGTTTCATGACCTACATATCTAGGTTAAAAGGTTAAAATGTGATGAACTGGCTTGCATTTTTATGAACGAACCACTGAGCTTGATATATTTAATTACGCTGCATGATTATTTTGTCGGTGCAAAAGCAGAAATGTAGCCTGCTTAGTGTTCATTTCATGCAGCTCATGTCTCTGTCCCAAACTAACTTGGACATTAGAGGAGGAACCGCTGAGATTGACCAGATTATATCAGTAATAGAGTAAATAGTAAATAGTTTATTACTATTTTTAATTTTAACATTTACATTTATTTTCATTCTCATTTTATTTTTCTTAGTTGTATTTTCATTTTGGATTGCATTGGAGTATGTTCAACTGGTAATGCTTCAAGATTATTTTTAACGAGCCACACTTTAGTGTTTCAAATTCATCGTCTTTTAGTGATTTATTATTTAGTTTTTTGCTGTATTGAAGATGACATATGTTGCCTGTGTTTCATGCAGAGTTTTTGCAAGCATATGGTTGTGTTGTATTTATTACGCCCAGCCATACCACTCTGCAGCCCAAGGTCGGTTACTCACTGAAGCTAAGCAGGGATGAGCCTGGTCAGTACCTGGATGGGTGACCACATGGGAAAACCAGGTTGCTGTTGGAAGTGTTGTTAGTGAGGCCAGCAGGGGGTGCTCAATCTGTGGTCTGTGTGAGTCCTAATGCCCCAGTAAAGTGAAGAGGACACTATTCTGCTACTGTTAGTGAGCGCCGTTATTCGCATGAGATGTTAAACCAAGGTCCTGACTCTCTGTGGTTATTAAAAATCCCATGGCACTTCTTGTAAAAGAGTAGGGGTGTAATCCCGGTATCCTGGCTAAATTCCCTCTATCGACACTTGCTGATCATGGCCTCCCAATCATCCCCATCCACTGAACTGGCTCTATGACCTATAACTCGGGCCAGACGGAATCTGACGTTTTTTGCTATTTCTGCAGAGAATTTTGGTAAAAATCTGCGGATTTCTACTGAATTATTTTAGGAGTATCATAACTAAAACCTTAAAATGTGAAATAAAAAAATTATATCTTTTTAACTTTTATTTAATGTTTAAAATGCAAATCAAATTAGATTAACAGTAAATAGTTAACTGTAAGTAAAAAAACAGAATTAATAATGGGCTAAAAATCAGCGGAAATCAGCGGAAAATCTATGAAAAATCTGCGGAATTCTGCGCGCGCAGATTCTGTCTGGCCCTACCTATAACCTATAGCTGGTGTGTGGTGAGTGCACTGGTGCCATTGTCCTGTGGCTGCCGTCGCATCATCTAGGCGGATGCTGCACACTGGTGGAGAGACACCCCTCATAACTGTGAAGCAGTTTGGGTGTATGGCCATACATGATAAAAAAAATTGCTATATAATAGGGCTGTGCAATTAATCGAAAATTCGGTTTGGATTTTGGCTTCTAACGATTATGAAAAAACATTCATCGAGATTAAACGATTATTGCATCATATACCGTCCCTTTCCAGTTGTACACATTTGTTGTTCTGCAAAGCTCAGTTTCATGTGAAATTGACTAAGCGTGTACTGCAAGTGTACCTTTTGCAGCACGGGATGCGCATCGTTCATTGATGTACATTCGAATCATTCATGTTTTTAATGCGCAAAAGACATCGCATGCTGTTGTGTGTGTGTGTGTGTGTGTGTGTGTGTGTGTGTGTGCATGCTCAGCCTCAGAGACGAGCAGAGCACACACATCTAAAGTCCTCTTAATGTGAGCGCTTTAATGGTCAAGTAATTTGCTCACATTAAGATGACTTTAGATGTCATGACTCAAATAGGTGTCAAAACGCGGTGTTTAGCGATTATTCATATTAACCCTCATTTGTAAAATAAACAAACGAGTTGAGAATCAAAAGACACGTGAAAATGAAACCATTAATCAGACATTAAACAGAACTGCACTGCTCTTAAAGTGACAGCGCGTAATATTCCTGCTGCCGACTGTTTTTATCATTAATCAAACAACAAAAGCACAAAATCACTCACTGCTCTTGACTGAAGGACTGCTGTAGCTAAAGTTTTTTTTTCTTACAGTGAAGATGCTTAAAGCACAGTTTGTTTCATATTTTTATTTTATTGTATTTATCAGAAATATTAGCCCTCTTGAATTATTAGCCACCCTTTCTCCCCAATTTCTGTTTAATGGAGAGAAACATTCTAAAACATTTCTAAACATAATAGTTTTAATAACTCATCTCTAATAACTGATTTACTTTATCTTTGCTATGATGACAGTAAATAATATTTGACTAGATATTTTTCAAAACACAAGCATTCAGATTAAAGTGTGATTCAAAGGTTTAATTAGGGTAATTAGGCAAACCATTGTATAACAGTAGTTTCTTCTGCAGACAATCAAAATTATATATATTGCTTAAGGGGGCTAATAATATTGACCTTCAAATAGGTTTCAAAATATTTAAACCTGCTTTTATTCTAGCCAAAATAAAACAAATAAGACTTTTTCCAGAAAAAAAAATATTATAGGAAATACTGTGAAAAATTCCTGAATCTGTTAAACATCATTTGGGAAATATTTATAAAAAAATTAATTATAATAATTCACAGAAGGGCGAATAATTTTGACTTTAACTGAAAACCGTTTTGAATAATCGTAATTACAGTTATGACCAAAATAATCGTGATTATGATTTTTCCAATAATCGAGCAGCCCTACTATATAAACACACATTACATTACATTACATTACATATTATTGGTCTCAGTTAAAGGCATTTTACATATAAATGTTGATAATGAAAGCCTCCCTTTAACAAAACAATGTTTATATTTTCAATATATTTAAACTTCTTTTATTCTAGCCAAAATAAATCAAATAAGACTTTCTCCAGAAGAAAAAATATTACAGGAAATACTGCGAAAAATTCCTGAATCTGTTAAACATCATTTAGGAAATATTTATATATATAAAAAAAACTTTACAGGAGGGCCAATAATTTTAACTTCAACTGATAATCATTTTTGAATAATCGTGATTACGATTATGAACAGAATAATCGTGATTATGATTTTTCCAATAATCGAGCAGCCCTACTATATAAACACACATTACATTACATTACATATTATTGGTCTCAGTTAAAGGCATTTTACATATAAATTTTGATTATGAAAGCCTCCCTTTAACAAAACAATATTTTTGTTTGGAAACAAAATCTATTTCATTTAAATAAATACATATGGTAATAATTCAAGATCAATGTATGTGCAAAATTAAGCCACAAAGGCATTTTTTTTTTTTTTTTGGTAATTTAGAAATATTATATGCGTTTCATGCATATACAAGGAGTCTTTGTGTGTATTTGGTGTTATTTCTAAAACAAATTTCATTTGATTAAAAAAAATTTGTCTGATGAAAATGCATTTTTATTTGATGACGTTTGAAGATAAAAACTATCTTTTAACCATGCAGGAAAAGGTGTTTTTGTGTGCAAAGTTTTTCTGATTTGTAGTCAGATGACAGCGTGTGCTGGAGTGTGAGTTTGCATCTCATCACGCGTTTCTGTGCCAATGTTAATGAGATTCATCTTATGTGCACAAATCTCGTCTCTCATGTGTTTTTTTTTCTTCATCCACAGCATCTGAACATCAGCACGACGCCACCTGCCTCTGCAGCCTCAACAGTCTCAATGGAAACAGAATACCATCAGGCGTCTCTGGGCTCTCTGGTTTGCACCCAGGATGAGGAGCCGACAAGCTGCCAGATTCCTGGCCCCGTGACCTATCAGCCGGGGCCCGCAGCGTCAGACTCCTTCCCCTGCCTGCGACCCCTCACCTTCCCTCAGCAGCCCAAAGAGGAGGTCCGCTGCTCGGGAGAGGTTATCGTGATGGTCAAGGACAAAGCAGAGAGCGGTACTTTCAAATTTAAATTTTATTATGCACAGTATGATATGCAGTGAAATGCTTACGAGCAATTCCAGCGTTATTGATGTGACATTTGCAGTAAAAACTCAAAACATGTTAACATTAGAACCTATATGTTAACATCATATTGAAACATCTGTTTATATTTTCTAAAACAACTAACCACAGTTATGGGATCAGAAAAATATCAACCTGTGAATATTTTTTACATTTTAAATAAGGAAAATAAACATGCGTTATAGATGTGATTAAAAAAGTATATGCAAGTTTACAGTATACAACACACTTTGTAGAAATTCTGTGAATTGCACAACCCAAAAGGAACTATGCTAATCAAAAGGATAAGAGTCGGCTCTCTTTTCATTGATTTTACTTTATTTGACATCTTTACATTTATTAGGGAAAAGCTTGGTTATAGATGTGACAGATGTGAAATAGGCGCTTGTGTGACTTTCGTAAATCAAATATAATTTATCACCTTAGAATTATAAGGTTCTATCTGACATTTTTGTCAAAACTGAGTTATGGACATATTCTTATTAAAAGACAACTTATTTACATTATGGGATGTTTTTTTATAAGTTGTTTACATTTTAGACTTTTTATTTAAAAAACAAATGTTACCCACATACTGTTTGCTATAGACCGCAAAAACCTTGAAGCTCAATATCTCAAAATCATTCAGAACGCAGACAGAACCTTATAATTCCAAGGTGACGAATTGTTTAAAAACATTTACAGAGGCATTATTGAGTATGTTGCAGTACTGTAAAACACAAGCCTACACAAAAAAGCTTAGAAAGGGTTTTGCTATTTTGGTAAAAACATATTTTTTATGGCAAGTTTAACATTTGCATGGAAATGCTCTTACACAACCACTCGTGACCTTAAATATAATGACGACAATAACAATAAGAATCTAAATTTGGAGAAATAAAAGTTATGCAATAGAAAATAAAAGCAAATATAAACTATTTAAAGACCTTCGATATAAAGTATGTGGTTGTTCATGTTTCTAACAAAGTGCCTAGTGCATAAGAGAGGAAGGAGTGTAGTATCCTATAGGTGGTATAGACCATTTCAATGTGGTGAAGCCACCGGCCCATGAACATTTCCTGCATGTTGTCAAACAATTTTAATAACTGTAAAAGAAGGCAATTCAATCATATCTCAACATTTAAACAGCTGTCATGACATTATCAATATGTGGATATGTGGATGTAAAACAGGAAATACGTTAAGACCATTGTTATTGTTTACATCCCTCAAAATGGTCTATAGGGTAGGCGCTAATAGTCTTGTGGTGAGTGCGTCTACACATAGCACCGAGGTGCTCACAGCAACCTGAGTTCGATTCCCGGCTTGAGGAAATTGCAGATCTTTCCCCTATCTCTGTTCCCCACACTTTCCTGTCTGTACATTTCCACTGTCCTATCAATAAAGGTAAAAACCCTAAATATAATTCTAAAAAAAAGGTCTATAGGCGGTACTGCCTCATTTCATCAATACATGTCATTTCGGGAGGGTTGGGGATAAGAATAATTGATCTGAGAGCTTCTATCAGGAAGAAAGCATTGGGGACTTTTGGGACTTTCTACAGTAATCTGTATACAGCAATCAGGATAATGACTTTATAAATTGCATGTAATTAAACAGGCAAACAACAGAGATGATGTGGGAGTTTTCAGAGCTTGAAAACTGCAGGTAAAAAGGGTAAAATTTTACAGGGGACCTTTTATTGCCTTTTTTTACAAGATGTAAAATAAGACTTTGATGACCCTAGAGCAGTGGTTCCCAAAGTGGGGATTGGGACCCCCCGGTGGATTGCAGGACAATGAGGGGGTCACTTGGCGATTTCCAAAAATCTAATTCATTTTATTAAACTATTAGAATGACCATATTTTATCCATAACCTATTGAAGAACAAAATACTAGTTAATAGTAACATTGTTAACATTTTAATGATAAACTTTAAAAAACAACATGCAAATAAAAAGCCATCAGCCTTTCATTTTATTTTTAATTTTTTGCGACCCCTGGAGTGATTACATTATATCAAAGACCCAGCAATAGTGTCAGATGCAGCACATTGATTTTATGGCATCAGGTTAAACTTTCTGACACCTTTACGGCACTCACATACATTAAAACTAAATACAGGCCACAACTGAACATGGAGGATGGTCTCCGAGTAGCATTCTCCAAAATTAAACCATGAATAGACTTGGGCCTTTTGGTATGTGTGCGCTGTTGTGTGCAAGGTTCATGTATTTATAACCACCTCAGAGGATATTGGGGGTTGCAAGTCACTGGCATTGTTATTTTGCGGGTCACGGGCTGAAAAGATTGGGAACCCCTGCTCTAGAGTATACTGTATATGGGAAGTTTTAGCTCAAAATATCACACAAATAATGTTTTATAGCTATTTGAAACTCCCCTTTTTGGCTTTGATCCAACTTGTGCCGTTTTAGTGACTGTCGCTTTAAATTGAAATGAGATTGTGCTCTTTTCAAAAGAGGGCGGAGCTACAAATGGATGTGGATCAGAAACAAAGCAGTTTTAAAACCGGACTAACATTATCTCTGTGAAAAACTGCAATTGGAGACAACATTAAGTAAATTATAATGATTATAATTATCATTATTGTTTTAATGTATGTATATAATCTTTTTATTACATAAATTTTAAGTCTGTGTGAAACAGAAGTTTATGCGACTTTTATTTTTAGTATGTTGACGTAACCAACTGAAACTGAATATTTAGTAGGGGCGGGGCTTTCTTTTTGTGCATCAATCACTCATAATGGTTTTGTTTTATGTTTTGTTTTGTTTAACAACAACAACAACACTGAACCAGCACAGTTTCCCCCCTCAATTTCAGTTTTAGCTGACTGAGTATTTTTTTCTCCTTATTGAAAACCCCTTAATTAACTGCACATTCAGAAAATGCTCACAGCAAATACAGTAATCAGACAGTTATAGGTCACTACAGTCTCTGCAGAGGGACCAAGACCATAAATAGACACTCCTAGAATAGAATATTATAAAAATATCAGACATTAGGTAACCAATCAAAAAGAGCAATTTACTTCAGGAGCTCCTTCTGTGCCCACATTTCAAATATCTGGGGCGTTTGCCTAAACCCTCATTGTTTTCACATGAAATATGCAGAATATGAAATATGATGCATGATTTTAGTAATTAATAAGCAGACAGCTTTTAAAAGGCAGAAATAAAAAAGACTAGAAGTGAAAATGATTAATTCAGAAAGCACTTCATCCTCAGTGTTAGAGGAATAGTTTGCTGCACAGCAAATCTGATCTTTGTGAATAATGCACAAAGTCGCTTCTTTTTTTTTTGGACATGTTTATTTAAAATGATCAGGATAAATGTACAATGTGCTTCCAAAAATACAATCGCAGGCAAGTGTTACAAATATTGTGCTATGAGTTGTAGTCCAAACGTACTACGAAAACAGACCATAAACAATAATAGATAATAAATAAGCTAATCATTTAACAAAATAAGTAAATACATAGAAATTTGAAGAGGAAAATAATATTAATAAATACACTCAAAAATTATTATTGTTATTTTTTTTAAAGTTTCAGCTTTAAAATAAGCTGAAACAACACAATTCTTTATTTTTTATTTGGTGTAGGGGGTTGGGGGGGTTTACAGCTTAATTGTTTCATGTTCAATCTACTTAAATATGTAAAAACAGATAAAACAGATAGGTTAAAGGTGCAGTATGTAAGTTGAACAGTCAGTGGTTGAACTAGGTATTGCAGGTTGCCAGGTTGACAACACCAAAAAAGGAGGATTTAAGTCGTGTTCTAACTAAAAGCAACAGCACGCGATAGAAGCAATATTTATCATATTAAAAGGAGTTTTTGAAATATATATTTTAGACAACTTCTATTTTCTATTTAACCACAGAAAACTGACACTGATCACCTCAGGTACACCTTATGTGCTTTATTCAGTGTTAAATGCTAATAATGTGAGTTTAAATACCATTTTACATGACATTTATTGCCATACTGCTGAAAGCAGCAGCAGCAGATAGTTCACCTCAGATCTGGAAAATACAATAAACCATTTGAAATTGTACTTTAGAGCTAAACACATATGAGTGATTCAGCATCCACATCAAATCATGTTAAACATGTTTAATATGTATTAGTTTGATTTTTAAACCTTACTATTTTGTTGGAGTGCAGTAAGTGCACTATTCTGTGCTTCTGAATGGCTGTATTTACATATTTGTTGTGTTTCATCTGGTCACATTTCAGTCACTTTGAGAGCCTTCCTGACTGAATGAAATACAATGTTTTCTACCAAGGCAACCCGGGTGCTGAAATATAATTGGCTAAACTGGTTTTGGGCAGGTTAAAAGAACCAAAACAAAGACAGACATTCCAGCATGTAGCTCACATTTTCAAAGCAGAATATCTGACTTCAGCGTTGTTTTTATGTTCACTTAGCATGATTCTTAAAGGTGCAGTATGTAAGTTTGACACCCAGTGGTTGAACTAGGTATTGCACTCCTGGATCAAAACAAACACAAGCGCGGGGTTGCCAGATTGAGTACAGGAGCGAGTGATTTAAACTGTGTTCTAAATAAAAGCAACGACACGCGATAGAGGGAATATTCTCTATATTAAAAAGAGTTTTGGTTCTAACCAACACCTCGAATTGATATATTAGAAACGGCTTCTATTTCTCACAGCTGAACAACAGAAACCAGTGATCACCTCAGGTAAACCTCATGTGCTTTATTCTGTGCTAAATGCTAACAATGTGAGTTTAATACCATTTTACAGCAGCAGATAGTTCACCTCAGATCTTGAAAATACAATAAACCGTTTGAAATTGAACTTTAGAATTAAACACACATGAGTGATTCAGCATCTACATTTAATGATGTTAAAGAGGGTTAACATGTATTAAATAGATTATAAACCTTACCGTTTCGTGAGTGAGTGTGTATTCGCCACTGTGTATCTCGTCACAAAGCGTGTTGTTAGGACACGCGGTTACAATGTAACCTGCTTACTTAATGTTTACATGCGTAATAATCATTTGCTAATTAATAACCTCATGTGGAACTGAATCTGTCTCATTTCGACGTCTGATACTGTCCATTTCGGCCACGGACACATGCTTTCAGAGTCTTTCTGAATGAATGAATAATATACACAGTTTTCCAACAAGGCAACCCAGAGTGCTGAAATATAATTGGCTAAACTGGCATTGTGCAGATTAAATTTACCTAAATAAAGACAGCGTTCCGGCACGGAAAAAACATTTTCAAAGCAGAATATCTGACTTCAGCATTGTTTTTCAGTTAAACAAGTATGTTTACTTGGGATGTTTCTTAAATATCTGCACACATATTATGGCATTTTTATGCTTTAGAAGAGTCAAAAACCTACAAACAGCACCTTTAACTTAATTGCTTCATGTTGCCCCAACACAAATTGATTGTGTGTAACCCAGCATTTTTTAAATAAATAAATGAATGAAGAGATGAAGGTAAAGAAAGAACAGAAAGGAAACAAGATACCATCTATAATATTGATAACTAAATAGTCACAAAGTTAAACAGTCAAATCCTCTGGAAAGCACATAGAGCATTTTTCAGACAACAGTACAAATCTATAACGGAGACATGTTGCACAGTGTTTTTGTGCACTAACCACAGAATGAATGATTGAGAGCGCAGCACCTCTCATCTGCTGTTTATCGTGAGTTCATCTGAGGTTAAGAGCAAGATGGCATATATTTTATTTCCCTTCTTCCCTTATAATCGCTGAGTGTGCCTTAAACACCCTAAATAAATTAAATTTGTGCATCCTATTTAAAACCACTAAAGGGGCTTCCTGGCAGGAAGGGCTGAAAGGCATGACAGAGATTAGAGAATTAATTGCATTGGTGGCTATTTAATTAAAGTTGGTTGGAAGAGCACGCCAGCCTCGCTTTCTATCATCATCACATTTAGGGGGGAAAACATGCTGAGATAAACAATAATGATTACAGACAGACAGATAAAAAGAAAAGATGATAAATGTGCAAATAGTAGAAAATTACTGCCCAATTAGATCATTTAGTGCAGATTTTGAAATGTTTTTGAAAGGAGTCAAACCCAGATTGCATTGATTTGATTATATATTTACAGTATAAGTCATAATACTGTGAGATTTGATAAGAACATATATGTTTTTAATCTTTCTTTCCTAAAGTTAATCATACATTAATTACATGTAGTAATAATAATACATGTTTTTTATTAAGCAAATCATCAGAATGTGATCATGTTGAGTAATGATGCTAAAAATTCAGCCTTGCATCACTGGTAACACTTTAATAAAGATGTATTAGTTAGTGTTAGTTAATGCATTTACTAACACGAACAAACAATAAACAACACATTTATTACAGTATTTGTTCATGTTAAGTAACGTTAGTTGATGAAAATACAGTTGTATTGCTCATGGTGCATTAACTAATGTTAACAAGAATGACTTTTGATGTGAATAATGCATCAGTAAATGTTGAACTATGATTAATAAATGCTGTATAAGTATCATTCAGGTGGTCATGGTGGCGCAGTGGGTAGCACGATCGCCTCACAGCAAGAAGGTCACTGGTTCGAGTCCCAGCTAGGTCAGTTGGCATTTCTGTGTGGAGTCGGGTTGGCGTGGGTTTCCTTCAGGTGCTTCGGTTTTCCCCACAGTCCAAACACATGCGCTGTAGGTGAATTGAATGGACTAAATTGGCTGTAGTGTATGTGTGTGAATGCAGAAGTGTATGGGTGTTTCCCAGTGTTGGGTTGCAGCTGGAAGGGCATCCGCTGCGTGAAACATATACTGGATAAATTGGTGGTTTATTCCGCTGTGGCGACCCTTGATTAATAAAGAGACTAAGCCGAAAAGAAAATGAATGAATGAATAAGTATCGTTCTTCATACTTAGTTCAAGTTTGTAAATACATTAACTAATGAAACCTTATTGTAAAGTGTGACCGCGTCACTTAAATAAATGTAAATTGTTGTTTCAAATTCTGAAAACGTTCACAATATTGCTGTATTTTTGATCAAGCAAATGCAGACTTGATCACACTTTTATCAAACAATTAACTAAGACTATTAGCTCACTACTAAATCGTCGCTCATTAATAGTAAGGTAGAAGTTGGGTTTAATTAGGGTCTTAGAATATTTTATTATTATTATTTTAGAATATTATTATTAATATTATTATTATATAACTAGAAGATATAGTTCATTGATGAATGAGAAAGCCAACGGGACTGCGCTAAGAGTCAAATGCAGTGGGCAGGAATTGCAGAGCTTCTGTCAAAGCGGTAAACATGCAAGGATGTAGAGAAAGCACCCAGGTGAAGCGAAAAGTGAAAGAGCATGTAAAACGAAAGCACTTCAAGAAGAAGCAGCAGCAAAATGTTGCAAAATGTCTTATCTGTTTAGGACTTCATGTGCAGGTCAGTTTTTTATTCGTAAAAAACTGTTGTATTTTCATTACTGCTAATATGCAGTGCCCCTACTATATATATTATTAGTTATATTAGTAAAAAAAAACTTGGACTTTATGTAAAAATGGCATGCCATATTTAATTGAAAATATAATGCTTAAAAAGTATTCATAGTAAAACTGTAAGTCTGATAAGTCTTAAAACATTTAGCAACATACTGCAATGCAGAACAGCTTTTGGCTAAATTTGGTAGCATTAAAGCCCTAGGAGGAGATGGGGTTAATCTCAGAAGCCTGAACAATAATGATAAACTAGTATAACAGTATGTCTGCTTAAGAAACTACTACTAATAAAATGTTAATATCTTGATAATAGGCAGGTAATAAGCCAGTAGTTAATAGTATCAATTGTGTCTTAAACTAAAGTGTTACCACATCTTCTCTACCTCAAACAATGCTAAAGTCTTTGATGCAAGGCATGGTGGTGGCTAAAAGACTAGTGCTCAAGAACTGGAAATCAGCTTTTGCCCCTTAATTCCAGAACTGGTTTTCTGACATGATATCTGTTATTAAGATGGAGAGACTCAGATTTTTAAGGACTAGCTCCATAAGCAAGGTTTTAGCTACTTGGGATCAGTTTCTTGATTTGTTTGACAAATCTACAACTTTCAGAGCATTTTCAGTGACTCTCTGACCCTCTGAGGTTTAAGTTATATACCTTTTCTAGTTTTGATTGTATGTTGTTCTTGTTCTCT
>CAIGQZ010004081.1:5661864-5688462 GCA_903798205.1 Danio tinwini
GTGTGTGTGTGTGTGTGTGTGTGTGTGTGTGTGTGTGTGTGTGTGTGATAAACAGCTGCATCAGCCTGCAGTGTCATTAGTGCAGATTATTGCAGTTGAGTGCAGATGCAGCAGTAAAACCCAAACATCATCCCCCGCACAACAGCACCACTGACCTTGGCAGAAGAAAGCAAGACTACAGAAGCAGAAACTTTCACACTGTCCTCATTAGCCAGCATCAGATCACTCACTGAGCCGTGGCTGCTCTCGAAACTGACACTGATGGACATTTATGCGTATCTGTAAGAGAAGAGAGACATTTTAATCATAAGAGTCATCAAATACTGTAGACTACTTTAGGTAGCTTATACATCGGAGTCATTAAAAACATACATTTTAAATTTTTGATATTTTTAAAACATTAACATCAAACATTTTAGCAAGTCGGCACTAGAAAAAAATATCAGGTTAATTTAAAGCTTTTATTTTTTGTTATTTACATGTGTTTTTCTGTGTATTTACGTTTATGATTTGCATTATGAGATGTTGATCTCTGCTCTGTCAACTTTTAATGATGAAAATTGAACTCTACAGTTTAACAAAGTGACTATTACTAAAGATTTAGATTACTAAATTAGAGAATTAAGTCTGTAAAATGACAGGAAAAGTACAGGCAATTTTTATTTATTTATTAGTAATTTCCAACACTAAACCAGAAAATATATCACATCAAACTATTAAAAATGTCAATAAAATCACCTTTTCAAACTTTTCAACATCAAAAGTTGTTGTAAGAAAGATCAAGATCCCAATGCAATTTAAAAAGCATAAATAAATAAATTCATTCATTCATTCATTCATTTTCTACCGCTTTTCCGGGACCGGGTCGCGGGGGCTGCAGTCCTAGGAGAGAACTCCAGGGTAAAGTCTAAATCGGATATGCGGTCGGCCGGAAGTGTGATATGCACATCAATAAATCGGCATGTTTTATGACACTGTATAACAATAATTAATATTTTTACCGTACTGTGACGGTTGGGTTTAGGGTGGGGGTATGCGTTAAAAAATATAATTAATTAGGTAATTTAATATATAACATAAATAATACTCGGTACAGCTACTGTTTTTACATTACTGTGACGGTTGGGTTTAGGGTTAGGGTGGGGGTAGGCGTTAAAAAATACAATTAATTAGGCAATTTAATATATAACATAAATAATACTTGGTACAGCTACTGTTTTTACATTAATATGATGGTTGGGTTTAGGGTTGGGGTGGGGGTAGACGTTAATAAAATACAATAAATGATGAATTTAATAAATAATATAAATAATTATCGGTAACTTCCGGCCGCAAACATATCCGATCTAGCAACAACTAAACCCCAGACTTTCCTCTCCCCAGACACTTCCTCCAGCTCCTCTGGGGGGATCCCAAGGCGTTCTTAGGCCAGCTGAGAGACATAGTCTCTCCAGTGTGTCCTGAGTCTTCCCCAAAGCCTCCTCCAGTGGGGACTTGCCTGGAACACCTCCCTTGGTAGGCATGTAGTAGGCATCCAAAACAGATACCCGAGCCACCTCAGCTAACTTCTCTCGATGTGGAGGAGCAGCAGCTCTACTCCAAACTCCTTCCGGATGGCAGAGCTCCTCACCCTATCCATAAGGGTGTGCCCTGCGAAGGAAACTCATTTCAGCACTTGTATCCGAGATCTTGTCCTTTCGGTCATGACCCAAAGCTCATGACCATAGGTGAGAGTAGGAATGTAGATTGACTGGTAAATCAAAAGCTTTGCCTTTCGGCTCTCCTTCTTTACCACAACGGACCAGTACATCGACCGCATTACTGCTGCTGCTCACCAATCCGCCTGTCAATCTCACGTTCCAGTCTTCCCTCACTCGTGAACAAAACCCCAAGATACTTGAACTCCTCCACCTGGGATAAGGACTTTCCTTCAACCTAGAGATGGCAAACCACCTTTTTCCGATGCAGCACCATCGGAAAATCAAAAAGCTTTGCCTTTCGGCTCTCCTTCTTTACCACAACGGACCAGTACATCGACCGCATTACTGCTGCCGCTCACCAATCCGCCTGTCAATCTCACGTTCCAGTCTTCCCTCACTCGTGAACAAAACCCCAAGATACTTGAACTCCTCCACCTGGGGTAAGGACTTTCCTTCAACCTAGAGATGGCAAACCACCTTTTTCCGATGCAGCACCATGGCCTCGGACTTGAAGGTGCTGATTCTCATCCCAGCCACGTCACACTCCCCAGTGCATGCTGAAGGTTCATGTTCAATGAAGCCAACAGAACAACATCGTCTGCGAATAACAGAAAATAAATAAATAATAATGATAAACATACAGTGTACTTTTAGTGTTGCTTGAGTGCATTAAAATAAGAAATATTAGTAACACTTTACAATAAGTTTCTATTAATGTATTTACTAACATGAAAAGTAATGAACAATACATTTATTGCAGTGTTTAATCATCTTGTTAACATGAGTTCATAAAAATACAGTCATGAATTGTCATTGTCATTAATGTTAACTCTCAGTGCATTAACTAATGTTAGCAAGCACAACTTTGAATGTTAATAATGCATTAGTAAATGATGAACTGTGATTAATAAATGATGTAGTATTGTTCATTCTTCATTCATGTTACATTAACTAATGAAAACTTATTGTAAAGTGAGACCAAAATGATTAACTTATGTAAGAAATGTGTTCTCAAACTCAATTCCTGGAGGGCAGCTGCTCTGCAGAGTTTAGATCCAATCACCTCCAGCTCACACCTGCTTATAGTCTTCTTGAACACCTTGATTACTTGGCTGTTTGATTAGGGTTTGAGTAAAACTGTGCAGAGCTGCGGACCTCCAGGAATTGAGTTTAAGATGATGCAAGGAGTATACAGTTTAAAGTCACTTATGAGGTCAGCGAGACACTATCAAGATTAAATAAGAAGGAATGAACACAATCTAATTACCGGTAAATATATTTTGATATTAAGCTTAAGTGCAGACATTTATCAGTTTAGATATTGATTTACATGTTGCAAAAGACTTATTAAAAATAAATTATACCTTTGCATTAAAGTCATCAAGGAATCCTACTTTGTAAATACTTGTTGTTGTTGTTGTCGTCATTGTTGGTGTTGTTGTTGTTGTTAAACAGAAAATAAGGCTTCAAGGCTAGTAAACAATGAAAATTTTGAGTGAACTAATCCAAAAGCCAAAGACTAAAACAATACTGGTTTGTCATCATGTGAATTGACCTTTTAAAATATATTCAAGTAGAATTTTAGGAGTATTGTTGTTTTTTAATTGTAATTCTGATTAAATAAACGCAATATTGGTGTAAATAAGATGCAAAAAAAAAAAAAAAAAACGTCTATGAAATGCTACGGACTAGATAAAATGTCCATTTTGAGATTTTGTTCCATAATTATCCCTGCTGAAAAAAACAGCTTAAACAAGCCTAAGCTGGTTGGCTGGTTTTAGCTGGTCGACCAGCCTGGTTTTAGAGAGGTTTTGGCCATTTCCAGGCTGGTTTCCAGCAATTTCCAGCCTGGTCTTAGCTGGTCAGGCTGGAAAATGACCAGCTTAAACCAGCTTGACCAGCCTGGTTTAAGCTGGACATAGCTGGTTTTGGCTGGTCAAGCTGGTTTTAGCTGGTCAACTTCCAGCCTGACCAGCTAAGACCAGGCTGGAAATGCCTGAAAACCAGCCTGGTAATGGCCGAAACCCCTCTTAAACCAGACTGTTCGATCAGCTAAAACCAGCCAACCACCTTAGACTGGTTTAAGCTGGATTTTTCAGCAGGGATATTTATATTTCTTTTTCTTTATTAAAATTTTGAGTTTTAAAGAGATTAAAGTGCACCAGTAGCCTGTCTGTGAACGCGTATTAGCAATGAAAATGACATTTGTTCACTCATACGTTACAGAATAAGGGCGCCATCTGTCTTCGCCAGACGGGTTGTCCCGGATATGACGCAGGACGCGCCGTATTTAAACTTGTTTTCAATATCACGGAAGTGCAACAAGACCGTTTCCACAGACTGGTGTTTCTAAATTGAGACAAATAAACAGCAGTTAATCGTAAGTCTCTTATTTATTTCATTGGTATCTTTCTAACGTAATTAGAATTTTTGCTGACCTTTGACTTTCGCTGTTTACTCTTCGTGTTTTACTTTGAATGTCATTATCCTTGTTTATTTTTTCGATTTTGTTATGGTTAGTTTTGCTCATATACATTTTCTTTTTATAGAGGTAAAGTTAGTTTTATATTCGTTTTTACATTTACATTCGTTCATTTAGAAGTATCTATATTGTTTAACATGTTACTTTGAATATTCTATCGGGATTAGCATGAAAGTATGACTTCAACACAACATTAACACTGTTTATTTGACTGTGAACAATGTTGTACTTTGATAGTCATTGGCTGCTAATATGATTTCACTATTTAGAGTTTGCAAATAATACTTTTATAAAATTATATTATTAAGGGGAAAGTCCGAATGTGCGAATATAAAACCAACTTTACCTCTATTTTCTTTTTGTCTATACATCACCTCAGACATGGCGGCGAAAGGGGCAAAGGAGACCCTGGTCAATAAACTGGGCTTTAAAAGCAGCAGCTCAAAATCAGCAGAGCTGGAGGTGGAGAAACTGAAGAGAGAGAACATGCAGATGAAGAAAAGCCTGGAGGACATGAAGAGAGCTGGAAGACATCAACACACACATCCAGACACTGACAAAGCCAGACTTCTCGAGGTGAATTAATCGCTTTATCTGTGAAATCTTAGACAATTTAAGGCAAGACACTGTAGGAAAAATTCTACAGTCATCACCATACATTAACAAATAGAGGTAAAGTTGGTTTTATATTCACACATTCGTTCATTTAGAAGTCTCTATATTGTTTACCACATTACTTTGAATATTCGATGGGAATTACCTTACAACTATGACTTCAAAATAACTTTAACACTATCTAAATGACTGTGAACAATGCTGTACAGTTGAAGTAAGAATTATTATCCTCCCTGTTTATTTTTTTCCCCAATTTCTGTTTACTGGAGAGATTTTTAAACACATTTCTAAACATAATAGTTTTAATAACTCATCTCATAACTGATTTATTTTATCTTTGCCATGATGACAGTAAATAATATTTGACTAGATATTTTTCAAGACACTTATATACAGCTTAAAGTGACATTTAAAGGCTTAACTAGGTTAATTAGGTTAACTAGGCAGGTTAGAGTAATTAGACAAGTTATTGTATAATGATGGTTTGTTCTGTAGACAGTCGGAAAAAAAATTGCTTAAGGGGCTAATAATTTTGTCCTTAAAATGGTTCTTAAAAAATGTAAAACTGTTTGCATTCTAGCCGAAACAAGACTTTCTCCAGAAGAAAAATATTATCAGGCATACTGTGAACATTTCCTTGCTCTGTTAAACATCATTTTGAAATATTTAAAAAAAAAAGAAAAAAAATCAAAGACGGGCTAATAATTCTGACTTCTACTGTACTTTGATAGTTATTGGCTGCTTTTATAATTTCCATATTTAGAATTTGTGAAGAATACTTTTCTGAAATTTTAATATTAAGAAGAATGTCTGAATATCCGAATATAAAACCAACTTTACCTCTTTCGTTAACAATAATTACAGCTTTGATTACATAATACAATAATGTTGTTTTAGTTAGTTTTTACTGACATAAACAATGAAAACACACTTTTATTGCAATGTTTATTCGTGTTTGTTGATGTTACACTGCAAAAAAATGCTTTTCTTACTTAGAGTTTTTGTCCTGTTTCTAGTTCAAATTAGGCATGGGCCGGTATAAGATTCTGACGGTATGATAACCTTGGATAAAAATATCACGTTTTCACGGTATTGTTATTACTGCTCTAAAACATATTCTTTTGAATTGTCAAGGTAAACAACTAAAACTTTTTCTCCCTTTGAACACAATATATTTTATTTTGAGAAACATTTATAATATTTTGGAGCAGTAAACATGTCAGGCTGAATAATTCAAATGAATCATTGACTTCTGCTGTCTTCATTAGTTTCAAAAACACTGATTTCTTTACAATTTAAATGGCTTCTTTGGATATCTTTTCTGATGGAGATTCTGTTGTCCTAAAAAACTAAACAAAAAAACAAATACCATAGGAATGGTATACTGTAGCAGAAAATGTTGCCAGTTTTAAAACCTTGACTTTTCCAGACAGCAGTATACCTTTGAAACTGTTATCATCCCATGCCTGGTCCAAATGTCTTAAAATCCTTAAATAAAGTAGCATTTTGTAGACATGTAAAAACTATTGTTATGTTTTTAGAAATATATCAAAATTAGGGCTGCACGATATTGGAAAAATTTAACATTGCGGTATTTCTTTATATTTCTTTATTGCGATATGAATAAAATATTACCAGATGACATAAAATCTCTATTTTAAAGAATTTATAATGTTAGATTTATTGGGATGATTGTGCAAAATCTAATTAACAATCTGTAAATGCAATACAAAATGAGATCCAATTGAAAATAAACTGCATTTGATCTTTTTCGAAGTCTAGCAGTATTCGGGTACAGTAATTAAACAATAAAAATTAACACAATTCAATAAAATTAATAGTTATTACAGGTTCCTTAAGTCTACTTAGATGAAATGTGGATGTAACCCTTTTTAATAAAAAAAATGTCATTAAATAGTGTTTTTGTCTGCTGTCATTTTATTAAATGTCATGTTTATGGTGTATGTATCCTATTAAAACCAACTTTATTTTGCATAATACTATCATAAAGATGTCAGTCCTGTCTGTATGATATTTATCTATACATGTATACAACCTCAAATCATAAAAGGTTGGGACAGTATGCAAAATGCAAATAAAAAAGAAAGTAGTGATTTCCAAATTTACTTTGACTTGTATTTCATTGCAGACAATACAACCAACAATATTTAATGTGTTCCTCGTGACTTTTATTGTTTAGGTTTTTTCTTTTTTCAAAATAAACACCAAAGTTGGGACCAGAGCAGTTACAAATAGCACAGTTTCTTATGCCTGAATGTTTTAAAAACCATTATACAGTTACAGGCCTCAAAAACACATGCAAATGATATAATAAAAAAATAAACTCATCGTTGCATATCCTGCGATGTGACTATTGTGGATTTGCACTTTGCGATATCGATGCTAAAACAATATATTGTGCAATCCTAGCCAAAGTGATTTTTTTTTCCCTCTTTAAAATAAGAAAAATAATCTTGTTTTTGCTTTGAAATAAAAAAAAAGCATTTTCACAGTTCATAGTTAATGAAAATAAAGTCATTCGTTATTAGTTTATGTAACATGTGCATTAACTAATGTTAATAACCATGAATTTAGATTTTTTATTTTAATAAAGCATTAGTAAATGTTGAACTACAGTATATTAAATAAATGCTGCACATTGTTCATGTTTATTTGATGATAGTAAATACATTAACTAATGAAACCTAATTGTAAAGTGTGCCCTCAAAAATGTTATGTTTAGCAGTTTGTTTAATAATGCGTTATGTCAGTAAAGTCAAGTTCACAAATTCAGAATCTACTGCATACAGGCAGAAAAAACATCTTTATAAGAAATATTTCTAATCCTCTCTTAATATTTTGTGAAATAAAATGTAATTTTGCAAATAGGAGAGTGATGAAATGGAGATAAATGGCTTATTAAAGGAGAAATTGTCTTTAAAATATGTATTGTAATTAAAATCTTCACACTCCAATTTAAAAGTTGTATTAGAATGAAAAAAAAACTTAATGAAAACCTCGCCTTAAAACAAAAAGTTCAGTGTGCTTAAATATTTCTAGAGAACATTTCTTTATGACTATATATTGCAAATTACATAATGAGTTTAAATTATTACCATCAAAACAGAGGTATATAGTTCTTAGATTTAACAAAGTCAAATGAAATCACTCCTTTGTTCAATAGCCAATATTGGAACTAAATACCACTCTTTATAGAATTAAAACCAAGGTTTTGTTTTGTTTCATTTTTTTCTGTGTGATTGAAGTGTTGCGCATGTTTTGTTGAGGTGTTTTTAGTTGAAGTGTATGTAATATTGATTGTTGATACTGTTTCACAAGAAAATTTTCAGACTTGTCTGACAGTAAAGTGTATTTCTATTAGGGCTGCACGACATTGGAAATATGTGGTATTGCAATATTTTATTTTTTGATGATAAATATTGTGATATGAACACAGTTTCACAAGATAGTTTTTCTAATGAGTCTAATAGTGTTTAGCTACAGAAATGGAATAATCACAAATGCAAAAAATGCTTTTCTTACTTTGCTTTGTCTCGTTTTTAGTCCAAATATAAAAAAAAATCTTAGAGCAAGTAAAAAAATATGTTTTGTTTCACCTTTAGAAATAAGTCAAAATTAAGAGTAATTCCTTAAAACAAAACTCCTGTTTAACTATAAGTCAGACTCAACATTGCATATCTTGCGATGTTACTATTGCCGATGTGCAAATTGCCATATCGATGCTGAAACGATATATTGTGCAGTCCTAATATTTACTTATTTATTAAAGTGATGGAGTATTTATCAGAAGATTTTTGTGACTTGTCCTCAGAGGATCCTGGTGCTGGAGACGCTGCGGGAGAAGAACAGTCAGCAGCTGCTGGGGAGGGAGCAGGAGATCTCCACCCTCCGGCAGCAGCTGCGCTCCGCTCATGGAGAGGTGGTGTCTTCACTGCAGAGCCAGCTGGAGAACAAACAACACGAGGCAGAGCAGAGAGAGAGACAGTATCAGGCCCTCGTGAAGGAAACCGAAGACCTGAAAAACAAGTATTGTGCCGTTTCTGAGAGGTGTGACACTCTAGAGAAACAAAAGGTAGTAGTGCTGAATTCAGACCCTTCACATCACATTATTGATTTTGTTTATTTCATTTAACAGTCTACTGTTAAGAGCAAGGTTTTGACTGTATGATAACTTTGGATAAAAATATCACGGTATTGTGATTACTGCTCTAATATAAGCCCTTTTTAAATGTCTGGGCACACATCTTCTTTGGATATAAAGTGAACCCCTGCATTGTTCCGGTCCAGCATGCTGGTTGTTGGTGCATTACTGATTTGTTTTTTAAATGTTTGCTGAATTGTAGCTGACCAGTAGCTTCTGATGTGGATGCTCCATAACCTTTAATTGCAATGTAATCTAATATCAATCTGTCTTCTACTATGAATCCTAACCAGAAGCATAAACAAAATCTGTTGTAATATACATGTATTTATTTATTACTTTTCTGTTTTGGGAATTTTGTTCTTGTAGGCATATTGAAATTGGTTATTTTATTAGTGCATAGTGCGGTTCACACTCTAGATGGCAGCATTTCATCAAAGAAACATCAACGAGCCCTGGATCAGAAAATATGCCTGACTGGTTTTTAGGAAATGATTCCAACTAATTCATACAACATGACTTATAATTACTATAAATCGTATAATATTTGATCTATAGTGGTTTATTGTTACAAAAATTATGCATAAAACAAGAATTTTATTATAAATATTTTTTTGTTTTTTGTTTTGTTTAGTTTTGTTTTGTAGAATATTTGTTCATATTTGTTTCTTGTTCTAATTCCCAGATATATTTTGTTATTGATAATTGTTTATTTATTTATTTGTCTATTTGTTTGTAGCAGCATACCATTTATATATTGTGTGATATTCTTTCTCAAACCAGTTCAGCCCTCATGGATTCAGCTAAGACTTCAGCTAAATTTATGTAAATATATACAGTTGAAGTCAGAATTATTAGCCCCCTTTGAATTAGTTTTTTTTTATATTTCCCAAATGATGTTTAACAGAGCAAGGAAATTTCCACAGTATGTCTGATAATATTTTTTTCTTCTGGAGAAAGTCTTATTTGTTTATGTAGACTAGAATAAAAGCAGTTTTTAATTTTTTCAAACAATTTTAAGGTCAATATTATTAGTCCCTTTAAGTAATTTTTTGATAATCTACAGAACAAACCATTGTTATACAATAACTTGCCTAATTACCCTAACCTGCCTAGTTAACCTAATTAACCTAGTTAAACCTTTAAATTTCACTTTAGGCTGTATAGAAGTGTCTTTAAAAATATCTAGTCAAATATTATTTATTGTCATCATGGCTAAGATAAAATAAATCAGTTATTAGAAATGAGTTATTAAAACTATTATGTTTAGAAATGTGTTGAAAAACATCTTCTCTCTGTTAAACAGAAATTGGGGAAAAAAATAAACAGGGGGGCTAATAATTCTGAATTCTCAACTGTACGTGATAAAAATACGGGTTAATGTTTAGTTTAGTGTTTCTGCATCATGTTGGAAATAAGCACTCATTATCATGACTAATGAAATTTTTGTTAGTTTTTTTTTGCATAGTCAATGGCATACTCTGTCAGTTTGCACACTGTTAAAATAGCAATTAAAAATATCATAAACAGGGTTCGTGCGGGTGCTGAAAATCTTTGAAAAATCTTTCAATTTTAATATAGTGTTTTCAAGGTTTGCAAAAGTGCTTTAATTTTGCATAAAGTGCTTGTAATGCTTAAAAATGTAATTAAGAAACATGTGGCTTTGAAATATAATTTGCTCACTAAGTAGGTAATATTAAGTACATATTTAAATATACAGTTGAAGTCAGTATTATTAGCCCCCCTGCATTATGAGCCCCCCTGTTTATTTTTCCCCAATTTCTGTTTAAAGGAGAGAGATTTTTTTTCAACACATTTTTAAACATAATAGTTTTAATAACTCATTTCTAATAACTGATGTATTTTATCTTTGCCATGATGATCATTTGGGAAATATTTAACAAAAAGATAAAAAAAAATCAAAGTGTGTATGTGTGTCAAAGTGTGTATGTGTGTAAATACACTCTCAGAAGTAAAGGTACGTGAGCTGTCACTGGGGTGGTACCTTTTCAAAAGGTACAAATTTGTACCTACAAGGTCCATATTAATACCTCAAGGGTATACATTAGTACCTAAAAAGTACAAAAATGTTTCTCTATACTTTTGAGGTACCAATATGGACCCTTTAAGTACAAATTTGTACTTTTTGAAAAGGTACCACCCCAGTGACAGCTTGTGTACCTTTATTTCTGAGAGTGTATGAAGAATTTGCCACACTTGTAAAGGGCTGGAAAAGTTTGAAATTGAAATTGCACCTGGAAAGTGCTTGAAAAGTGCTTCAATTTAGATTTTAGAAATGGTGTAAGAACCATGCATAAATGACACACACGGCATACCAACCTTAATCTCGTCACATTTATCAGGTGTTTATTCAGTGATGTTTCTGTGTGGTTGTCTCCTAACAGGGGTCTTCTGGTGAGCTTGCAGTGGTGCAGGAACAGTTGCGAGATGTGAGTTTATGACACATGAGTTCAGGCGAGATGTTTCTGCTGTTTTCTGCTTGACTTTAACTCTGTTTGTATGACAGGCTCTGGAGAAGAACCAGCACTGGCTAGTTTATGACCAGCAGCGAGAGGCCTACGTTCAGGGCGTTTTGGCCAGAATCAAGGAATTGGAAACACAGTTAAATGAAGCAAATCAAGCACTCCAACAACAGCACAAAGAAGCCAAGTCTGATGGTAAAAACAGCTGAACTATCAATCTTATTTAATTTAAATAATTTATTCTTTACATTGCAATAATAATTTATTGTTGAATTACATTGCTCATCATGGACACAACTAGGGGATGTTGGTTTTGTCAGTTGTTAAGAAAATGCTTAAATCTACAAGTATGCTGCTGTACAGGCCTGTTTTAGTTACCGTTTGTTCTTTGTTATCTTGTTGTTGACCTGCCAAATCACATGCATTTGTTAACTAAAGTCTTGGAAGTAACATAATTATGGGTTATTACAATTACTTTGCTTTAAAGATGGTGAGGAAAAAAGCTAAGTCTGTATTAAATCAAAAGATGCATCAATAATCATTTTATAATGGCATCACAGTCCTCTGAATCATAATTGAATCGAATCGTGGGATTTCCACCTCTACGTAAAATACTGTTTAAAACACATTAGTGCCAAACAGAATCTGGGGATGTTTTTTTTTTTTTTTTTTTTTTTTTTTGCTATTTCTGCATATAATTTTGTAAAAAAATTGCAGTATTATTTTGGGAGGAAAGTAGCTAAAACGCAATAAAAAATAATCACTTAACTTTTATACAAGTGCTGAATAGATCCACTTCTATGGTAAACAAAGCAAGCCTCTCATATAATATATCTACTAAATAACAGAAATATTACTTTAAACTGTATTGTAAATAAATCAGATGAATAATACTGGCCAAATATTAGTCACATCTAAATAAAAGTTTATTTTGACATAATTTAAGTGTGTGTATTGTGTATTGTGTGTGTGTGTGTGTGTGTGTGTGTGTGTGTGTGTGTGTGTGTGTCTATATATATATATATATATATATGTGTGTGTGTGTGTGTGTGTACACAGGCATGCAAATATTTAAGATAATGCTTATTTGAGTTGAGCAAATTTTATATTTAGATATAAAATGTGTGTATATCATGCAAATGATATGTACATTTAAATATCTATATAACAAAATAGTTTTTATTTGCTATGTATGTGTGTTTATCACAAATACATAACAAAATATATGTATTATACTTGCGTATATTATGTCAAAACTGACTTTTGTTGTGGATTTAATTAATCGCGATTAATCTTTGCTCAGCACTACATATCAACATTTGCATATTAGTTAATAATATTACTGAAGCTTATATAAAAACTGAATCTTTATATATTTAAGGAGGTACGGTGGCTCAGTGGTTAGCACTGTCGCCTCACAGCAAAAATGTCACTGGTTCGAATCCCGGCTTGGTCAGTTGGCATTTCTGTGTGGAGTTTGCATGTTTTCCCTCTGTTGGTGTGGGTTTCCTTTGGGTGCTTCGTTTTCCCCCACAGCCCAAACATATGCGCTATAGGTGAATTGAATAAACTAAATTGGCCATAGTGTATGTGAGTGCGTGCAAGAGTGTTTGGGTGTTTCTCAGTGTTGGGTAAAACTTATGCTGGAATAGTTGGCGGTTCATTCTGCTGTGGCGACCCCTGATAAATCAGAGACTAAGAATGAATGAAACAATTAATTTTATTTTCATCGCTCTTTTTCTCTGGTTTCTTCACAGGTCAGTCTGCACAGGAAGCTCAGCGAGAACTGGAGGCCGAACGGACCAAAGTGAGCCGAATGCAGATGGAAGTGGAGGACCTTCAAGTCCGATATGAGGAGAAGAGCAGGGAAGCGGCTCAGGCCCGAGAGCAGCTGCTGGAGGAGAGGAGGAGAGAGCGGGAGGACAGGAAGAGTTCAGCAGACAGAGACGCTCTACTCCAGGACCAGCACAGGAAGAGAGAGGCTGAGCTCATCATGCAGGTGATCACAGAACGAAAAAATTCTCCAAAATTTTTTTTTATATTGATTTACTTAATCATCATCACGCACATCATTTTTTCCTATTAGGTTTTTTATTTTTATTTTTTACAAATAAGGTGTTAAATGCTTTGTGAAAAATTACTAATGGAGTTATATTAGTGTTAAAAAAGTAAAAAGAAAATACATTAACATATATATACAGTTGAAGTCAGAATTATTAGCCCCCCTGTTTGTTTATTTCCACAATTTCTGTTTAACGGAGAGCAGATGTTTTTCAACACATTTCTAAACATAATAGTTTTAATAACTGTTTTAATAGTTTTAATAACTGTTTTAATAGTTTTAATTTCCAATCACTGATTTCTTTTATCTTTGCCATGATGACAGTAAATAATATTTGACTAGATATTTTTCAAGACACTTCTATACAGCTTAAAGTGACATTTAAAGGCTTATCTAGGTTAATTAGGTTAACTAGGCAGGTTAGGGTAACTAGGCAAGTTATTATATTACAATGGTTTGTTCTATTGAAAAAAAAAATTGCCTAAAGGGCTAATAATTTTGCCCTTAAAATGCTGTAAAACTATTTTAAAACTAGCCAAAACAAAACAAGTAAGACTTTCTCCAGAAGAAAAAATATTATCAGACATACTGTGAACATTTCCTTGCTCTGTTAAATATCATTTGGGAAATATTTAAAAAAAGGAAATAAAATTCAAAGGGGGGCTAATAATTCTGACTTCTACTGTATATAATTCCACCCTCATATGTTGCTTACTTTAGAGTTAGTATTATTTTCTATTGTAAATATTGTAATTTATTCAGTTTGAAATCCTCTTGGAAAATTGTAATTAGACAAGTTCATTATTTTGAACTTTTTATTTTGTTATAATTAATTTTAAAACCAAAGGGATTTGTTTTTATCCATCCATCCATCCATCATTATAGTTATATTTTTTGAAATAAATTTTAATATATAGAATTTTTTTTTATTAAGATTTATAACAGAGCTTTTGCTACTATGATAGCTTTGGGACAATGCTGTACCTTAAGTGTATATCACAACAGTTTTAGCAGTTTCACGCATTGCTGAATTTATTCTACTCGTAAGGGGAAAAAGTACATAATGATAATAATAATTTATTATTTTGTGTACCTTATTGCTTTAATAAAATATTACACAAATTGTTTACACAATTGCTATTGCACAAAACAATATTAAAGGTTTAAAACAGATGTGTTTGGTGAATAGCTCATGTTAACCTTAAAGAAAGTGCATCTATTGACCACTTAGCCTCATGATATATCAGACTTTAATAGTAATTTTCCTGTTTTTAAAGGTGAACCTATTACAGAAATCCCTGATGAACCAGAAGGAGGAGCAAAAAAGAATGGCTATTTTGGAACAGCAGGTATTTAGATCACCACTGAACATTATATTAAGAGTATGAATGAAACATCCAGCTCACATCATCCTTTATTACTACTGTTTTCAACTCTATTCATTTATTCCAAACATACAATAAAAAACATTCATTCATACAAGGCATTAAAAAAGGAAGCAGTTTTTGTTTAAATATGTGACCCTGCACCACATATTGTTATTCAGTTTTTTGAAATCAAAGATAAATATAAGCTTTTCAGTGATGTATGGTTTCTAGGACCAGATTTGGATGAGATGCAGCTATTTATTTATTTATTGTAATTTTTATAATCCATGGGTTAAATAAAAATATTGCAACAATTGTCTTTTAAAGTTGTTCAGATTCTTAGCAACGCATATTGCTAATCAAAAAATAGATTTTGAGTTTACTGTAAGAAATCGACTAAATGTATTGATGGAACATGATCTTGACTTAATATTTTAATGATATTTTGAATGTATATGCAATACATGGGGCAGCACGGTGGCGCAGTGGGTAGCACTTCTGCCTCACAGCAAGAAGGTCGCTGGTTCAAGCCTCTGCTGGGTCAGTTGGCATTTCTGTGTGAAGTTTGCATGTTGGGATTCCTCCGGGTGCTCCGGTTTCCATCACAAGTCCAAAGACATGTGGTACAGGTGAATTGGGTAAGCTAAATTGTCTGAGTGTATGTGTGTGAATAGAAGTGTATGGGTGTTTCCCAGTAATGGGTTACGGCTGGAAGGGCATCCGCTGCGTAAAGCATATGCTGGATATGTTGGTGGTTCATTCCGCTGTGTCGACCCCAGATTAATAAAGAGACAAAGCCGAAAATAAAATGAATGCAATACATGATATATGCAACGTATTGCTCTTCCTACAAATACACCTCTAAGGTTTTGTGCTCCAGTGTCACATATTTAGATTTAAAATATTTAATTTCATGGGGTTTTTTTTATTCAATTATTTGTATTGTTTTCTTCTGGTTCATGACAAAATAATACAAACACATTTAACAAATGATCACTGGCGGCCAACTAAATGTAAAGCCAGGATGTATACAGTGGTTATTATGGACAAAATATAATATTATAAAGAAAACCTGGTGAGTAATTTTAAATTGTGTTACAAGTCATCGTCACATAAGACCAAAAGTCTTCGCACATTGGGATACATACAGGGACCCCTGCTTTGTCCTTTCATGTCATTTGTAAAGTAAAGGTTCATATGAAGCTGTTTTAGTCATTATATTGACCCATTCTTTTAACTCTGGAATGTTGTGAGTTTTCCAGTCTTTTAAGATGACTCTAGCCGTCACTGAAATCCCCACCATGATCACTGTGAACTCTCCTTTTGTAATATTTAGCATCTGTTCCCTATCCCCCAGTAAGCATAACCTTGGTGACAGTGCTATTAATGTTCCAAGTCATTTACTCAGAATATTTAGGGTTTGGTGCCATAAAGGCTGAACTAATGAACAGTCCCAAATACAATGAATAAATGTGCCTCATTTCCAACAAACATTATTATTTATCAAACCCATTCTATTGAGTCGAACTGGTATGAAGTAAAACCTGTGTATAATTTTATACTGAGTAAATCTTCTAGCTTCTCTTACCTATTTAACAGTATTTGAAAATAATTTCAATTACTTTTCCATTCCTCATACCCTAATGCATTCTGGATATCCTTTTTTTCAAAATTGTCTTAAATTTCATTTTTAGTATTTTTTTCCTGCATATTTTAAATTTATGCTCACAGAATGACAAAAGTGCAAGAAAATAAAAGTAATTTATAGAGGGAACTGTTGCAGATCCTCATAATTTCATTCATTCATTTTCTTTTCGACTTGGTCCCTTTATTATTCTGGGGTTGCCACAGCGGAATGAACCGCCAACTTATCCAGCATGTTTTACACAGCGGATGCCCTTCCAGCTGCAACCCATTACTGGGAAACACCCATACACTCTTATTCACACACATACACTACGGACCATTTTAGCTTACCTAATTCACCTATGAAGCATGTCTTTGGACTGTGGGGGAAACCGGAGCACCCGGAGGAAACCCACGCCAACACGGGGAGAACATACAAACTCCACACAGAAATGCCAACTGACCCAACCGAGGCTCGAACCAGCGACCTTCTTGCTGGGAGGCAATTTTGCTACCCACTGCGCCACCGCATCACCATCCTCGTGATTTATTTATTTTTTCATATGAAATAATTTGATAAATTATTTTAAAGATGAAATTGTTGGTAGAACCCTATTTGAAGTTTGATGGAGCAAAATAAAACATAAAATAGTTTCAAAACGTTATTTAAATAAATGTGAACTTCTTAAAGGGATAGTTCACCCAAAAATGAGTTTACTTAATCTTAAGTGGTTTCAAACCATGAAGTTTCTTTCTTCTGTTGAACACAAAAGAAGATATTTGGAAGTTGAAAACCTGCAACTATTGACTTCCATAGCAGCAAAAACAAATACTGTGGAAGTCAATGGTTACAGGTTTCCAACATTTTTTAAAATATCTCCTTTTGTGTTCAACAGGGTAGGGTTGCATCAGCTGATCATAAATTCTTTCTTAAACTGGAACGTAAAGTCCACACTAGGGGCTTAGTAACTACTAGGCATGGGACGATAACCTTTTTCAAGCTATACTGCGGTCTGAAAAAGTCAAGGTTTTAAAACCGCCAAAATTTTCTGCTATACCGTTCCTAAGGTATGTGTACGATTTTTTTATTTACGTTTTTTTACGCAGAAAATATATGCAAAAATGCTGTTTTAAGTTGTAAATAAATCTGAGACTAATGAAGCCAGCAGAAGTCAGAAATCAGAAATGATTTATTTTCATTATTTAGCCTGACATGTTTACTGTTAAAGTATTTTGGAAATGTTTCTTAAAATAAAATATATTGTCTTAAAATGGTAAAAAGTTTGTTTTTTACCCAGACTTTTAAAAAGAAAATATTTTACAGCAGTAATCACATAACCGTCAAACCGCGAAACCGTGATATTTTTATCCAAGGTTATCATATCGTCAGAATCTTATACCGGCCCATGCCTAGTAACTACGTTAGTTTGTAACTAAATTTGTTCTTTCTTCGGTTGCACCACATGATCTTAAGGCAAACCTTAGTTAGTAGGTCGTAAGCTCTCTGTAAAGTCATTCGTAGTCGTATTGAATGATGTAATATGCAACAAGAAGCATTTAAATAGTTAACTGCTATAAAATTCAGCAACTAATGTGTCTATATATATATATATATATATATATATATATATATATATATAACTGTCTGATAAAAATTAAATGATAAATTACATTTTTATAGCACATTACATTTCAGTCATTCAGTAACAGACGACACACATACCTGCATCGCGAACCGGGAATGCATGCGAAATGCACATGACGTTATCAAAACATTCACCTTTTTTTTTTTATCCTAAACAAGAAAGAGAAAAGAAGAGGGTGGAAAAACTCAGTCATGAAGTTCTCGTTTTAATTGATGGACACATTTAACACAAAACAGTCCTTGAAACTGAAAACAATGCGAGATTTGGGAGGAAAATAAGGCTGTGAGTGAAGGGAGATCATTCTTCAATATGATCGCGAGCTCCTCAATTTAAACTAATCTCGCTGTCATCTCTTTTATACCGTTATATATGGGGGGGGGGTGGTGCTGGCGTAAATATTTAGTTGGAGCGTAGCGTTACGTTTAAACTAAGTTCAGTGGTGCAACACAAAAATATTTAGTAGTGTGTAAGTTGTAACTTGGTGTCCCTTTAAGTCACAACTAGGCTACGTTTTAACTAACACGCTGCTGGTGCAACCGGCCCCCGTAGAAAGAAACTCCTAAAGGTTTAAAACAAGGTTGAGTACATTTTCATTTTGAGTGAACCTTTGTGTATTTAAACTAGATGATTTCTGTTTCATTCTCCACCCTACAGATCCAGCTGTCTGCTAAAGAGTCAGAAAATGAAAAACTAGACCGTCAAACCTTACAGCATCAACTGCACAAAGTTTTGAAGGAGCTTCGGAAGGCCAGAGACCAGATCACACGCCTGGAGTCTTCCGTAAGTTTTGCCATATTCCTGAAAGTGTCCTGACATGATCATGGACATGTTTA
Organism: Danio tinwini; assembly: GCA_903798205.1. Classification (NCBI taxonomy): domain Eukaryota; kingdom Metazoa; phylum Chordata; class Actinopteri; order Cypriniformes; family Danionidae; genus Danio; species Danio tinwini. The sequence goes on from CAIGQZ010004081.1 coordinate 5,680,841, forward strand.
TGGTATTATTGTGTAATAATGCTGATTCTGCCTTTGGATTCAGAAGCAGCAGAGAGAGTCTCGTTTCTCTGAGCCCAGCTCCTATAACAGGATGGATCTAGAGAGACTGACCATTCAAGATCACATGACGTCTTCATCTAAAGTCCATAACATACTAGATGAGAGTGTCCTGGAGTGCCCCAACTGTGGCGCATCTTACCCCACCAGCCAACACCGAGAGCTGCTGGCACACCTCGACTACTGCTTCACCTAAAACACTGCAGAGTAACATTAGCAGAGTGACTTTGACTATTGTAGTCACCATCCCAAAGGCATTCTCGGTGTTTTATATTAACGAGTATTTTTGTAAAAACAGTAAGTAGTTACATTTTTAAAGTGTACAAAATTTAAAAAGATTCTCCTAGGATATTCGTGAAAGTACCTGTTTACATTGGGGGTGTATTTAAAAATGTTTTAATTTATGAACTCGGATGCACATTTTATTTTCTTATTCCCCTTTTTGGTGATGAGGTTGCTCTTTTATACTCAGTTTGCATACATGCAATAATTCATAAAGGAACATTTATCATTTTCTCCTTTTGTAAATCAGTGCTGTATCTAAAAAAAAAACAAAAAAAAATTCTCCATGCAGTCCTTCACTGAATTATATGCTTGATTAAATAAAAGGAAAAAGGCATGAGGTCTGTGGGCTGCTTGTTTCCTGGTTTTCCTCTGTATCCTTACAGCATCTCGGAAGTGTTCCTCATCTAGGAATGACTCATTAGCATCCATCAGTCCTGACTGTGCCAACTAAATCTGTCTTGAATTAGACTGCATGTGTAAATCCTGCATTAAACTATTTAGAGATGGGGATTAGGAGAAACGCAGTAGCTGGAGCAGAAGTCCAAAAATGCTTTGATTCTGGGAATGTAGCTTGTATTATTTCACTGCTAGGTGGTGGAAATTGAGTGAACTTTCTTCAATGTATCTGATATATTTTCATGTGGTCTTTTTTTCATACTGGATTAATAAATGCAGTATTTTTTTAGAGGACTTGGGCGACTTTTAACCATTTCCGGAGGTTTTTTTTTGTCTGCAGGTTTTACCATATTTGGTATGCCATATCGCTTTAAATGTGTTTATATGGTAGTGTTGGAATTTACCAAATTTATATCCTACCAATTATAAAAGCAGCGCAAGGGGAATGAAACTCAGCACAATTATGTGTGGTGCAGGGGCTCAAGAGAAGCATGCAGCTGGTTTTACTATGGTAACAGATTGGCAGAATTGTTGCTGAATAATAACCTAAAAATATGATATGTAGTCTACAGAAGAAAATCTGTCGATCTACAATTTAATATCTTAAATATTTTAGTTTTTTTTTTTGTTTTTTTTAATACACCATGGGGTGGCACGGTGGCTCCTTGGTTAGCACTGTTGCCTTACAGCAAGATGGTTTAAGTCCTAACTGGGTCAGCTGGCATTTCATCTGGGTCATCATGTGTGGAGTTTTCATGTTCTCCCTGTGTTCCTGTGGGTTTCTTCCAGGTGCTCCGGTTTCCCCTGCAGTCCAAAGACATGTGGTGTTGGTGAATTGGATGAACTAAATTGGCTGTAGTGTGTGTGTATGGGTGTTTCCCAGTATGAGGTTGCGGCTAGAAAAACACTAAGTAAAACATCTGCTACGTAAAACACGCTGGAATAGTTGGCGGTTCATTCCACTGTAGCGACCTCTGATAATAAAAATTTGTATATAAATGACTAAGGGACTAAGCCGAAGGAAAATGAATTGAATGAATATATATATACTATGCCGCTGTGATGTTTTTTGTTGTTGTTTTTTTTTTTACAAATATACAGTGGCATATTTAGTTTTTTTATATTTTTGGGCTGTTTTTTGTGTATAACCTGGCAACCCTGATTTGCTGACATTTGTGCCATCAATATAGCAGTCAGAAAATAATTATTGATTTGCGTAGTTGAACCATGAATAACTATATTGTTTAAACAAATGACGGTGAGATTACCAGCATTAATCACTCGATTAACAATTCATCCGTACTTGTTTCAAATTTATTTGAAAAACCCAAGTTTACACTATGCACATTACTGTGCATTACAAGTGATTACACATTTTTACTTTGTGCAAAATTATTATGTATATTTCGTTTGGAATGTAATATGCTTATTTAATATATTTACACATCAGCTAAAAAATATAAAAGGGCAGATTATATCATCAGAAGCTCCTTGGTGCAATGGTTTAGGTAGCCTCACAGAATCCTGCACAGTAAAAAAATACAAATTAATTATCAGGTCAGATCATTACTGCATCTGCATAATAATATTATTAATAATAATAATAATAATTCATGAGGTTTAACAATCTTACCAGTGTGTGCAACGCGTCTGTATTTGCCCAGGAAGCAGATGTCCTGTTTCTTCTGTGTCACCATGGCCTGGTCTTCAGGTCTGAGCCCGTCAGGATGTCTGGAGAAAATGAAGGAATATCCGTCCAGACAGGTGCCGTCCTCATCAAGCTCTCTGCACGAGTAGTGGATGGCGTAGTTATCGTAGTCTGTGTCAATGATCCAGTGGTCGTCATCTGAAGAGTAAACGAGTCAAAAATTGGTCAACAAACAAGGAACGTCCCTGCAGGGCTTTCAGTGTTAAGAACCAACATTCTAGCGGTAAGGCTTTCTTATAAAACTGCCAACAAGTCTCTCCCTCACTTGCATTAGCAATATAACGTATTATTTGAGGGAGCAGCCATTATTTGTGTCGGACGGAAACAACTTTGGACGTTCTGATTTCGCGCGCCAAATAAATTCCCGCGTCCGGCTGACCAGTGTGACCACAAGATGGCGACCGCGGCAGAATCCTATCGCTGTACTTTTTCGAAAACAATCATTTTAATGGGTAAATTGCCGTTTAAATACGTGGCAGAAATCAAAATACTTTTAAATTACTAGTAAGCAGCTCACCAAGTGTTAACTAATTATCAAAGAAACTTTCAAGAAGTTGAACTAATCAAAGCACTAACAAAATGGCACCCTTTCAGTGCTCCAATTTACTCACTTGTTTTTATACACTCCTTTACATGAACTATTAGTGGATTAGGCTACTGTAGGGAAGAGTGAATGAGGGTATAGGTGCGATTTCGGATACAGTCCAAAACCAGCAGACACTCTTGTCAGTTTAAATCTAGATTAAAGACCAATCTCTTTGAAGTATCAAATAAATAACACACAAACACAGTCTTCATATTCAAACCAGGTAAGGAATTGCTCAGCTGCATTAATTACGGGCAACCAGAATTAGGATCGACAGGATGGCAACTACAATTATTTTATTCTGTCTGCCTCTCTCCTCTCTCTTATACCAAGGTTAACATGGTCAATTGGTTCCGGCCGATATCTGGACTAGATGGTGGACATACCCTGAGGACAACAGGACCAAAACACAAGTCTCCCAAGGTTTTTCTATTAACTAAGTTGACTTGGTTTGGAATGTGTGAAATAAAATCCTTTAGCATACACACAGCAAGGCATTAATTATCCTGTTTATTCCATGGTCATTTGGCAAATTACAGACAAGTTAAAACTTTTCATCAGTTAAGACCATACTGTATATAAATAGCACATTAGATCTAAATGACATACGTGAATGACACAGGCATGTATAATAGCTCATAGTAATGTGTGTTAGCTAGCTCTTTGCAAATATTTTTGAGCATATTGATAAGTGGGTTGATCCCCTCTGGCAACTGTCACTCGGTTATGGTAACTGCTAATGTTTGAGGGATTTTATTTCAAACTCTGATCAAAACTGACTGGAATTACTTGCACATTACATAATTTTATTGTACAGCTTCCAGCCAATCAGAATCAGAAGTAATTTCATACCTATAACACATTTTGTCTAATACTATTAACATTAACTTCTTGTTTGTTATTTATATTGTTGTCTAAAATCGGTATCTCGTTTGCATGCTCGTCTAATATTACTTAACTACAGTTTAATATAATATAGCTTAATTATAGTGTTATTCTGACAGCTTTCTTTAGGCTTACTCATGCAGTAAATTCTTATGCACTCTCAAAACTTGCAACAAAGTGATTGACATTTTTGATAATATCAGCTTGAGCATTGATAAAACAGTATTTCTGATTAGATCACAGATGATAGATATTGCAAAGTTCAATGTATTCTTCTAACTGGAAACATCTACCAACACTCTTCTGATTATGTGAGTTGCAAAGTTACTCGTAGTCAAAGGACGTCATCTAAATGAAGTATTACTGTTATTACTTTTTGTTAAGAAGATTCAAAAGTAGTATGTCAACAATATTTGCAGTAAATCTTGTTTCTACAACCATTTGCATAAACATCAAGTTCTCAGTCCATAATTTCTATGGGAGCAGATTACTGTGTGTGAGATGAGTGTGTTGCATAACATACTACAAATCTGCACTTACATCCAGTCTGGAGATAAGCAGCAGCTCCCCAGTACTTCATCTTGAACTTAGCTGGATCTTCAGTATCTTCAAAAGTGCCGAACATGTTGGCGCACATCTCCCAGTTGCTGCAAAAGCACACGTTACAATGGAGCCATTTCTATTGCATAAGTGCACTCACATCACGACCCACGTGAACTCACTTGAGAATGATGACTCTGCCAATGGCGGTGGCCGTCATGGTCCCATCTTCTTCTACTTTGAAATTGGCCACAATGTTGTCAAGAAGGAAAAGCCCAACAGGGTCTTTTTTGGCAACTGCATACCATGTTCCTTGATACTGGAAGGATAGTGGGAGACGATGAGGAATGCACACTCAAAAACACCTCAGTGTGAAGAATGAAACACTGGTTGACTTACCCTCGTTCTGTTGAAGTCCTGTTGGACGGCGATGTTGCTGACCAGACAGTCCTGAGCCCAGCACGTGGCCAGAACACACACAGCTATACAGAGCTTTAACATACTGCTTCTGTGCTGGAGAAAAATAAGCAGAAAAAGTCATGAAAAGACAGACAAATGTAACACTTCTGTCAATTTATCCCGAAGAGCATACCTAATTCACAGTATTCAGTATTCACTGCTGATGCTGGATTCCTGCGAGGTGACTTATATAGGGTTTGGATTCTGGTCGGTTTTCATAGTCCCACCCAAAGACCCGATATTCACTTGCCATTGGACAGAAGTTTTTACATAACCACTGTGTTTCAGGTCTCGACAGGGTTTGTGGCTGCATTGACCTCTGCTCTTCCCCGAATGTGTTTTTCTTCAGTTTGCAGCTGGATTACGCAAGAGCTGCAAAGCCAAAACACACATCTGGAAATCTTCAGCACACGGCGTCTTTCTAAGTCATGCCTGAGATTCTGTTCTCAGCTCAAGGGGGAACATTTCTGTTTTATAAACATGTATATATATGTTTTTTAGATTCGTAATAGTAACCAGCTGACTTATTTTCAGCAACTTACATGCACTAATACTGCAGAAATGGCTTTACCTTTCAAACATTTGTATATTTCTCACAGAATTCAGAAGTAATGGCACGAAAATACATTTTGTAATAAAAACCAACTGATTATGAGGCTCAAAGTAGAGACTATTTTGGTTTCTGCATCCAAATGAATTTACAAAAGAAATGTTATACACTGTAAACCACCATAAGTTGAGACTACTCAAATGATTTGAGGAAAGTGATTCCTTCAGTTCATTTGAATTATGGGAAATCGACAACTCAACCCAAATGTGGTCTTCTCATTGAATTAACTTAAATGTTTAATTACAGATAACTTAAATCGATTTTTAGTTTCGATTTAGGCATAGAGAAGGTTTTTTTCAACATATTTTTAAACATAATAGTTTTAATAACTAATCTATACGTAATTTTTTTTGTCTTTGCCATGATGACAAAATTATATTTTACTATTTTTTTTATTTAATTAGGTTAACTAGCCAAGATACAGTAGGTTAATTAGGCAACCCAATGGACAGCAGTGGATTGTTCTCAATCAAAATAAAATATTTCTTAAGGGGGCTAAAAATATTGACCTTTAAAACAGAAAAATATATAATTATATATCATTATAGTATATAATATTACTGGAAATAATGTAAAGTTTTCCTGGCTCTGTTAAACATCACTTGGAAAATATTTGAAAAAGAACAAAAGCTTCACAGGGGGGCTTATAATTTTGACTTAAATATTATACGCACACTCACATTTGCTTTTTCTTAGCAGCATGTTCACAAACTTAAATACCCTCTGTGGATCATTTGATTATTTTGTTTGCTGCCAATAGTTTCAGTGACGTGGGTTTTGTGATTGAGGGCCAACACCACAATTGCAATGACCTAAATTTACCTCTGAACAACTCCGAAAAGTGAAACTTATGTAACTTGTCAAAACACTTAAGGTGACGTACACTGTCATGTAAAATGCTGATGTCGATAAGAGTTTATACATATTTTCTGTTCAAAAAGAAAATACTGATAAATCTGCCACATTTTTCAGGACAAAATAGCAACTGTTAATCACTTTAGCAAAAAAATAAAAGCAGTACAATACATTACAATGATTTCTGTAGGAACATCTAACCCTGAAGAGTGATGCTAACTCAATCATTCAGCTATAGAAATCTCCAAAAATGCTAACAACATGCTAATTCTTGCTTATCAACATGCAAGTTCATGCTAGACACATATAAGCAACATATTAATTCATGCTATAACCTGATAACAACATGTTTGAAACTAATGTTAAAAACATGCTAACACATGTACGTTCGTGCTAGAGGCATATTAGCAACATGCCAGTTCATAATATCACCTGATAATAATAACCAGGGTCGTGCAGAGACCCTTATAGGGGTGGGAGGTGGTGGTGTGAGTGAAGACCGGGGGCGGAATGCAAAATTAAGAGCCGAGAGAAGAGAGTTAGGGGCATTTTCATTCATTTAGAGGGGCAGATGCTCAAGCATCCAAAGCACCCCCCTCTGCACGTGCCTGATAATAACATACTAATCCTTGTTTGAAGCATGCTTGCATCATGCGTATTGCAGCTGAAAACATGGTAACAACAGGCTAACCTTAAGTGTTTTTTATCAAACAAAAAGTTGAGTTGTGACAAGTTACATAAGTTTCACTTTTTGGAGTTGTTCAGAGGTAAATTTAGGTCATTGCAATTGAGGTGTTGGCCCTCGACTACACAACTTATGTCACTGAAACTATTGGCACCAAACAAAATAATTTAATTATCCACAGAGGTTATTTTACTTTGTGAACATGCTGCTAAGAAACACCAAATGTGAGTGTGTATGTGTTGTTATTATTAGCCCCCCGTGAAGTTTTTGTTCTTTTTCAAATATTTTATATATGATCTTACCTAATTTATGGTAACAACTCTTGCGAACCTGCTAAATCATGTTAGCAACATGTTCGTTTACATTAGAAACATGCTAACAGCATGCTAAAATGTGTTAAAACAAGCTAACAGTATGCTACAGTCATGTTAACATTGTGAAATCATGCTATTGGCTAGAAATGTGATAATTCCTGCTAGCAGTGTTTGCTATAATACACTTTTTAATCCATCTATCTATCTATCTATCTATCTATCTATCTATCTATCTATCTATC
>CAIGQZ010004081.1:5688472-5733148 GCA_903798205.1 Danio tinwini
TATCTATCTATCTATCTATCTATCTATCTATCTATCTATCTATCTATATCTGTCTGTCTGTCTGTCTGTCTGTCTGTCTGTCTGTCTGTCTACAGTTTAAATATTACATTTAATTTATTCATTTTAACTGTATCTATTACTTCATGGATATTAACAGATTGTTGTATATTCTAAGATACTACAACTTAGATTGTTATGGGCAGTTTGCTAACAAACGCTGCAATCAGATCTTCCTGTGCTTTATTTACAACATTACTAATTCAAGCTAAGTCAACCAGATCTTGATATTAAGCTAACTGAGTCTAATCTCAGCTCATTGGATCTTGATGTGCAACAGACAAACACAGACACCTAAATCAAGATCCGATATGGTTGTTGGTTTGGGTGTAAATATAAGAAACCCCTCTGTGCTCAAGGGTGGTTTGGATGGATTGCTGACGATGTTTTGCATGTATCAGCACAGATTATATGTGTCATCAGTTCAAGATTTCACTGCAAGCCTGAGGCAAAGAGATTTCAAGAAAACACTTCACCACTAATATCATAAAGTCAAGTTCACGCAATTAAAGCATGAACACACTTGTTTTGGGCTTCAGGCATATCAGATCTTGCATACTCCGCTGGACGTTTTAAACATTGCATGCTAAATATCTGATCCCATTAAAGTAATGGTGAGTGTGGTAAATTTAGCATCGCTGCTGTGTCTGTGGGCTCCTCACTGTGAACTTAAACGTGTGAGCGATACGAAGCGTCAAGCCAAGTTCTCTGCTTTCAAGAGAGGATATCCTCATAATCACTTTTACTTAATCCTGGATTTACAAAGCCTGGTACATATGATGCAAGGCCTTTTCTTTTGAATTTACCCGCTGCAGGACACTCCCCCAATATAAGAGAAAAAGGAGACAGATCTCTTTATATGTCAGACTGACAGATCAGGTCTAATCCTATCGGTGGAAATAGATCCTGGGTGCAGAAAGTCTAAAAATGCTAATAATAGGCTGCTTCAGAGAACTTCTCTTCTTACTTGGGGAGCTTGAGTGCTGTGGGTGTAATAAGGACAATGCTGGTTGACAATATCACTTAACCGCTAACATTCTTGTTTTCTTTATATGATTTTAGGTGTTGTATATTGTACATAATTAAAGCACAGACGTTCAACATTTAAATCATGATTTCGCCTTTACTAATTATTTTAAGTGTAGTCATGACATGTTTTCAAACATGCTTATCATCTTTAGACACAATACCAATGATTTTACTTCAGAGGAGTTAGAGGGAAATTTCACTCAAAGCTGAAAATTCTGTCATTATTTACTCTCTATTCACTTTAAAATCTCTCTCTCTCTCTCTCTCTCTCTCTCACTCTTCGGTTGAACAAAAATTTTTTTTGAGGAAAGCTAAATCTTTCTTTAAAATATCTTCTTTAGTGTTCAACAGAATAAATAAATGTAGAAATATCTGGAACCAATTAAGTGAGTAAGTTTTTAAAGCAATATTTGGTGGAGTTGTCAACAAGCTCTAAATGACAATATTTAATCATCAATGTTGTTTAACCATCATTGAATAAAATAATTATTGACGTTTTACTCAAACCCATGCCTAACATATCCAGTAGTTTTTTTAAATCCATTTTTTAAGTTTAAGCAATTCTAATTATTGTTTTCTTTCAATGTATAAGGTAAATTTGATTCAACTTAAAAATGAAAGGTGTCAACATTTGAATCAATACGTTAAAATGTTTTGAATCAAAAAGCAATCAGATGCTTTTAACCTCCTGAAATTTAGCAAAGCATTTCTCCTCAAACCTTTCTATTCCATTATCTAAACTATTTTTTTTACATGTAGAAACCATGCAAGACTGTCCCTAAGGCCCTAAAGCCTCAGTATATTAGATCAGAAACACCACTGTCTAATCAACAGGCCGATGTGACAAATATTATGTCATATAGTGACACTTTCTCTGTGCGACTCCTCTTCAGGAGAAAACAGCGGCTCTGATTGGATTGTCTGCCATAAAATGATCAGGGTGGGGATTTGCAGGTTAAGAAAGCTTAGGGGTTTAATGTCATGACGTCACTTTCATTAGCGGCCACTTTGATCCCTTCAGCCTGTAAGCCACTATTCTCTGCAGCCTGTCGGAGGACGATGAGCCTGTCTGAAGGAGGAGGCCACTGAGAGCTTCACTTTTCATCCCGACAGCCTACAAGTAATGAATCTGTGAGAGGACCAGGCAGAGAAACACACTTCAAACATGGCAGACAAGGATAGCGTGGAGAAGTACTTAGAGAATAACCCCCAGTTCGCCAAAGAATATTTTGACAGGAAGGTGCGATGCGAGGTGATCGCCGCTGCGTTCGAGGAGAAGCTGGACATCAAGGATCCGGCTTCCTTCAAGGATGTCAGCCAAGTGCAGGAGGCTGCCATCCTCTTTGACATGATCCAAGACATGCATTCACAGCCCGTCATGGAGAAGGCCATGCACAAGGTTCTGCAGAGGATATGTTTGCTGGTCAACGCTGACCGATGCAGCTATTTCATATACCGGGCCAGAAACGGCATCCCCGAGCTCGCCACATGTCTTTTCGATGTGACTCCTACGTCCAAATACGAAGCCAACCTGGTGAACCCACAGTCTGAGATTGTGTTCCCCACTGACACTGGCATAGTTGGCCAAATAGTGACCACCAAAAAACCAGCCAATGTTCCAGATGTCAAACAGGTGAGTGAAGGCCCGTCTGCACACCAGCAATGATGACTATAACTATAACTAAAACACAAGACGACAATGTAGCCATTCTAAGCACACGCTGCAGTTTTGTTGCCTGATGCTTTAAACACTCAGGATGAATTGTGATTGGCTGTTTAAAGATTTTATTCAAGCCAAGAATATTGTGTTATATCACTGAATTAACCTACATTTTCTGCAGTGTTACTTTCAAAAATGTTGAAATATATCAAACAAAAATTTTTAACTAAACTAGAGTGTAGAAATATATAATGCAAGTAATTTCAAGAGTTAATATTAACAATAGTAACAGGCAGCTTAACCATTTGGTTGACCTTTCTGTTCTTAGGTTATCCTTAAAGCAGAACAATTGCTTAGTGTGGTGTTAGAAACACAATTTATCCAAAGAAATTGGTGACCTTATAAAGAATTGAGGAATTGACGCTTGTTTTTGAATAGCCACATAACTTGAAGCACCTTACATTTGTGTAAAAAAGTTTCTCAATTTAATTTTGAATAAAAAATCCTATCTGTTCCTTATGTCTGTCCACTAGAGCTTATCCTTTAGATAAGTGTTTTTCAGAATAGCACATGTATTCGTATGTCATTTTGTGTGCGATTTTAATCAGTGTTGTTATGCCTAATTGATGAGTGTTTATGAGTCAAAGACTTCAAAAGCAATGCACAATGCAATTGTAATATATTTTATTACTGTCTTTTTATGGGCGGTTCTTTCCACTTTAGCGACCCCTGATAAATCAGGGACTAAGTCGAATGAAAATGAATGAATGACTGTCCTTTTTTGTCTTAAATTATTTTTGATAAAGCAAAAAATGCATACTATGATATAAAGTGTAAACAAAACAAAATGTAATCACTTTACCAGTAATTTATACAGAAAACAAATCTTGTCAACAAGAAACATTTGATGAGCCATTAAACAACATTATTTAAGGATCACAGTGCAGCCCCAAAATACTCATCTTTAAAACTCAGTACTTTGGCACTATTCTTAAAGCCACAGGGATTTATCCATTTGTCAAGTTTTTAATCATTTAACGCTTATTCTGATATGTTCAAGTAAGAATATTGTTTCATTTTTACATGAATCTGTTAGGCTACAAAATCATAAAGTAACCATATTTTGACGATGTATTTTCATTTGAAACTTAATATGCTTTCTCTCTCTCTCTCTCTCTCTCTCTCTCTCTCTCTCTCTCATATATATATATATATATATATATATATATATATATATATAATCACCTTTGCAGACACCAAAATACAACACCATCCATGTTTTGTCTGCTAATCAAGATGTACTCGATGTCTGAAAAGCTGATTTCACACTAGTCAAAATATTGACTGAAAACAAGAGTGAAAGGAATTTTCGATCCACAAGAAAGCGCTCCTGTGTTTCACTTTTTATAGTGTTCTCTAATATGATTTAAACACGTTCATTAAAGACACACAGTAAGTTGAAAGCACAGCAGCTTCTTAGTAGTCTTAGGCTGGTCTGTGAAGGTCCACCATTCGTTTGACCATGGATTAAACTTTTTTCAGTCTTGCGTGATGGAGGTCAGTCGACCCCATGCAGAAAAGCAGCTTACTTTCTGTATTCCCAGTACAACTCCTGCAGGCTGATATTATTGAACAGGCAAAGTTGAGTTTTTTTTTGTAGTCAAATGTGGATCTATAAAGCATAAATTAGCATTTGTTTACTCATAATTAATTACTAATTGCCACTTCTGAAAAAGGAACAGAAAATTAACATTATATGCTTCTGAAATGAGCAAAACTGTCAAAGACTTTTAATTTGTAATATTTCAAATATTAAAACTTTCAGAAAAATGTCAACTATTATGACAAGTTGTGCTCATGTTAAATTAACTCGATTAAAAACAGCTAAAAAGAAAATACTCTTCACTAAGCAACATGAAGCACATTTGACATTAACCAGAATTCACACAAGATTTCTACTGTGTGAAAATAAAATGGAAGTGAACATAATAAAAGATCTTTTCATTTTCTAAATATATCAGAGAGGTGTTTAATCATGGCACACCGATGCAAGCTCAGCTTAAGCATTCGAGACAGGGTTAAAAGTATTAACCTTCCTTGCATAACAGAAGTGTAAATTTAGGTAGAATTAGTCTCAGTGACAAGAGAACAAATCCAAATGACTTCCAGAAATAGATCATTATCATTAATAACTGCAGCCTATGGTCAACCTACGGTCAATGTGGCCTAAGCCATAAAGTTACTGCCAATACTTACTTTACTGTTTTAAAATATTGCATCTGGCACTGTAAAAAATGCTGGGTTCCACACAATTCCTTCATGTTGTCCCAACACAAATTGGTTAAGTTAATTTCATTATTTTTACAAAACATTAAGTGGATTAAATTAAAGTGGATAAAACAATTACGTTTTAAATAAGTAGTTTAAACAAGCTTTTTTTTGAGTGAGTGAGAAAAAAAGTCTCAAAATATGTATTAATAATATTATTTATATGCTATATTCTCCTTTTTTAGATTTATTAATGTTAATGTACATCAGTGTTACACCTTTTAAGCATTAAAAAGGACAACGAATGAAGAAGCAGCACAATGGAAATTTGTGTTTAATTCATTTGAACTCCAGATGTGTTAGATAACATGACCAACCTATATTTAAATCAGTTTATCTGTTCTAAACACATATGTTTTTCTGTAGAATCCCAGGTTCAGTGATTTTGTGGACAAGCAGACGGGATACACCACTAAAAACATGTTGACCGCTCCGCTCATGCAGGGAAAAGACCCACTCGGTGTGGTCATGGCAATAAACAAGGTCGGAGCAAATGAATTCTCCAAAGAAGATGAAGATGTAAGTATAGGAGATTTTCAGTTTCTACTTCAGTGGTCAAAATATCATCAAAATGTTGTTATATACAGTTGAAGTCAGAATTATTAGCCCCCCTGAATTATTAGCCTCCCTGTTTATTTTTTTCCCCAATTTCTGTTTAACGCAGAGAAGATTTTTTTCAACACATTTCTAAACATAATAGTTTTAATATCTCATTTCTAATAACTGATTTATTTTATCTTTGCCATGATGACAGTAAATAATATTTGACTAGATATTTATAAGACACTTCTATACAGCTTAAAGAGACATTTAAAGGCTAAACTAGGTTAATTAGGTTTACTGAGCAGGTTAGGGAAATTAGGCAAGTTATAATATAATGATGGTTTGCTCTGTAGACTATCAAAAAAAATAGCTTAAAGGGGCTAATAATATTGACCTTAAAATGGTGTATAAAAAATTCTAAAACTACTTTTATTCTAGCAAAATAAAATAAATAAGACTTTCTCCAGAAGAAAAATCTGACATACTGTGAAAATTTCCTTCCTCTGTTAAACATCATTTGGGAAAAAGAAAAAAAAATTCAGAGGGGGGCTAATAATTATGACTTCAACTGTATATGAATTCCAATAGTGAATTGTGTGTTTTTATATACTATAATTACATACATAAATGTGACAGTGGTGATTATGTTTGCAAGTCAAACTGACCCTGTTGTATTTATAAAATTTTGCAAAAATCACAATATGAAAAATTGTAAATAAGAAAAAGATTAAAATATTTATTTTTATCTTAAAAAATTACTCAAAATCAGAGAATATATTATAAATGAATTTGTATTCAGCAATATTTCCTAATTATACTTATATAATAATATAGTGTATACAGTAATTACAACTTTATAATTTTGTATTTAAATTTACTCAGTGAATCTGTGCAAATTTTCATGTGCTGTAAAGAGTAAAAATCGAATGCGGTTTGATGAACAAACTTAACAAACTGTGGCACCAAACATTGGTTATCTTGATAAAAGTCCTGTGTAAAAGTGCAGAATTTTATTAATGTAATGTTTCACCATTACTTCATCATACCGTCTTAATTCAAAGGGATAGTTCATCCAAAACTATTATTTAAAAGTTTAATTGTTTGAGTTTCTTCTGTTGAACACAAAAAAAGATATTTTGAAGAAAGTTGGAAACTAGTAACCATTGACTTCCATAGTATCCAACAGAATAAAGAAACTCATAAAGGTTTGAACCACTTGAGTAAATATTGAGCAAACTGTCAGTTTTGATTGAACTGTCACTGTAAAGTGTTTAGAGCAGACATTGTATGTATTAAGTAAATGTGTTACAAATGTTTTTCAGGTATTCAGCAAGTACATCATTTTTGCCACAGTCATCGCCCTGCAGCATTACACTAATTACATGTATAATGTGGAATCCAGAAGAAGCCAGGTAACCACACACACCACATCACATCTTCATAATGCGATTTGAAACTGAGTTTGACTGTAAACCACTGGCGCAGGTTCTTCTGTGGTCTGCAAGCAAAGTGTTTGAAGAGCTGACGGACATCGAGCGTCAGTTTCACAAGGCTCTGTACACCGTCAGGAACTACCTCCAGTGCGAGAGGTACTCATGCGGCCTGCTGGATATGACCAAAGAGAAGGTTTGTGACCGTCCCACATAGGGCTGCACAATATATCGCAACATTATTCGCAGTAGTCACATCGCATGATACACTGTAAAAAATGCTGGGTTCCACACAAATCCTTAATGTTGTTCCAACACAAATTGATTAAGATAACTTGATTGTTCTACAAATTGAAGTGGATTAAACATAAAACAATGAAGTCCCAAACAAAAAAGAAAAACATCAAGAGCTGTGTATTTTCAGCTCATTTAAAATAAGTAGTTGGATCAAACAACAAACGTTTATGTAAATGTATGCTAAGTTAACTCTCATTTCCGTATGTTCTTGAGGTCTGTGAAGGTATGATTTGGAAAGCATTCAGGTATAAGAAATTGTATTGTTTGTTACATTAATAACAATATTTTATATTTATATATATATATAACTATATCAATATTTTATTGAATTATTTGTATTATTCAATTATTGTACCTGAATACTGTTAGACTCTGAATAAGATTTCCATTGTATCTTCTTTTATTGTATTTATGTGCACTGTAAAAAAACCAACATAATTTTATGGTTTATTTCTGGCAGCTAGGGTGCCGGAAAAAAACTTAAAATAACAGCTGTTAAATTACAGAAATTGACTGTAAAATAACAAACATTAAATTACAGAAATTTCCTTAAATTTAAATTTCTGGTAAGTTTCTGTAATTCAACCTCTGTTATTTTACAGTACACTTCTGTAATTCAACATCTGTTACTTTACAGTAAATTTCCAGATTTTTTATACAGTGTGTGCTTGTAGAAGCACCCCCCTACAGAATCATCTTAATCAGTCTCATTCATTTACTCAGTTTCCTTCGGCTTAGTCCCTTATTTATCAGGGGTCACCACACAAAATTAATTGCCAACTATTCCAGCATATGTTTTATGCAGCCACAACCCAGTACTGGGAAACACCCATACACTCTCACATTCACACACACTGATACACTATGGCCAATTAAGTTCATCCAATTTACCTATAGCGCATGTCTTTGGACTGTGGGGGAAACCGGAGCACCCGGAGGAAACCCACGCCAACACTGGAAGAACATGCAAACTTTACACAGAAATGCCAACTGGCCCAGCTCCATCAGTCTAAAATAATTAGTTATTTTCAAATAGAGAAATTCAAGTCATCTGGTGAAATTGTATTCATATCGCAATGCATATCGCAGAAATATCCCAATGATCTATTTCTCCAATATTGTGCAGTTCTCTTCCTCCATCTGCGCATCGATCCATCAACTCATAATAACATCTGACTTTACTTGATGTGTTCAGGAGTTCTACGACGAGTGGCCGATTAAACTGGGAGACGTGGAGCCGTATAAAGGCCCGAAGACTCCTGATGGCAGGGTAACAATTTCCGTTCACTTCAGTTAATAAATATTACTGGCTAGTATCTTATAACACTTTGTTGTTGCTGTTTTTAATCTAACAGGAGATCATCTTCTACAAGATCATCGATTATTTGCTGGAAGGCAAAGAAGAGATCAAAGTTATACCGTAAGCATGTTTTTATGGGCATTATTTGCTCATTTGTAATTATGAACTGCAAATCTTGTTGCACGAGTATATTTTTGAAATAGCCTAAATATATTGTATGGGTCAAAATTAGGCAATGTTAATGACAAAAGTAATCTGAATATTAAGTAGAGATCATGTTTCATGAAGACATTTTGTAAATTTCCTAGTGTAAATGTATCAAAACTCAATTTTAGATTAGTATTGTGCATTGCTAAGCACTTTATTCAGACAGCTTTGAAGGCATTTTAAGCAGTATTAGGTTTTTTGAACTGTCAGATTGCAGATTAGTAAATAGTCATATCTGAATATAGTTTTACAAAGTGAGCCACAATGGAATTATTATTTATTCCGCTTTCAGAAGATCTCAATGTCCATAAATCAACACTTATGACTAGTTTTTGTGGTCCAGGATCACGTTTTATAAAAATAAAGAAAATAATATGCATAATATATGCAGTTATGCATAATATACTTTGCCACACATTACAGTAAACCTTAATTTTTGGTAAATATCTGACTTCTACAGGCCTGTGGACAAAGCCTGAAACAGATATACAGATCAACCAATAATTGGCTTTGCTGATATTTTACACATTTTGGTAATCAGACATTGGCTTTACACTGATACTACAAATAATCATGTTTAAAACACTTAGTGCTGAAGAGATGTGTGTCATTTGCTGTAAATGTGCTACACACATAATTGTGCTGCTAAGACATTTTATGAGCTGAACATTCATTCAAACATCCCAAACAATTCAATTTATTAACCGACTTTAACCCAGTGAATGAGTTTGTCAATTGTTAATTCAAATTTTGGTTGGAATAACCCATCATTTAACCCAGTTTTAGTTGGTTATTCTTGTCTCCAAACTGTTTGAAATCTAACCAAATTTCCCTTGAAAGTTCCCTTGGATGATTGTACTTCACAGAGGATAGTGTGCTTGACAAACCACCTGCATGAAACAGACTCTTTCCTCTCTATATGCACCAGACACTTCTGCAAACACTTCGTCATAAGGACTCAATAATGAAATTAATAATAATAACAAACTTCTGAACTAATTAAGACTTGTGAGGATATTTACATAATGCTGCTCTCTGGTGATTTGAGGTGCTCTTTTATTGTGAGTTGTAAGGATAAAAAGTGTTAGCTAAATGAATTAATATAATTATTTACATTATTATATTATGATAACAATAGAGCCAAAAACACATTATACCAAAGTTTCTTTTAAACAACTTGTTATCAGCATGGGTGTTGGTTTTGCATGAACAGGTTATGCATTTTGAGGTTGAGATTAATAACCCATAATTGTTAGAGTCCAGTATCCTTTAGATTATAATGAACTGAATCATGAAGTGGCGGGTGTGGTTTGTGGAAACTGATTTCAAAATGAATGCTCAACAAGCACACACACTGCAAAAAATGCTTTTCTTACTTAGATTTTTTTGTCTTGTTTCTAGTCCAAATATCTAAAAATTCTTAAATCAAGAAACATTTTCTTGGCAAGCAAAACATTATGTCATGTTTTTAGAAATAATATGCCAATATTAAGTCAGTTTTTTCTTAAAACAAGCTAAATAATCTGCCATTGGGGTAAGCAAAATAATCTTGTTTCTTCTTTTTATATGATTATTTTGCTTACCCCATTGGCAGATTATTTAGCTTGTTTTAAGAAAAAAACTCTTAAAACAAAACAACATGTTTTGCTTGTCTAGAAAATTCATCTTGATTTAAGAATTTTTTGATATTTGGACTAGAAACAAGACAAAAAAATCTAAGTAAGAATTGCATTTTTTTGCAGTGTATGGGTGTGTTTTTGTCTACAAGCTTCTGCAAATGTAACATAATGTTTTACATTTAAACTTTTCTCCAGGAACCCTCCTGCAGACCACTGGGCACTGGTTAGCGGACTGCCCACCTATGTTGCTGAAAACGGCTTTGTAAGTCTATGCGTTAAATGTGTCCCATTTAATTGTTTTCCCATGTTATACAACCACCCAAGTAAAAAGAGCCATGTAGTGGGCTAAATAATCACATTATACTCCTGCCAGAGCTGACTTGGAGAAATCTTGTTTTATTTCTCTTCTTCTGCAGATCTGTAACATGATGAATGTTGCCGCTGATGATTACTTCACATTCCAGGTACCGTAAAACAACCCAGGAATAAATCCCACTCAGTGTTCATATTATTCCTAAAATAGACACAAACCTGTAACAATAAAAATGAGGGATAATTTAAGAGAATAGTTCACTTAAAAATGAAAACGTTCTCACTAGTTATTCACCCTCAAGTGTTTCTTTATTTTGTTGAAGATGTTTTGAAGATAGCTGGAAACCTGGAAACATTCACTTTCATAGCAGGAAAAAATTCTATGGAAGTCAATGGTTACAGGTTTCCAGATTTCTACAAAATATATTCTGTTGTGAAGAAAGAAAGCCAAAGAGGTTTGGAACAAGTGAGAGGAGAATAAATGATAACAGAATTTTTATTTTTAGGTGATCTGTTCCTTTGAGGTACAAATCTCACTATTGAGAAACCATTAGCTAAATGCAAATTAAAGAAAAATAATCTTGTTTATTTTTTGCTTACCCCATTGGCAGATTATTTTGCTTGTTTCAAGGAAAAACTCGCTTAATTTAGACTAATTATTTCTGAAAACAAGACAATACTTTTTACTTGTCTAGAAAAATGCTGCTTGATTCAAGAATTATTAGATATTTGGACTAGAAACAAGACAAAAACTCTAAGAAAAGCATTTTTTGCAGTGAATGTGTACAAATAAACAGTCAATATCTTAATAACAGGCAGGTAATAAGCCACTAGTTAATGGTGAGATTTGGTACTTAAGTGTAATTGGAACTAATGTGTTACCAAAAGAGAAAACATGCTATCATCCAGGTGACCGTAACCATTCTTCTAGTCCTTACACTGTCTTGTGCAACTTTTCAGAAAGAAGCTGTGGACGAGACTGGCTTCTTCATCAAAAACGTTCTCTCCCTTCCCATTGTCAACAAGAAAGAAGAAATTGTCGGTGTGGCCACTTTCTTCAATCGAAAAGATGGCAAGCCGTTCGAAGAGCAGGATGAACAGATTACTGAAGTGAGTGGCCACACACTCACAATGGCTTTGACTCTCTGAATCATGTGCTGCGACTTTACTTTCTGTTTATCAAACTTTATTTCAGGCTCTAACGCAGTTCCTGGGATGGTCCGTACTGAACTGCGACACGTATGACAGACTGAACCGGATGGAGTGGAGAAAAGAAATTGCAGAAGAAATGGTCTTGTATCAGACCAAAGCCACTCCGGCTGAAGTCCAGCAGATTCTAGTGAGGCATCAGATCAGATTTTTCCTGTCAGAAAAAAGTCCAGTCTGTTTTAAAATATCAACTAAACATTTACTTTGTCTCATTAGAACACAAAGGAGAAGTTTGACCAGAACCCAGAAGACTGCGATCAGAAAGAAATGTACAAACTCTTGGTATGGCCAGTATTTAGAGTAAACACCTGATCTGATATGTTTAATTAAAAAAATGATTTAATAAATCTACTTGTTTTTTAACACACAGAGAGCCAACATTCCAGAGGCCAAAGATGTCGATCTGCTAGAATTTAGTTTCAGTGACTTCCCTCTGACTGAAACTGATCTCATCAAGTGTGGCATTCGCTGTTTCTTTGAACTGGGAGTGGTGGAGAAGTTCAAGGTGCCAGCAGAGGTGAGACGTCCACATCAACACACTAGACTTTGAGCAAGCAAGCTTTTTATTCGATACTACGTCACTTATTTGAAAATAAGTGTGTCTCTTTGTGGGTTTAGATCCCAGCGAAGATATTTACAATTTTAAGTTTAAGATTCTTATTATGCCTTTGTGTGTGTGTGTTAAAAACGGTTACATGTCTTACTGTTGGATAATTTTAGACCTAGATATAGAGCAGCTTCAGGTATCATAAATCTATTGTGCTAAATCATCTTTAAAGTTATGTTTGAGTCATAAAACCTTTGTATATTTAGCCTTTTTTAGCCCCATATCCAACACACAAATGCATTTTGAATTCTGTTGATAAACTTGAAGATGTACACTTAGAATGAAACACTGATCACTTTTACCCTCTATAAGTTAATCTAAGTCAAATAAATTTAATTTAGTCTGAAAACATATTTATATTCATGCTTTCTTGTGTTGTTTTGTTAGAAAAAAAATAGTAGTTTTGACTATTTTTGAGCAAGAGTTGTAACTTCGAATGAATTTAATTTCAATTTATTTTATTTTAATATAATTTATACTTCTAATTGTTATATTGTCTTATCAATTATATGCAATGATAGGACTTACAATGGGCACTCTACACACAATATAGTGGAAATCAAACGTCCTACAAACATTTTACACATTCCTAGCTCATGACATTTTCATTTTTATAGAAATTCACATAGCATTACAGTGTCCAATGCATAACTCTTTACAACAGGTCCTGACCAGATGGATGTACACGGTACGCAAGGGCTACAGAGATATCACCTATCATAACTGGAGGCATGGCTTCAACGTGGGCCAGACCATGTTCTGTCTTCTGCAGGTGAGTCTTGAGTGCATGCATCAGGTGGTTATTTACTACCGAAAACATCACGGTATTGAACATCACTTGCTTGCCCAACAGACCGGAAAGCTGAGAAGATACTACACAGATCTTGATGCCTTCGCGATGGTAGCGGCTGCATTTTGTCATGATATTGACCACAGGGGTACCAACAATCTCTACCAGACAAAGTCAGTCAGAATATATGTCTGTTTTTTTTTCAAATAAAGCATGGAAGATGTATAGCTCACAGTCTGTTTCCAATGCAGGAGCGCATCACCTCTGGCCAAGCTTCACGGCTCCTCCATCCTGGAAAGGCACCATCTTCAATACAGCAAGACTCTGATGGCTGAAGAGGTGTGTTAGGTTCACCAAGCACAAAGTCTTCCACAGTTTAGTTCAATTCAAGTTTATTTGTATAGTGCATTTCACACTAATTATTGTTTTAAAGCAGCTTTACAAGAGGTGCACATTTTTGCACAGCAAAAAAGTTAAGGATATTAGTTACCATAACTTTATTAGTTATAACTTTAACTAATTAACCAGTAACTAATAGCTTTTAACAGTTGGAAGTTATTATAAATAAACATAGTTAACCTGCAGCTATATACTTTAACACAAGAACTAACCCAATGTTTTTTCTGCTTTTTTTTATACAGAACGTTAACATCTTTCAAAGTCTGCAGAAACGCCAGTTCGAGACGGTCCAGCATTTGCATGATGTCTGCATCATTGCGACTGACCTGGCTTTGTATTTCAAGTAAGTGTTCTTCAGGTCTTGTAGAACTGCTCTTGAACGCACCATACTGATGATGCTCCCGTTTTCTCACGCAACCCAGAAAAAGGACCATGTTCCAGAAAATCGTTGACGCCACCGAACCCATGGCTAAAGAGGAGGAGATGGTCGCCTACGTGGCCAACAATCCTATCAGGAAGGAAATCATTATGTAAGCATTACTTCTCATTGGATGCTACAAGAACATGTTAAAGTCACGGTTTAAAGATGTGATGTTTGAATTTACACAGGGCAATGATGATGACCGGATGTGACTTGTCTGCCATTACCAAGCCATGGGAAGTCCAGAGCAAAGTAGGCACAGCTTTGTTTATTCATATTCATGATTGTCCAGACAATAGCTGGGTTTCCATCCAAACGTGAAGGGAATCTTTAAAAAAAATATGCAATCACAAATGCAAATTAGGTGCATTCCCTTAAAGCTCCCGTGAAATTAAAATAAAGTTTTTTAGATGTTAGTATAAGTATGGTTAGTGTTCAGGATAACTATAAGCTAGTGTGTTACAAAACAGTGACGAAATTCATGTTTAAAAGATATAAAACTGCTATAAACATGTAACGATTGTAGTTAATCACTTCCACCTAAATGGATCAACGGTTTTAATCACAATACCTCATACTTCAGTTTCTTATCCAATTTTGACCAATCAAATGCTCTCTAGTATCTGACACCCCTTCAAGATGCTTCAGATTTGATGCAGAGAAATGATAAAACAAAAAACTATTGACTGTTCTTTAAAAAAGGGAGGAGCTAGACTATGTCCCGCCCTCTCTTCGTGTTTTAGTTGAGATTACGTCAAACATTGAATAAAACTGCACATTTCAAAGCTCTTTTAAAATTGTTAGAGTGGCTGACTGTAGTATTGGTAACCTAGCAACCAAGAGTAAACAAAGCAAGCATAATGGAAACTGCTGGTTAGACATTAGCCCCTTTCACACAGCCATACCGGTAAATATCCGTAAAATTACTGAAACTACTTTACCGGTAAATTAAAAAAAGCGCTGTTCACACAGGCAAGGACGTTACAGAATTTTTCTGGAAAAGACCATTCACACATCCATTTCAAAATACCGGTAAATTCTGACATCATTAACCAGAAATAACCTCTAAACCGCTCCACTTGTATTTGTAAACATTTGACTACATTACAAACTCTGTGGACGCATAAGTATTGTGAACAACTTCGATGAAAACATATAAAGAAACACTTTTGCATGTCGAGATGTAGATAAGATGTGTGTGTGCTGGCGCTCACCGGCTGCTTCACGTGCAAGCTCAACCCGTCATGCAAGTGAAGGAAGCAGAGCTTGAAGGTAAACAAACAGTGGCTTATCATATGCATCTTATCAATAATTATTTACACAGTTGGCATTAAGAAGGAACAGAAACGTTATCTGACTAACATCTAGCAGCTAAATGTGTCTGGAAAAATATTCAAATATTAAAAATAATACAATAAAATATTAAAATAATACAAATTTATCTTCATAAACAGTGCAGATGTGAATGCGTCTGAGTGTTCTGATTGGCTAAAGTAGACGTCTCACGTCAGCACGTTCTAGACGTGAATGCGCTCTTTCTGGCAATCTTCCTTCTGCATTCACACAGCGCAGCATTCCAGCAAATTACTGGAACGAATTTACCAATATTTTCAAAAAGGACCTATTCACACATACAGACCTTTCCGGAAAATTGCCGGTAATTTTCCGGAAAGGTCTGTATGTGTGAAAGGGGCTTTATTTAGTTTATTCAGCTTCCATCTCGCATCATTCACATTAATCCTTTGTCACAAGTTCAAAGTCATCTCAAGTAAGCGTAAAAACGTTTATCTGCGATATAAGGTATTTTTATTAGAAATCTGGCATTCCCATCACTCGTTTCTCATGTGACACTTTAAAATTACTTGAAAAAACCCAGCTTATGGCATACTTATTAGAACTAACGAGGCTCTTTTCTATAGGTGGCTCTCATGGTGGCAGCTGAATTCTGGGAACAGGGAGACCTGGAGAGGAATGTGCTAGACCAACAACCCATTGTGAGTTTGTGAAGACCAGAGTTTTTGCTTTTTGGTTTGAGACTGAGAAAAGCAGTGGCTGATTGATACTCTATCTGATGAATCTTTCTCCAGCCCATGATGGACAGAAACAAGTCAGATGAACTCCCGAAGATGCAGTGCGGTTTCATTGACTTTGTGTGCTCGTTCGTGTACAAGGTAAATCTGTCAAGCTGAAATCAATTCTGTTTTTGCACAATCCGGACATCTGTGTAAGCGAAAAACTAGGCGTCTGTCCATAATGGCCTCTTCTGGAATGTCAGCACAGGGAATGATGGATCGGCAATTACCGATGGGCTTGTGAATGCTTGCAGTAACAGACATCTTTTTTTTCCACACAGGAATTTTCTAGGTTCCACAAAGAAATCACTCCCATGTTTGATGGCTTGAACAACAACAGAGTCCACTGGAAGGAGCTGGCTGATATTTACCAAGCAAAAGTAGACGCTATAGCCAATGAGAAAAAGAGACTAGAAGAGGAGCAGGCTAAAAAGGGTGCGTAGGAAACATTACAATTCTTGTGCTGTTTTGACAATTTAAAGGGGACCTATTATGCAAAAATCACTTTTATAAGTAGATTAAGCACAGTTGTGTGGCAGCAGTGTGTGAATATAGTTAGCCTCTAATGGTAAAAATTAATTCACTCTTTTTTTATAATCACACTTCATAAAAACAGTCTGCAGAAACACTTCAATTGACATTCTCCCTTTATACGTGTTATCTGACCCATTAGTGATGATCTTTCCCTCATTAGCATAGACAGCCTTGAGTGAGAAGCCAGCAAACTATTTTGTGTTTAATAGACATCTAATAGACATCTAAACGTAGACAGCTTGGCTAAAACAAAGCGGAACTTGGGCTGTCAGTGAAAATCTAATAGACATGTAAGAATAGCCCAAAACTAGACTAGTCTTCAAATAGACAGATTAGACAGACTTTATATGTGCACTCATCAGTGGTGTAAAGTAACTAAATACAAATACTCAAACTACTGTAACTGAGTAATTTTTTACCGAAATTGTAATTTTTCTAAGTAGTTTTAAAAATGTGTACTTTAACTTCCCCTTGAGTAAATTTTTTGTGTAGTATCGGTACTTTTACTCCACTACTTTCCTTCAACATGCAGTCACTACTTTATTTTTCTTGTCTATGGGGATTAGAAGAATCAGTCCTGTGATTCCTAATTAAATCGCACATAGAAGGTAAATGGCATCATAATGAACTACCTCAATACATGTGCGATTTATATTTTCAGCAAACTGTTTTAAAGCATTGAAAGTGTCTAAAAAGATGTTCAAAATCTTTACACGCATTGACTCAGAGACTGTTTAGATGCATGTCACTAGTGAGAAGAGGACGGATGTTTACTGTATGATGATTGAAATGGCCTTAAACACCCAGCAGGCACAGGTTGTCAACATGACGTCAGATTGACGTTGTACCCCAATGTCGTGTAGATGCTGCATTTTGTTTGGAAATGAAAATGAGGTTGATGTCAATATCCAACGTCCAACCGTAAACCAATCAAATATCAACGTCTTGTTGCTTGACGTTGTGTGGACGTTACCACTATGACATCTATCAGGCGTTGGATTTTGGTTGCCATACTTGATGAATAAATGTCAGTGTTTTACGTCAATATGACGTTGGATTTTGGTTACTTTCCATCAACCTAAAATCAGCCAAATATCAATGTCATTTGACGTCATTATTGAACATCAAAATAACATTGTCCTTAGACGCTGACTAGACGTTGAATTTTTGTCACCTGACCTCACAACCTAAATCTAACCTAATATTAACGTCTTATGATGTTCTGCGCTGCTTCGCAATAACTAGATGCACTACAGAATGTTATGTTTACACACACATGCACAAATTACATGCAATTGCATCAGCTTTTTACAGCGTAATACTCACTACTCGCTACTCTTGAGCACTTTTGAAAGGTCTACTTTTTACTCATACTTTGAGTAATATTTACAGCAGATACTTTTACTCTACTTGTACAACATTTTAGGCAAGTAATGGTACTATGATTTTTCAGTACTCTTTCCACCACTGGTAATCATTCATTTCTGTTTATTTTAACAATAGTTTAGTTTTGGCCTATTCCTATACGTCTATTAGATTTTCACTGACAGCTCAAATTTAGCCTTGTTTTAGCCAAGACGACTATGTTTAGACATATTTCAGAAACAAAAAAGGCTTGCTGGGAAGCAGCCATCCGCCATTAGGATTTCACTTCATACCTGCTGGAGATATTGTGACTAAGAGGCTTTATAAATGTGTTTTACAGGGTGTGCGCAGATCCTTAAAAAGGCTTAAATTCTATAGTATAAAGATGAGGCCTTAATTAGTCTTGAATCTGCGTTAAAAATGCAATCGAACCGACCCCATAAAAACGACTTTGTTTCTCTTTTCTCTATTTTTTACATAGAACGAAATAGGCAGAATCCAATAAAGTAATCGCTTGTGGGAATTTCACTTATGCAAGTCAATTTTGTGGGGATTTCACTCTAAGTTTCAGCTCCTTCCTTCTGGTCACAGGTTTTTAGTATCAAGCTGTAGAACTAAACGATACAAGAATAGCTTCATTAGACGTTTAAATAAGGTATAAACTAAAGCAGAGGTCTTTCTGTGGCTTGTATATTTTACATTTTATAGATTGTTTTAAACATTTATTTGGGGGGTGGACGCTTGAAGTGATTATTTATTCTTTATTGTTTTATTTTATAAAAAATTTATTGTGGAGAGTGTTTTGTAGGGCTGGACGATAATTTTTAAAAATCTTTTAATCGAAAAAAGATCGCGATCTCGAGTCGACCCCCCACATGATCCTAATCCAGCATTTCTACGATTTAGCCAATTATATTTTCAAGTTCAGGAGGAAGCATAAAGGTGGACGCACAAGTAACGACAAGACAAGTTTAAATTCTAGTCAAGTCCACGTTCCAGGTAAACATAGGTCTAATATTATTATTGTTTATCTAACATGTTTGATAAATAACAATAATGATAGGCTAGTCGTATTAACCTTTATTTTACATCTACAAAATCGTGAGAAAGTCACGATTTTATCTTAAGCAAAAACAATCGTGATTCTCATTTTAGCCAGAATCGTGCAGCCCTAGTGTTTTGTATGTTTATGTTTTATGTCTTGTTATCCATTTGTTGTTGTCACTATGTGAGTTTTTTTTTTGTGGCACTGTTATGAAATGAGGACTCTTGACTGCAAACCAAATCTAACCTAACCTAATAGCTTTTTGACAGTTGCGTCAAACTGTACATTAGCAAATGAAGAACTAGAGATGCATCAATCAACTGAATTAGACCATTTTTGGCATCACCAGCCTGACTATTAGTAGTAGTATTATTAATTAGCTCAAAGACTGCTTTCAGATTTTTGACTCTTTCTGTATATGATAAAGAGTGTTAAGGATGGTAATAGATTAGTTGTGTTTTGTGCTTTTTTTTGCAAATTCTGTACTATAAAAAAGCTATACTATGCCATGGTTCTTAAATATCATTCTATGTAATATTAAAAGGCCTTAAAAAGTCTTAAATATAACTCTTCGAAACCTGCAGATACTCTGGTTTTAGGATGCACAAATGAACACTGGAGTCTCAAAGACTGCCTTCTTCTGAGCCACCTTTGACATTTTAGTCCTGTTTTGACTCAAAGGCGTTTGTAGATCTCTGCCCTTTTTTGAAAAGAGGTTTGGGAGCACAATCTCAATTGAATTTAAAGCAAAGTCACCAAAGCAGCACAATTTGGGTCAAAGCTAAAAGGAGCCATTTTAAGGAGTTATTTGTGTGGTGGTTTTTTATTTTTTTATCTTATTTAGAGAAAAGAGGGGGAAAATAGAAATAAAAAACAAAGAACAGAGCGGTTATTATACATTATCACAAATTTTTTACAGTGACATACTTTTTGCAGACCATTTTTGCCAGTACTTGTTACACTTTTTTGAATGAAATCTTAGGTTAAAATTGAGTCTCTCCATACAGTGTATTTCCTTTATAAATCCTATCCATTGAGCCCTTGTTGGAGGATCAGACTGAAACCATTTTTGAGTTTCTGCTACTTACCAAAAGGATTGGAATTAAGTATTTGTCAATAGTCTGAATAATCTCTGGTATTTTCCCAAGGTATAATGTAATGAATGAGTAGTCCAATTCTATTTGTGTGGTATTTTGAGCTGAAACCACATTCATGCTCTAGGGACATCAGAGACTCGTTTTACATCTTCTAAAAAGAGGCGTAATCGGTCCCCTCTAAAGGTGCAAGCACAGTGGCAAAAGTCTAATAAAATTTGATGGGCAAAAAGAAAACCGTGTTTATTGTCAATGGTGTAGTGGTGCATGAAGGACAGTTTATTCTGACAAATTGATGATTTAATTATGACAAAAACTCTAGACTAACACTATTCTTTCTTATTCTCACTGAAATGCCAGGTGAGGATGGAGGAGAGGGTGGAAAGTCCAAAACCTGCACCATCTTTTAAACCACCAGAAATTGAAAGCCACAGAAGAGTCTGGGCCTGCTGGAAAACGCATAGAGGAAGCTGAAACGTGCTCCTAGGATCACTACGTTTTCACCAGCTTTCTCATTCTCTCTGTCTCATTTCCTCGGAATTACCTTCATCAAGTGAACATGTAGGCTTTGACCAGAAATGGAAGAACTGTACCTGTCAGATTCACTTTCTGACGGGATGCCAGAGCTAATCGTCACCATATAGACAATTTCATGCTTGCTCCTAATCGCTGTAACATCAGCCTTCGCTGGAGGAAGCACCACATTTGCCACACAATGGTGGCAGAAACACTACACAACTGATTAATGTGCTGTAGTTCAGAGCTTACTTGGAGTTTGGCAGTTCAAAGACTGCAGAAACATTAAGAATTAGAGCAATATGCATAAAAAACTTCAAGAACGGTTACTAAATTATTGAAAAAATTAATAAATAGCATAATTCTTGAATGATTCCAGAGTCACATTGTCTTTAGCTTCTCTGTAAACCAATCATAGAAGCTTGCAGTTGGATTTTTCGTTTGACAAACGCACTTAAAGGGTGAAGATAGCTGTTTTTCGAATGGATATTTTGATTAACCACTTCTTTGGTTACTTAAATAGAGGCATCAACATCAAATTAAATGAGACACTTCACCTTTAGGTTACCGATAAACATATTTGAATGCATTTCAATTGCTTTGTTTTGGGATGAAGGTCCAGCTCATTTAAACAAGAGTTTTGAAAAGCTGTGGCTTATTAGCAATCGCAAAGATCTCCTGCTAACTCTTCAAAAGGGAAAATGGCACTAAATTTCTCGTGACTTGCGGTGTTAATGACTTGCTGCATTTGCATCTGCAATTGTTTTTAGACCGCTGCGATACAGGACGTCTTTTCTACTGTTTTGTTGTTTAAAAAAAAAGATGAGCTACGGCTAATTCTGTGTCAAGAACGTTCCAGAACATTTATGACCAGATGTTTTTGTTGTTTAACCATTTATTGATAACTAAGCATCACACATAGTTTTCAACCATAATGTATTATCAAAAGTATAATATTGAGCGCACATAGGATATCAATCGATAATATAGAGGTATTTGCTTAAACCAAACGTTTAAACTATTTTGAAGCGGTATTCTGTGGGGGTCAGGGAATATTTCAATACAGTACATGATATGCCGTGACAAGGCGAGAGGGAACGGTCAGTACTTGGAGATGTGTAAACCTATAAGGAGATTTGAAGTGAGTTTGATGGGGGGAGCAGCTCCTGAGATTCACTCAGTTTTAATCTTTAAATACCATGCTTATTTAAAGCAGACTACTGAAGCCTCTAGATATCTCACAAACACCCTTTTAAGGTTAAAGTCTCTCTTTATTTTTTCTTCTTTGGGATCTTCAGGGAATCTGATGACAGCGGTGTTTGAGCTAGTGAAAGAACTGTTGATTTCAGATAGCTACATGCTGATATAGGTCATTTCTTGCTTAATCGCCGATTTGACCAAATAAACTAAAGCATATGTAAAACGGCCACTGGGAAGATTTAGCAAACATACAAATATTATGCAACATGCTTGTTGGAGAATCAGTTAAGGCCTTTAATCCAATAACCAGGCCCACGGCTGTCTAAATAACTCCTCTGGACCTAAACGTAAATGTCAAACCCTCTAAATCCAGGTCAGACAGAGGCCAAAAGTGAGTCAATCTCATCTCAGGTTTATGGTTTGGGCACATTGTTAGGCTTGTGAATGATTCCATGTACTGCATCATGTGAAGTGAGCGTGCAATCCGATCCTCTTATTTACTGATTATGCATATAAGATACTGTAAATGATGTCATGTGAACGAATAAACACATTAAAATGGAGCTTTCTGGAGTAATCTTTGACCACATCTGCTGTTAGTTAGAGGTCTCGGTGACCACAGGTTGCTGAAAGGGCATGTCAGGAACCCCTCATGACTTTTCTATCATGTAGTGGATTACCTAATAAAGCTGGATCATCCCCAGGTAAAGAGGCTCAGGTAATTGGCTGACAGCCGAGACGAATGACTTCTCTTTCTGTGGATGGTGCAATATAGAGTCAAACTGTTCAGCATTTATAGCAGACTGCACCTCATTTGTCATTTAGAACTATTGAAATGCATGCGTAGCAGCACCAGACTGAAAAAAAGAGACTTCTTGAGCTCAGCTGGCGGATTCTGCATGATGATTGGCTGGCAGTCACCTCTAGCTAAGCTGACTTTCTACTCTGACATTGTGAGATTTGAGAGGTCAACGCACATTATGTATAGTAGATACTCGTTTACACTTAGCAGACGCTTCAAAGTGACTTACAATTGAGGAGGCATTCAGCAATTCAACAAGAACAGGCAATACACACACAAAGAGCTAATCATACAAAGAAACTCTTAGTTCTCAGAGAATTAAGTGCTAGCGTTAGGATGGGAAGTGTTTTTGTTTTTTTTAGAAAGACTGTTTCTACAGGTGGTTTGTCAAACCCACTCACCCGTGTGAAGCACACTTCAGAAATGCACAAGTTTATTCTTTTTTTTTTTTTTTTTTAGAGACAGAAGAGTGCTTCTACAGGTGGTTTGTCAACCCCACTCACATGTGTGAGGCACGATTAATTAATCCAAATAATCCACAAGGTTTGTTTTAGATATTCCTAAGTAGTTGCCCATTTCCACTGAGTGGTACGGTACGGTTCGGTACGCTTTTATGGCCGTTTCCACTGTCAAAAAGCATACCGAACCATAACACTTTTTCGGCACCCTTTCGAAAGGGTACTAAACATAAGAAAGGGTACCATAAGGTGGCGCTACATGCGCAGCTGAATGCTGATTGGTTACAGAGATACATCACAATCTCGTAGAGCTAGCCAGAATGAAAACAAAGGAACCGTCATGTTTTTTTAAATACACAGCCGAGACATTACATGGAAATATTATATGCATATAATAACGAGCCATGGATGACCCGAGCTCAAACAAACCTTGTCGTTGTCTTGATGAACAGCCACAAAGCCAAGAAGAACAAAATCTGCCATGTCCTGTTAAGTGTGGGCGGTTTTAGCTTTATCCAGGGAGCTCGCGATCGTGTCTATAGTTGATTTAACGAACTTCTTGAGCTGATGATAATTGTGTGTGTGATTATTGAAGTGTCTTCGACATCTGATCCTTTCAGAAAAGAAAAGGACAAACGCGAGAGTGAATCGCGAAAAAAAAAAGGAGAAACCCGACAAAACACAGGAGCAAATTGTTTCAGCAGCCTGAATCATGAACAAACTGCCATGATTATCATCACCTTTTGGACTATTATGAACTGGGAATGACAGAATTACTCTCTAACAGAGGCTACATGGGCTGCTGAAGATCACAGATACAGATGAGACGTTAGCTCTGACTGGGCTATATACTGTATGTTGCGTGTTGTTTTGAACTCAAATAAGGATTTAATGTAAGCTGTGTGTAGTTTTTCTGTAAGTGGTAACATATCGGAGACTGTAAGAGTCTGTATGTGTTCATATATGTTGCATTGATTTATTTATTTTATATAATTGCAGACGTTACAGTAGGCTATTTCACACTGTCATTGATCTGCAGTTATAATCAACTCATGTTCATAGTAAAGTTAGTAACAAACATTTATACACAAGTATTTATGTGTGTAAAGCATCTGTTTTGTGAGAAGTGCTTCTCATGTGATATGTGAACGAACTGTACAGCTTTACTGTAGACATTTATTCGAGTGAGAATGACGTTGACTGGAACTCTGTCGTACACTACGTCCACCAAAAGGGTACACTTTGTAGTGGAAATGCAAGCCTGATAAAGGTGACCCGTACCGTACTGTACCACTCAGTGGAAACGAGCCATAAAAGACACAGTAAAAACAGCACATTATGGCTCGTTTCCACTGACTTGTACGGTATGAGTCGGTACCCTTTTTTTTAGCCGTTTCCACTGTCAAAAGGCGTACCGAACCGAACCATGATACTTTTTTGGCACTCTTTCGAAAGGGTACCAAACACAAGAAAGGGTACCAAAAGGGTCCCAAAGGCGGAGCTAGATGTGCAGCTGAACGCTATTGGTTTACAGAGATACGTCACGAGCTCATGCAACAAGCCAGAATGAAAACAAAGGAGCCGCCATGTTTTCATACACAGCAGAGAGTCTATATATACATATAATATCATATAATAACATATAATAACGAGCCCTGTTCGATCTGGACATTGAACATTGTCGTCGTCTTGATGAACAGCCACAAAGCCAAAAAGAAAGGCTGATTTTACTCTGTGCCCTGTAGATTTTTACGAGCCAGTCTGAAGCGCGAGCGTTTTTTTGCTTGAGCTCGTCGCGTTTCTTTGTTTAAAATAACAAACTTCTTGAGCTGATGATCATAACGTGCGCTTGATTATTGACGTGCTTTTGAAACCTGATCCTGTCAGAAACTGACAAACACGAGAGTGACGTGCCAAAAAACTAAAGGAGAAGCCGGAAAAAAGGAGCACATTATTATTTCAGCAAACGTGAACAAACTGCCATGTTTAACTATTATTATTATCACCTTTTGGACTATTATGAACTCAAAATGATGGAATTACTTTCTAACAAGAGGCTACACGTGCTGCTGAAGATTACAGACGCATTTAATCATGAGAGTTTTGCACTGACTGGGCTCTATTTCCTGCTGTTTTGAACCTAAATAAGGACTAAATGTATGCGGTGTGTAGTTTATCTGTAAGTGGTAACATATCGGAGACTGTAAGAGTCTGTATGTGTTCATATATGTTGCATTGATTTATTTATTTTATATAATTGCAGACGTTACAGTAGGCTATTTCACACTGTCATTGATCTGCAGTTATAATCAACTCATGTTCATAGTAAAGCTAGTAATAAACATTTATACACAAGTATTTATGTGTGTAAAGCATCTGTTTTGTGAGAAGTGCTTCTCATGTGATATGTTAGCGACCCGTACAGCTCTACTGTAGACATTTATTCGAGTGAAAATGACGTTGACTGAAACTTTCTGTCGTACACCACGCCCACCAAAAGAGTACCATTGGTACCCTTTTAGCAGTGGAAACGCAAGCCTGATAAAGGTGACCCGTAGCGTACCGTACTGTACCAGTCAGTGGAAACGAGCCATTAGTCAGTCTGTCAACATTTAACAGGGATACCTATTACTGTATTTCGAGTACATCCGGATATCTCTCAATCAATCTTTTCATACTTTAAAAAACGTAAACATGAACACTTAAGTATACTGATAAACAGTGGTCATTTATAAAATCAGAAGTCATTCATAACTACTGTGTAAATTACAATCAAACTTTACTTCTCGAAAACTAATCGAATTGGTATTAAAATAAAACAGAACTGGATTCTTCTGGGTTATCCTCTTCCAGACTCACAGAAACATGTCCTCAAAATACTCGTCAAACTCTTCCTCCCTGAAAAACAATCAAACACAACTCTTTTAGAAAAACATCAGTGTTCACGTGTGACAAGTTTACAACAAAATCTTGTGTGACTGCTCTGATTGTGCAGCTTATTGTGTGATTTCCCCCCATAGTGTTTCACAACCATGTTCCTAGAGGACCATCAACACTGCATGTTTTGGATGTCTCCTTTGTCTGTCACACCTATTACAGGTCTCTCAGTCTCGGCTAATGAGCTGATGATCTGAATCAGGTGTGTTTTAGGGCTGTTTCTTAATATGCGTTCTTCGGCGGTCTTGCGTCCTCGTGTTCTCATGTAACGTCATCATCAACTGCCAAAGTTCAGTTCCAATACTTAAGAACGGAGGACGCGTGAAATATCCCGGTGTCATGGATGCAGACTTGAGCACCGAACTCGCTCTAGAAGTCCCAGAAGTCATTGCGACTGGAGGTGGGAAGCGCAGCATTTTATATTTATTATTAAAGTTCAGAGTTATAACTTATCTCAGGAGTTTCCCTGAATGAAACGGTGAATATAAACATCACCATGGACATGTTAATAAAGGAATAAACACATTAAGGGTGTTTATTTGCTAAAATTCGTATTGGAAATCAGTTTTATTTATATTGTGCGACGTATTTATAATGTTTTTATGCATAGTATATATTTTGAAAAGGGGAAAAACAATAAATCGTTGTATGAATGCTGTAATGTTTAAATATTTTTTTCATTTAAAACGCGTGAAGGTCATGTGACCATCAGGAAGAACGCAGCCATCTCATTCCTCACAGGACGCGTTCTCTGTTCTCGCGGTCTCCCGAGTTCGTTCTTCCGAGGACACCTGCCAAGACCGGTCTCCACAAGAACGCAAGTTCTCTGCGTTCTTGGAATTGAGAAACAGCCATTAAGGGTGTTTATTTGCTGAAATTTTTATTAAAATCTTTTTTATTTATATTGTGCGACGTATATTTGTAAAGTCTTTATGCATAGTATACATTTTTTAAAGGGGAAAAACAATAAATCGCTGTATGAATGCTGTAATGCTTAAATAATTTTCCAATAAAAACGCGTGAGGGTCATGTGACCATGATCAGGAAGCACGCAGCATCTCATTTCTCACAGGACGCGTTCACTGTTTTCGCGGTCTCCCGAGTTCGTTCTTCCGAGGTGATCTGGCAAGACCGGTCTCCACAAGAACGCTAGTCCGTTCTCTGCGTTCTTGGAATTGAGAAACAGCCATGGTAAATGAGCAGATCTGCTGGTCCTCCAGGAACGTTGTTGAAAAACACTGCTGTAATAGTTTTAGGATAACTTTGGTGAAAGGTGATAATCCACTTTAAATGTTGACTATGCCGTATGCTCCAGACCGTGGTAAAATTCATCTTAATGATGTGTAAATGGGCCTCACCGTGATTTCTCCTCCACAGCAGGAGCAGGACCCTTCCAGTGCTCTGATTCAGATGGACCCTCTGCATCTTCATCATCATCATCACTGCCTGCATATGGACAACACACTGCATTAGATACAGGAAACCCATTGAATAAAACCCATATCAAAACAGAGTGAAAAGAAGGACTGAACCGACCCAACACCAGACACTTTCTTATCAACACTCCATGTTTCTGGAAAACATCTTGCAATTCTGAGTGTGCTTTACACAGGTGAGTGGGTTTGCCAAACCACAACACACTCTTTTCCTTTTTATAAGCACCCCATATTTCGTAGAAAAAAAATTCTTGCAATTCTGAGTGTGCTTCACACAGGTGAGTGGGCTTGACAAGATTAATCACAATTAATAGCATCCAAAATAAAACTTTGTTTTGACATAATATATGGGTGTATTTTATATGTTTATTACATATATATGTGATATAGGCTGCACAGTGGTGCAGTGGGTAGCACGATCGCCGCACAGCAAGAAGGTCGCAGGTTCGAGCCTCAGTCATTTGTGTGGAATTTGCATGTTCTCCCTGTGTTGGTGTGGGTTTTCTCTGGGTGCTCTGGTTTCCCCCACAGTCCAAAGACATGTGGTACAGGTCAATTGGGTAAGCTAAATTGTCCGTAGTGTAAGTGTGTGAATAAGTGTGTGGATGTTTCTCAGTGATCCGCTGTGTAAAACATATGCTGGATAAGTTGGCGGTTCATTCCGCTGTGACGACCCCAGATTAATAAAGGGACCAAGCCGAAAAGAAAATGAATGCATGTGATATAAACACATACATAAAACGTAACTTTACAAAACTTTTTTTGGCCACAGATATTTAAATTTATGTATAATTTGTATCAAATGTGGTCATATGTGTTTTTCTAAATATAAATAAACAATTTATCAAATATATTCATCCATGTGTGTATTTATATATACAAAATAAATATACACAGTGCACACATATATTATGTAAAAAAAATATTTTGGATTGTTATTGGAAGCTTGAATCACAATTATTCTTGGTCCAGCAGTATTATAAATATAAAGTCGTATATAAAAAAAATAGCTTAAACTTTTCATATAATTTATATACTCTCTGATGATGTGTAGTGCATATTATATCCTCATTTTATAGTCACTTTGGATAAAATTATCTGCTAAATAAGTAAATGCAAATGTCAAATAGTAATATTTTAATATCAATAAAACATAAATGAGCTCAAGATTAAGTTGTGCTGTTGTTGAAAACATGGTAACGGCAACAAAACTAAAGGAATTCCTGAAGATTACCAGTTTTAAGCGCTGACAAATATGAACCGAATGTCCATAAATGGCATCATATCTCAGTAGCAAAAATCTGACTGGAGAAAGCAAGCAAAGATTGAGTGTTTAAGTTAAAACACTCCCAAAAGAAGGTATATGTGCGTATATATGTGAAGCACTCAAAGGTTAGAAGCTGTATGTAGGCTATGAACATCCATCTGTTTTCAGTAAAGCTCACCTTAGGCTGTTTCTTGTCAGCTACTCATTTATTAAAGTTGAGACACTGTCATCTGAACACTGAAAAATGTCGACACTATGGACCTATTTCTTTTTTTTTATATCAATTTTTTTATATAAGTTAAATGTTAAATTAGAGGCTTAGAAAAACCACTTAAGACTTGAAATTAAAATCATCAAACTGATGAATCTGGCAAGGACAAAAATGAGTCGCAGGATAAAAATGTTGCAGCAACAAAACTACAATGAGTAGGATGAATCACACAGCAAAGTACAGTTCAATATTATAGATAAAGTATTTTCTAGAATTTTATGTGTTTGATCATAGGAGTTGTTTTGGAGGTGTAAGCATATTTATCAGGGTTACTGAGTCCGTGCTTGAAGGCGCAGATAAGGGCCATTAGTTATTATTAATAGCTTTCTTGTGGAGTCATACGCTTATGAACAACCGCCTGAAGAGCAAAACAGGACTTTTTTTCTCCACCCTCAGGCAGCAGTTCTTTTTCCTAAGTCTGTTTTTACAAGATAGGTCTAGTCATATAATATAAGTCAAAATTAAGTTTACACCTTATTCATTTTGCAAACTGAATGATCATAAATATTTTAATAATCTCATGTGTTAACATATGATGCTGATGAATTGCAGAGCTTGTGCAAACATGACTACAAGATCTCACTTGAAAAAAAATAACTTTAGTAATCTACAGTAAATAATGCATTGTTTTTGAACCATAGGATACTATTGTAAAGTACTTGAATTGATCTGTTGTGGCAATTCTATAGTTGACATGTCAATACATGTATTATTAAATACTTAATACTTTTCTACAACAATACACCACTGTTTACAGTAGTAAAAAGTGTACTACAGGATTTATTACAGTTGATCAGTTCACTACAGTGTGCTGAAGCATTGTGCTGTTAGTAAATATTATAATATACTTTTATTATAGTATGGTTCAAAAACACTAGTAGCCTATTTAGGCTTACTATTAATTACTCTAGTATTTTCTCATGTGGTATGTTTTCTTAACTACAGTTTTCAACACATTCATTTAAGTATTGTCAACGTTAACGCTTGCGATTTAATCGGAAAAGTTTAGCGCATTTATATTTTAAGAGTTCACATTTAGATATTGCTTATAATAATAGCAGGTTTGGCATGCTGTCCCGGGAGAGAACCCTGAGCTCGTAGATAATTGAGCCAAGGGCTCCCGCCTGGTCAATGAGCATTGGGGGGGTACAAGATCAGGAAGTTCTCGAGAGCTCCCCCTGGTTGAGGAAAGGGGGAGATGGGTTGGATGGGGGATTCTTCAAAAAACGAAGATGAGGGAGTAATGCTAATCGGGCTATTTATAGTGAGTTTGGAATGATCTGATTGGCTTACTAATGATTATAGTTGAGAGACCAGCTGTGATCAATCGTATCACGTGCTTCTCTCAAAATTAGTTTGTGAAACTTTTTTAATGCAAAATTAATCGTTTGGCAAGTTTGACCCCAATTTCTTGCCATCTTCACAACCATATTAAGTGTGATGCAAGTAGCGCAAGATGTCGCCGCTCCCCATGTTGTGATGAACAGAAGTTTCATTATAAAAAGATTCCAGGGTGACGTTTAGATAAAAACTAAGTTGTGTAAACTTATTGTCCTTCCACCGAAACACAACATGTTTAAAGTACTATCTCCGGGCCAAACTTGTTTTTGCAGATGTTAGCAAAGATGCCCACGCAGAGACGGCGCCAAACAGCCATGCGCATCAAAGAATACTGGATGAGTGGAGCAGAAAGCCTGTCATTATCAACTAATAACCACTGTAAAGCTAACGTTATCTGATTCCTTGACTACATGGAAGATATCCACAGACTGCAGAGCCAGCAACACTCTTCAGGACCGCTGGACATCAGTAACTAAAACTAACTAGTTACATCGGTGTAACAGCACACCTAACCAATGTCAACAGGCATCTTCCCTCATTTACTTTAGCCACGTTAAAAACTAATTATAAAACTAGAAAATCTGCGTCCTCAAACTCAATCGTCTTGCATTTCTTTTTTTCAACACTGCACATTTAAAGTCATATATTTAATTAATCTAGATTAATCAAGACAGATTGATACATTTTGAGATTAAGACAAGATTGACATTATTATTTATAGTTTTTGTCTCAGTAATGTAGACAGCTTCTGAAACCTTGATATCAATAGTTGTAATAGTATTTCCAACATTTTTTTATTGTTGTCAAAGTGCACCATTTTTTAATACATTCAGCTGATCTCTGGGTCTGTTGGGAGTAGCATCTCACTCAAAAAATACAAGAAATTTCCTACAGTTTCTATAATTTTCCTATTTATAGCTGTAACCTGGGCGACGCAGTGGCACAGTGCTGTCGCCTCACTGCAAGAAGGTCACTGGTTCGAGCCTCGGCGGGGTCAGTTGGCTTTTCTGTGTGGAGTTTGCATGGTCTCCCTGCGTTCGCGTGGGTTTCCTCCGGGTGCTCCGGTTTTCCCCACAGTCCAAAGACATACGGTATAGGTGAATAGGGTAGGCTAAATTGTCCGTAGTGTATGAGTGTGAATGAGTGTGTATGGATGTTTCCCAGAAATGGGTTGCAGCTGAAAGGGCATCCGCTGCATAAAACATATGCTGGATAAGTTGGCGGTTCATTCCGCTGTGACGACCCCAGATTAATAAAGGGACCAAGCCGAAAAGAAAATGAATGCATGTGATATAAACAAATACATAAAACGGAACTTTACAAAACTTTTTTTGGCCACTAACTTCTTTTTGGACGAATGAATGAATGAATGAATGATAGCTGAAACCTACAGCTATGGAAAACAATTAAGAGATCACTTGCAAATTCTAGTCTCTCTGGATTTATTTCGTATGTTTGAATAAAATATTAATATTTGTTTTATTCTATATCATTTGGAGGGTTTTATATTCTTTAAACAAAACATTGGTATTCTGTTGGTAAGCTGGACACTTCTGTAATTACATTGTGTGCTAAGACCAACAGAAAATTAAAAGTTGCCTTTTTAGGTCAATATGGCTAGGGTCTAGGCCTGTTCCCATTCTGGCATAATAATCAAATAACTTTGTTGCCATACCATGGGTGCAGCAGATGCAATGATTACGCACTGCCTGAAAATAGTCCATACCTAGGCTACAGCACTGTGAATATCACTGCGCCTGCTGCACTCACGGCACGGCAGCAAACTTATGGCAACAGGAGCTGTATATGTGGGTTACAAATACCTAAAACTTGAAGTTTGCACACATATCTTAGTTTTTCTTTCTTTGAGAGGTGGCCTAAATATGTGTGGCTTGAAGCAGATGGAAAAATGACAGGCTTATGCAGCAGATCTTTGAAAGTTTTGCCCTCCAGGTCTCTGCGGGTCTCATGTGAATTACAAAGATGAATTGGGAGCAGAGGGAAAAATAGCGCTCACCTTTATCTGACACCTGGGATTCCTCTGAACTTGAAGATGAGTACTCTATAGAGAAAACACAGTTTATTTAGTCACAATTGCTGATGTAATCCATGATCATTTAAAACAAGTTTACATTTAAAGGGGCCGTAGAATTCATAAATTTAATGTTAAATTATTTTCTGATATTTACATGGGAATGTACATTAAGTGCAAAGATTTGCCAGAAATAGTTTAATGTAATCATTTATAAACACCATAATTAACAATATAATGAAAAGCTCACTTTTGACCATATTTAGAAGGGTCTTGAATATTAATGAGCTCTTCTCTGATCATCAGAGTTGGTGGTTTTTTCTAATCGGTGTCACAGAATTTACATGAGAATGATACTATACTGTATATGCCTAGGTATTTCCAGATTTTCATTCTATGGCACCTTTAAGGATGACAAAAATGAGTTCCAGAGTTTGCTAAAAAGGTTGTTGATTATCGTTTTACAATATAACAATCAGCACAATTAACAAAAGAAATATTCAGCATTAAGTAGCATCAGAGTGTAAAATATAAAAAACATACACATTATAAAATCCAGATTATGTTACTAGATTATTTATGTAGGCACAGGTCAAAGGGTTCTTAAAGGGTCCAAAGTTTCCAGTTTCTAAAGATGATCTGTGTGTTTTTTTTTTAACTACATCTTAAAGGTGCAGTATGTAAGTTTGACACCCAGTGGTTAAACTAGGTATTGCACTCCTGGATCAAAATAAAAGCAAGTGCGGGTTGCCAGATTGAGTACAGGAGCGAGTAATTTTAACTGTGTTCTAAATAAAAGCAACGACACGCGATAGAGGGAATATTCTCCATATTAAAAGGAGTTTTGGTTCTAACCAACACCTCGAATTGATCTATTAGAAACGGCTTCTATTTCTCACAGCTGAACAACAGAAACCAGTGATCACCTCAGGTAAACCTTGTGTGCTTTATTCAGTGCGAAATGCTAACAATGTGAGTTTGAATAGATTCTAAACCTTACCATTTCGTGAGTGAGTGCATAGTCTGTGCTTCTGAAAGGCTGTATTTAAATTTCTGTCGTGGTTCGTCTGGTGCAAACGGCCAAATTGCTCATCACTGCGTATCTCGTCACAAAGCGTGTTGTCAGGACATGCGGTTACAATGTAACCTGCTCACCTAATGTTTATGTTCGTAATATTTATATCATTTGCTAATTAATAACCTCATGTGGAACTGAATATGTCTCATTTCGACGTCTGATACTGTCCATTTCGGTCACGGACACATGCTTTCAGAGCCTTTCTGAATGAATGAATGAATTAGATACGCTGTTTTCAAACAAGGCAACCCGGAGTGCTGAAATTTACCTAAACAAAGACAGCGTTCTGGCACGGAAAAACCATTTTCAAAGCAGAATATCTGACTTCAGCATTGTTTTTCAGTTAAACAAGTATGTTCACTTGAGATGTTTCTTAAATATCTGCACACATATTAGGGTATTTTTATGCTTTAGAAGAGTCAAAAACTTACATACAGCACCTTTAAATATTCCAAATACATATATTTCAAATAATTTTCTACGATTTTAATGAGACAGACCACGTTTTCGTTTAAGAGACTAAAACTAAAAGCATATAAGCGTATGAACAATGTTTTTTACCAACAGAAATATGCATATGCACTTGCCTTTGCGCCTCTTCTTGTGTTTGCGTTTGTCTTTGCGTTTGTTCTTTCTGGACTTCGATGATTTGGATTTCTTTGACACATCCAGGTTCTCTTTCGATCTCCGTCTCTTCTTTGCCGTTACTTCTTTTCTCCTGGAACAAATAAAGTAGAGTTTGTGTCAAGGTCTACAGATATCTGAATGTGCAGTTGAGTTTGTAGCAGCTGAATGTTCTTACTTGTGATGATAGTTCAGTTTGTAGGAACACTCTGGACACAGACCTTAAAAATTTTACACATTTAAAAAGTATTAGGTCAAATGTAAGTGGAAATGCAATATTTACAATGAGAAAGATTTGAGGATGAGGATATTTTTGGTTGAGGAAAAATAATAGTTGTAGAGCACAAATCTAGCTAAATAAACCATTTAAATCTGTACAAAAGTCACTCTTGTGAAAATGCTGATGGTATTACAATTTAGCAAAATTATTTTATATAGTGTTGAGGGTGTCACGGTGGCGCAGTGGGTAGCACGGTCCCCTCACAGCAAGAAGGTCACTGGTTCGAGTCCTAGCTGGATCAGTTGGCATTTCTGTATGGAGTTTGCATGTTCTCCCCGTGTTGGCGTAGGTTTCCTCCGGGTGCTCCGGTTTCCCCCACAAGTTCAATGACATACGCTATAGATGAACTGGGTAGACTAAATTGTCCGTAGTGTATGTGTGTGAATGAGTGTATGGGTGTTTCTCAGTGATTGGTTGCAGCTGGAAGGGCGTCCGCTGTGTAAAAGATATGCTGGATAAGTTGGTGGTTCATTCCGCTGTGGCGACCCCAGATTTTTAAAGGGACTAAGAAAATGAATGAATGAATCAGTCTGTTGAGGTAAACTAATGTTAGTTCATCAGCAGTAATTATGTTATATTGGCAGAAAAAGAATATATATAATGTCTACAGTCTGACAGATTTAGACACTAATTAGATGAGCTTCACACATGTGTCCTGTGAGCGGATGGGCATTAAATTGGCATTAGATCAGCAGCTCTGGCACTTACGCAGTTTGACCAGGGCATTCCTCTTCTCTCCCTGCTCCACATACGCAAAATTCACCTCCCAGCTCTTCAGACCCTCCTTACTCTCACAGCGTTTGTTACCGCAGAGGAACTGGCCTGTTTGATTAAGAAATACAGTCGCATTAAACATACACAACAGAGTGAATTATAAAGAAACTGATGATCAGTTAAAGGTACAGAGTTCTGCATCTGTTAAATATTTAGGCTATAGCATCGTAATGCTTTAATCTGCAGCTTCAATTGTACATGGTATATACAACTTTAAAAGTTGTTTTGGTACACACATTTCTAAGGTACTTTTCTTCTGCATATTTATACTATCGTCTACTTATGTCTGAGTGAAAGTTATTTTATTATTTTTTCATCAAGCATTAAGTAAAACTATCCACTTTCAAAAGTAAAACCTTTTCATTATTTTCAGTAAGCTGAAGAGAGAATAACCTCATTTGTCTTAATATTAACCTATTTATTGTACTAAAGCAACTGGATAATTCATAAAATTTTTTTTTGAAAAAGTATGTTAAAACATGAGCATAAAATATGAGGTATCTGACTTTCGAGGAACATTTATTTGAGAATTTTACAATTTATTCTTAGCTTTTAGCCATATAAATACAAGTACTACCGTAAAACGAGAGCTAGACTTTAAGCACAACATGCTTCTTGATCACATTCACTGTTTCTTACAACCAGGGTTAAATTTTCAATTCTCAGGGTTTTTTCAATTGCACTCTTTATGATAAGATCGCAGGTGTTCCCATAACGTGCCTGCGAAGTGTTAGGTCAAAACGCATTACGTATCATTTATTATATCAAGCAGTAAATGCCCACTTTTTAGGTCGAAGCAAAAACATGCTGTGTTTTTTAAATGCAAATGAGCAGCTACTCTCCACCCACTTTCCAGAGGAGGGCGAGCCTTGGTTTCTAGATTACAGTGATGTTAGGAACAACATTTAGAGTTGAAATGATGCAATTGTTACTAAATGAATCTCAAAGCATTCTTCAGATTTACATTTAATAACATATGCTGGATAAGTTGGTGAAGTAGGAAATATTCTGTTGAATAAAATATTCTTAAAAGTCCATT
Organism: Danio tinwini; assembly: GCA_903798205.1. Taxonomy (NCBI): domain Eukaryota; kingdom Metazoa; phylum Chordata; class Actinopteri; order Cypriniformes; family Danionidae; genus Danio; species Danio tinwini. Next base: position 5,724,846 of record CAIGQZ010004081.1, read on the forward strand.
GAAGAGTCTTAAAATCGAAGCTTTGTTCGATGTGTTTAAACTAAAACAATAAGGCAAGGTGAGACGCACATCTCTCTTTTTACAACTAGACAACAGCATTTTAATAAAGATATAAAAATAAAGATGATTTAAATCAAATTTGCATTAAATTTATTTCCAGTAAAACTTAACACTTTTGGAGATGTTTATTATAAGAACGTTTGTGAATTGAGCCAATAAAGCTGAATGAAATGTATAAAGTGCTGCATGATATTGAGAAATCTAACATTGCATTATTTTGCTTTGTTGCGATATGAATTGCGATATAAGTGTAATTTCAGCAGATGATTTGAATTGCTCAATTTGAAAAAATGTTATTAATTTAGATCAATTGGGATGATCAAGTCTTTTTTCTAAATAAAATAAATTACAAGCATATATAAATATGACAGAGGACAATTAAAGCTAAATAACAGTGCTTTATGGTTTTCTGGAGAATCTAACCGTATTCAAGTACAGAAATTGAACAATCAAAGGTAAAATATTGTGATCATTGTATAAATAAGTTTTTAAAAACAACATTTAATATTATCTTTATCTTTTAAACTATAATAAATAATCTAATCCTGAGATGTGACTATTGCGGATACACACATTGTGATATCGATACTCAAACGATATATAGTGTTCAGCCTTAGTATACAGCCTGATGAAAATACATGCACAAAACAATGAGAAGCCAAAGAAAGAATGAAAAAAAATAAAATAAATCGAGGCTTTATCTGCAGCATGTGATATGACGGGGGTTACTGACAGTAGACGAGTCAGACAAAGCTAAAGCCACTCTCCTCTTTTGACCTTGGCCTAGCCATGGCTTCACCTCAGATATCAGCGGCCTGACATTAGTTTCAGCAGGCTTACAGCGGGATCCTCCAGATTGGAGTCCAGGGAAAAGTGCGTCATCAGGGAGTTTTTCTGCCAGGCGTCCCACACCTCTGACAGTGTGCCGTCTGAATCGGCTTTGGCTCTGAGCCCAACCACACCTCAGCTGAAAGTGAATCGCTTAAAGCATAGAAGTGTATTTCCAACCATGGGTAGTTGCAGTTTTTATCTCAACTCAATACAGATTTTTTTTTATAATTGCCACATCTACATTTGAATACTGATTAGTGAAAAAAATTGTATTTGTAAAATTACTTGTTTAATTCCGTGGCCAAAAAAAGTAAGATGTAAAACTAGATTTTATAGAAATATTGCAAGATATACAGTGCTCAGAATATATACACAAATCTCTCTTTTTAATAGGAAGCTATACAATATTATATTTGTGCATAAACATTAGATTAGTCAGTACTGAAGCAAATCTGGAGCTTATCCAACAAAATAACTTATGATAATGGTCCAAAAACTAATTTATATATTATAGAAAAATATTAAATACAAATTTTAAAAAGAGAAAAAAATCAAGAGAAGCAAAAAAAAAAAAGTTTAGTTAAAATTTTGTAGTTTGTAATATTTTTTTGCAACATTTAGCATGAATTTAAATGTATTATCTTTCCATTTTTAAATATGTTTGGTGACTAAAATATTATTTTAATAAATACATCTGTTTAATAAATCTGTTTTGTTCAAATGCACCAAAATACATTGCCTATATTCACTGAGAAATGAATAAAAATATTCATTTTTAAAATGGGATGTACTCAATTATGCTGAGCACTGTAAACTCACAACTGCCAGCAAAATCTAAATCGTGTAAAATAAAAATTTTGGATTCTCAAGGAAAAAAAAAAATTGTGACAGAAAAATATATAATTTATAGAAAAACTCAATTTCTAAAGAAAAAAAAATAAGTGCAATTACCAGATTAGAAACTAGAACTGCATGATCAAAACTCAACTCCGCGGTTAGAATTGTGAGACAAATTTCTAATTATAAGAAAAAAAAGTCAGCGCTTATTATTTTTAATTCCATGGTGGAAACATGCTTCCATACTAAAGTTAACAGCGCTATCAATTACGAGACTGATAAAAGACTCTGGACCACAAACTAGTTAAAGTTCATAAATCACTTAAAAGCTAAAATGATTTTATATCGATGTACGTCTTATGATAGAACAGTATAGACCCTTTTCACATTTCCGAGTTTCTCAGTAGTGGAAGTCGTCATAGTTGGGAAAACTTAGACTGCAGTGAATGGGAGAGTACAACAAATCATTTTCTTCCAATCCTATTTGCTGAAATAATAAAAGAAAAACTCCACGATGATGTTATAAAGACTTTCAGAAAAAGGACGAAAAAAAATAGTGTGAGACTGAAAACGGCAGCCAGAGGAGAGAATAACATCAAATTTACTGTTCTGTCCCATAGACGCTGCTTTACAAACACCTCGCGGTAATACGTTTTTTGTAATTTGAAGCAAAGATGATATACTACATACAGAAATACATATAAATGTTCATATGTTAATCAAAATATTAAAAACTTTAATGGATTTAAGATGCTGATGACCATTAAATGCGTCATAACAGGCTTGTGAAAAGGGTTCTTTGTTGGCTAAGATGCAACTATTTTAATATCCAGAGCATGAGGGTTGAGAAAAATCGAAATATTGACAAATTTATCTTTAAAATTAGGTTTTTAGCAATGCATATTACTAATAAAAATTGATTTTGATATATTTACATCAGAATATTTACTAAATTCCTTCATGTTACATATTAATATATAATATTCTAATGGTTTTGACCCATAAAATGCCTTTTTGCCTATTGCCAAAAATATACCAATGCAACATAAGCATAATTCATATATTGTTAGGTCTTCCAGATATACTAACGATAGAAACAATCTTCTTGACTTTTTTTTTTTTTTGCAACAGCATGTTAAGAAAGAAACACTGTTTTCCTCCAAGAGTCTTATTACATTGTCAAATATAAAGGGCTGCACAATATATAATTTCAGCATGGATATCGCAATGTGATCATTCACAATACTAGATTTGCAATGTTGAGTCTGTATTATCATTTATTATTTGCCTGGGTTTTTGAAACATTCAGGCATAAGAAATTATTAATTTTATTGAAATATTATGATTTTTCTTATTCAATAACTGTACCTGAATGCTGTTAGACTTGGAAAATGTTATGCTTTTAATTTATTCATCATATTTTATGCATTATTCACTCCTCTACAGAATTATCACAATCTAAAATAATAAACTCTTTCCAAATAGAGATATTCCAGTCACCTGATAAAATTGTATTCATATTGCAATATATAATCGCAGTATAACAAACTATTGCAATGTTAGATTTTCCCGATATCGTGCAGCTCTAATAAAAATGGTCAAAATGGCCGACTTATAGCATTAATAAGTACAGTTTGAGAATCCCCACAGTACTATTTACATTAACATTGTAAGGTCATGACCCCGGCTGAAACAGGCGGTTTGATAATGAGGACATGCTTGTTTTGCAACTTTCTGACCTTTGATAAAGTCTGTCCAACCTCCATATAGAAAAAGCAAAACATAGGTGACTCTTTTTGGAAGGATTATGTCATCTTTCGACTTTGACATGGCTGCAAATGACAAAAAATAAATAAATCCCTAGCAGATCAATGCCTTTTTTGTCCTGTAATTTATGACCAAAGACAAAATGTTGTTTCAATCTCTAAAAATGTCAATAAAAGTTACTCTGTTAAACTGCAAACATTAACCCTTTATTGGGCACCCATTATAATACTCTACAGACAAAAACTTGGGAATGTTACTACACTGTGTTCCACAATTCTTTAACACAAATCGATTAAATTAACTTGATTGTTTTTGCAAATGTAAGTGGATTTAACATAAAACAATGTAAAAAAAAAACAAGAACTGTATTGATTCAGCTCATTTTAAATTAGTCTGAACAAGCAGCAAAAATAATAATAATTATTATTTACTTGTGTCCCTAATGCCAATGAAGTTACCACATATGGTTCCTCACCCAATAAGTCTTAAAAAGCTATGAGTGATATCATAGTAAGCATAAATAAACAATAGCCACTTTCTTTTTTTAATGCACCTTCACACTGCAGATAGTAATGGCCAGATAGATATCGAGTGGGTGGTTGATGATCTTGTGGCAGAGAGAGTCACTGAGGCATCAAGCTCACGTTGCACATGCGGATTAATGAGATGCTCAATTAGCGCGTCTCTTCGATGACGTACGACTCCGGCCTCAGCTATTAAGCTCGCGTGAGCAGCACTGAAGCTGTTAAAGCTAGAGAAGCTGACAAACAGCGTCTTTGGAGAAATGACAACACGCATCAGGGCAAACCCTCATTACCGCTCTTAGGGAAGCCCTCATTATGGTCAAAACATGGCCAGCAAAGGGAAACTCCTCAGGACAAACTCCTCATGAGACCTGCTCAAATGGCCATCAGCAACAAAAACACACACACAATAATAATAATAATAATAATAATAACTGCATTATTGCGATTAATGAAATGTGAACGGACATACAGTGGGGGAAACAACTGTTAAACACGTCACAATTTTTCTCAGAAAACATATTTCTGAAGGTGCTGTTGACTTGAAATTTTCACCGGAAGTTGGTAACAACCAAAGAAATCCATATATGCAAAAAAAATAAATAATAATAATTAGTTTACAAATGAAGTTCTGTGTAATAAAATGAAACGACACAGAAAGGCAGTGAAAGCCCAGATAGCAACTGAAATCACCCAGTAGTTCTTCAGCAACCCTCTGCCCTTCATCATTGTAAATGAATATCAGCTGCTCAGGCCAACATCTACATTAGCTGGATGATGAAAATAAAACCAGGGGTCTGTTCTTCGTACGTGGATTACTCAATTAGCTGGATTTGGTTTTTGATTATTTGAAACGATCCAGGATCATTTCCTAACCCTAACTCTTGGATGAGTTTTGAAGAAGAAATTATCCAGGATCATTTCTTCTTCAAAACTCATCCAAGAGTTGTTGTCATAGTAACAGTTCTGGTAGCTCAAACCTGATTGGGAGCAGCAGCTTATTTCATATAAACAGGATCAGATCCAGTCTTTTCAAGTAAAGGTAATACTAAAAGCATGTACCGAATACTGACTTTTTTCAGTAGTAGTTATATACACTTGGGAAAATAATGAAAAAGTAAAAAAAAAATAAATAAATATATATATATAAAAAAAAAAAAATATATATATATATATATATATATATATATATATATATATATACACACACACACGTTTAAAAAATATATAAATAAAACTTATGCAAATCTGCACTCACAAATAAAAGTACAAGACTGTCACGAGGTGGTTCTCCACAAGGGTTTCAAAGAGAATATTTATTAATATAGACTTTTTAGATACAAACGCGTACTATTTTAAGGTGCCAGCTTTAGTACAATTTGTGTATGATAATAGACATGCACAATATTCGACTTTTTTATTTGTTTTTTTAAAGGAATCCAAATTTATGCAGTCATGTATATGTTTTGACAGCTAATATGCAGGTGATTGGATGATTCGCAAAAGTTGCAGACACGTTTATCGATATCACAATGCTTTTTTGATGCAAAATTAATTTAAATAGCCAGTTATACCTTACGCAGATTAAGAAACTGAACAGGCCTAGGCTACTATAATAAAGAAAATCCGCTCTAAATGACACATGAAAGTGCAAAGCTTGCAGCCTACAACAAATGTGGAAAGTTATTGCGCATCATATTTACCAAACTGTTCTATACAAATTTTATGTAATTTTGCTCAAATGGATAATTGAAGATGAATTATGATGTCATTACGCTGCTGTGCCGTCAGACAATCATTGCATTGCTGATCATGATTTGGAGGATCGATAGCTCTGTCCTTCAAAACACACACATCGATCTCAGATCAGTTCATCCAGACATTTTAATCTGATTTACAAACTTGTTTGAAGAACCAAATAAGTCAGAGATCAGTTATAAAGATTAAAAGATCCAGGATCTGCCAAATCATCTAATCATTTAAGCAAGGTACAAAGAACGAACCCAAGGGTGGACATTTTAGCAAGACAATGATCAAAAAAATCAAGCTGTAGAATGGCCCAGCCAATCACCTGACTCAAATCCAATAGAAACTAAAGCTCAGATTTGATAGACAAGACCCAAAGAACTATCAACATTTTGACATGCTGTTGAAGTCAGTGAAAAACTCACACCTGTGCAATGCATGTGACTTCATTCTCCATATGAAATTTCTCTTTAAGCAGCCATCGTCAAAAAAACTTTTATATAAAGGCCCAATCCCAATTCTACCCCTTAGCCCCTCCCCTTTTTGAAAATTGTCCCAATTTACCTTAGCTTGAAGGCGTAGGGCTAAAGGGAAGGGGTAGATACCCCTTGGAATGAAGATTTTTTTAGGACCACACTCAAAACCAAGGGGTAAGAAAAGTGTGTGTGCTTGTGTATGTATACATCTCTTTGTGTGTGTGTACATGTGTGCGTCTGCGAGAGTGTGTGCATGTGAGTGTGTATACGTGTCTTTGTGTGTGTGTATAAATGTGTGCATGTGTATGTGTGTGCATGCTTGTGTATATGTATATGTCTTTGCCTGTGCACGTGCCTGAGTGTGCATGCTTGTGTATATGTGTCTTTGTCTGTGTGTGTGCATGCTTGTGTATGTGTTTACGTGTCTTTATGTGTGTACCTATGAATGTGTGCATGTGTATGTGCTAATGCTTGTGTATGTGTACGTGTCTGTGTGTGTGTGTGTATGTGGATGTGTATACGTATACATGTCTTTGTGTGTGTGCATATGCGTATGTGTTTATGTGTGTGTGTGTGTGTGCGTCACAGCAGCAGCTTGCTCTGGTTAAGCTGCGGCTCAGGGTGATGCCGGTGATGCCTGATGGCAGATGGTTTATGACTCAGTCAGAAAAGCGCTTTGCTGCTCTCTCTCACACACAAGCGTGACCGCGTGTGTTCACCTGATCAGCCTCCTCATTGGTCTGCCTATTTGTTTGTGTAATTCTGATTTTTACACGTACTTCACCCCTGTTTACCCACTAAGATAACATAACCGTGAACCATGACCCAGAGACAAAAAGTCTTTAAATTCATCGATTTTGGTTATGACACAGGCAAACCCTCACAACCTTATACACACTGTTATATTAAGTTTGGTGTGCTAGGATGATCTGAAAACAAAACTGAGCTATTTAAACATAAAACATATGCTTTGGAGAACTTTTGGGAAACACTGTTGAACCCTGTTGAACCCTCAGCTATAATCATAACAAACATATACACTACCTGACAAAAGTCTTGTCGCCTATCCAAGTTGAACAACAAACAATAACTCGATTTCTAGTTGATCATTTGGTATCAAAGGTGGCTTATTACACTTATTTTATTCAAATAAAATATAATATGCCTTGATTTTTAATTATTTAATTTGGACAGTAAGGTCTGACTTTGCTTAGACAAACGTCTTGTCCCTTAACAGAAATAATGAACAGTATAGAATATAAAGTCATGGTGCAGTGGAAAAAGAATTATTATTGTGTCTTGACTCCCTTTAACTTGGCCAACTGCATCCATACATCTCTGCAATGACTCAAATCACTCATTAATAAAGTCATCTGGAATGGCAAAGGAAGTGTTCTTGCAGGACTCCCAGAGTTCATCAAGATTCTTTGGATTCATCTTCAATGCCTTCTCCATCTTACCCCAGACATGCTTAATAATGTTCATGTCTGGTGACTGGGCTGGCCAATCCTGGAGCACCTTAACCTTCTTTGCTTGTATGAGGAGCTCTATTCTGCTGAAGAATTTGCCCTCTCCTGTGGTTTGTAATGTAATGGACAGCTGTTGACGTTGTCATCCAGTCTGCAGATCTCTCGTACGCCCTCATACTGAATGTTACTCCAAACCATGATTTTTTTCCTTCACCAAACTTGACTAATTTCTCTGAGAATCTTGGGTCAATGCAGGTTCCAATAAGGTTTCTGCAGTATCTGTGATGATTGGGATGCAGTTCAACAGATGATTTATCTGAAAAATCTACCTTCTGCCACTTTTCCAAATGATCAACTAGAAGTCAAGTTATTATTTGTTGCTCTAACAACTGGGATCGTTGACAAGACTTTAGTCAGGTAGTGTACATAAAGTAACAGAATATAAATAAAGTAATAAACAGAATATAATTTTTGTCCACCTAATATGTAATGCATGATATGTATGTATGCATGTATGTATGTATGTATGCATGTATGTATGTATGCATGTATGTATGTATGTATGTATGTATGTATGTATGTATGTATGTATG
>CAIGQZ010004081.1:5733158-5754178 GCA_903798205.1 Danio tinwini
ATGTATGTATGTATGTATGTATGTATGTATGTATGTATGTATGTATGTATGTATGCATGTATATCCCGTAATGATAAATATCCCATAAAAAGGCATGGTTTTCTTAAGATCTCATCATACTACATCTTATAGTGTAAAGTTGTCTTTAAAACACATGAAAAGTGTTATGATGTGATTATAATATGATCAAATTTGGAGACTTGACTAAATGTAAACTTTTAGCTATTTGGGTATTGGTTACACGTCTTAATTCTTAAGTAACTTAACCCCCACTTTTTTAACATAGACTTGAAAATGACATGTTTAGCTTAAATAAATGCCAATCTTTAACGCTTTCAAGCACAGTTTTAAGCTTGGTCATATTTTTAAAAAGACACCTAACAGATTGCAGCTGAAGTGAAACAAGTTCAAAAGGGTAAATAAACAAATGTTATGTGCCTTTATGTTTTTGAAAATAATAAAGTATGGTAATAAAATGCATAACATATGTAGTTTACAAAACATGTTTTAGCCTAAAATTGACAATAATATTTGAACCAATTTTGAAGTTTCACAAAAAGAGCTTTCAGTAAGATTTAGTTTGGCCGCAGTATCAAACATGACCACTAGATTCAGACTCCATTGATGACCATACAAAGTCGCCCCCTGTGTTTCCAATGAGGAACAAGAACTGTATTATTTTATACTTTTGACAATATCTGTAAAGTAGACATCAAATTCTGAAGAAGTGTGGGCAGTTTGGTGGTATTTGATTTAAATTCAGCCCCAAATCATCTTAAAGCCTCTAAAAAAATGTGAATCACTGTAGCAAAGTAATGCTTTATGACTGATGTGTTTCCTTAATGCATATTACAGGTTTTCTCAGTCGCTTTGGTGCATTTCTCACAACACTATTTACATTTGCACAACAGTTATTGCATTTCTCAAAACAGTTAGTCATTTGTGCACATTATAGTAGCAGTTTCTCATTCCTTCCAATTATTGCTCAGTAAAAATCAGCCATTAGATATGAATACTAGCCATTACAAGGTTTCAATTGAAATAAAGTTTGTCATCATTGCTTCATGTTAGATTAGGATTAGGATTTTATTTGCAAAGAAAGTGATGTAAACATAAGCGTCCCAAGTTACGGGGTTAACTTAACTTCTATATCTGCATTGCTAACTAATAAAAAATCAATTCCATATTTAAATACACAGTGAAGCAGTATTTACAAATGTTATGTGTATCTAATTGTTGTTTTTATTTTTGTGCAACATGTTGCTCAGTTTTTTTTAATCCTGAAAACAATCAATTAATAATACAATATAAATAGGTATGTATGAAATTATGCATGTATTACAATGCATTAAGAGTACTTGCTTTACTATTGTTGTGCTCATTTACCATACAATACAACATCAGTAAGCTGTTTATAGGGTATTACGCATGCATTAATATCCTATAAACAGGGTATTAAACAAATATATGAATATTTGACATTTATTTAAAATATTAAATATATTTATTTACTGGCTTCACTGTTAACAAAACATGTTAAGTTAAATAGTTAAATGTTCAATGAAATAGATATATATAGACTAAAAACATATTTAGCTGTGATTTGAATATAAGAATGTTTGTTAAACTATAAAAATCATAATTATTACTATTGCTTGTGTTGTTGCTATTGACATTCTGTGCGTGATTTTTAATTCGAGTCATTTGTAAACAATGGTTAAATAAAGCAATCCAGCATGTTGGGTCAGACATTTAACTTGATCCAGCTAGGTCAAAATAGACCTGTGTCTATTATTTCTTAAACCAAAATGCTCAAAATGTTATTTGGTACGGTACACAGCATTCTTTCTAACACTGACAATTGATCAGTTTATTTAAATGCTTGTTTTTGTTTTTTTTACAGAAATGCAAAGCAAAAATCCATTTCTTGGCAACACTTGGGCTGCTAAAGCTGTTTTTTCAGTCTGTCCATCAGATGATCTGCCTGTGTTGTTAGACAAGGTAAATCTGCATCACCATCTAGTGGCTGAAGGTGGTTATGTTTGTATTTGCTCTCCATTTTATTGCTTTTACTCATGCAATGGAATACTTAACGATTTTGACAGTTTCAGGCCCGGTTTTACAAACAGGATTTAGGTAAAGCCAGGACTAAACCTTCGTTAAATGCCTCAGAAAAACATACTGCTGGTGTATATCTTAATGTAAATCAATGGAACTGGTGTATTTAAACACAAGTCATGTTCAGTTAATGTTCAGCCTTGTCTGTGAAATCGGAGATCAGTGTTTTATTTCTAGTAGTAAGTCTAGAAGAAGAAAATAAATAGTTTTTAAATACCTTTTCCAGATATTACTTCATTTTCAATGCGCCACCTAAATCCAAACTAACAGAAAAGTTCTGATTGAGTGAATACAGAAATTAAACAACATTGAAGATGATTAGCAAAGCATTTATAATACAAAACTATCAAGGTTACATATTATATATTCTCTGAATGTTCAATGTGAAGAAAAATGACTGAAAACACATTTATAACAAGCAAAAGGCCTTTTAGTAGGCATATAATGATAGGAAACCATTTCTAATTAGTTTTTTATGTAAACATTAGAATAACTAGTTGCTAATGTTTCAAGATGAGCTGAAGCAACTTGATAATTCATGCAAAATGCTCCAAAAAATTTCTGTATTAAATGAATGAAGTAATGTGTATTTATATTGCACATTTATCGTATATGGATGTACACCCAAATCACTTCACAATCATAAGGGAGGGGTCTTTCCACTCCACCACCAGTGTGCAGCATCCACTTGGATGATGCGACAGCAGCTGGAATGGAGAGACAGTGATAGAGCCAATTCGATGGATGGGGATTATTGGGAGGCTAAGACGGTAAGGTCCGATGGTGGAAATTTGGCCAGGACACCGGGGTTACACCCCTACTCTTTTTGAGAAGTGTCATGGGATTTTTTATGACCAGAGTCAGTGAATAAAGCATTTTCTGAATGAATTAAGCATCTAATGAATCATGTTTTCTGAATTGATTTTGTATCGCACTTCATTGTGTACTTCGCCTCCACAGCTTTGATCACTTCAGTATATCTTAAATTTAAATATATCTTCATTTTTGACTTGTAGGCCAAATATCTAGAAGTTTTTAAATCAAGAGACCCTTTTTGACAAGTAACAAGTATTGTCTTGTTCTCAGAAATAATCATTCAAAATGAAGTGAGTTTTGCGACACGGTGGCTCAGTGGTTAGCGCTGTTGCCTCACGGCAAGAAGATCGCTGGTCCGAGTCCTAGCTGGGCCAGTTGGCCTATCTGTATGGAGTAGGGTTGCACAATATATCGTTTCAGCATCAATATCGCAATGTTTGCATTCGCAATAGTCACATCAAAACATCTGCAATGTGGAGTTGGGATTATTATTGTTGATCAGCAATGTAGAATGTACGGTGTTATTTTACATTGCATTTGATTAATTAATGTAATTACGCTTCTCGTAATGTCGGATTGAACATATTAATGTTGCAATTCTACAAAGCAAATGTGCTGTTAATAAAATACATCTTATACATTTTCCCCCTTCATTTACAAATAGCAGGATATATTGTTGATGATTTACTTGTGATATATCACTGATATTGTGATCTATCATAATCGAGGGCAAAATATATTGATAATATCGAATTGTATTACTGTACCACCTATTTCACTTTTATCTTTGCTCTATCGATCTATTTTATCTTATTTATTTACACTTGCAGTTTCTTTGATTCACTCTTCCACACGATTGTTCCAATCAAAGTTAATGATTTAATTTCAAATAGAGCTATTCAAGTCATCTGCTGAATTTGTATTCATATCACAATATATAATCGCAAAAAAATGAAATATCACGATGTCAGATTTTTCCAGTATTGTGCAGCCCTAGTGTGGAGTTTGCATGTTCTCTTTGTGTTGGCATGGGTTTCCTCCGGGTCCCAAAGTCTAAACACATGCACTATAGGTGAATTGGATGGACAAAATTGGCCGTAGTGTATGAGTGTGTGTGTGTGTGTGAGAGAATGAGAGTGTATGGGTGTTTCCCAACAGTGGGTTGCGGCTAGAAGGGCATCTGCTGTGTAAAACATATGCCAGAATAGTTGGTGGTTCATTTCACTGTGGTGACCCCTGATGAATAAAGGGACTAAGCTGAAGGAAAATGAATGGAGTTTTTCCTTGAAAATAAGCAAAATAATCTAGTTTTTGCTTTGAAATAATATTTTTTTTCTTACCCCATTGGCAGATTATTTTTGCTTGTTTTAAGGAAATGATTTCTGAGAACAAGACAATATTTTTGCTTTGTCTAAAAATGCTTCCAGATTTAGGAATTTTTAGATATTTGGACTAGAAACAAGAGAACAACTCAACACTTTCTTTGCAGTGCAGAGTTAAATTAAAAAGGAGCTAACCTTATTTTCTTTGTATCTGCTGAGGTCTGCAATGCAGTACTCCTTGAAGAGTTTATCGTAGTACTTCTTTGCGAGCTCTTTCTCCCTAAACATTTCAAAGACTTTACATTAGGGTGACAGGTCAAGAGTCTAATAAAAGACAGACTGACATCCAGGCATAATTACCATGTCATATCCTCCTCGTCCTCCTCTTTCCACAGAAAACGGTGGTTCTCTTTGACCACATCCAGATCTGTCTTATCTTTAGACCTGCAGATGGAAACACAGTTCATGTCAGCTAACCTAAAACTGAATTACAGCTGAAGTCAGCAATTTATTATTTTCATCAATTATTAAAGTGCTTCTATTACGCTTATTCAGATATTATCTTTCATAAAGTGCGCAATATAGCTTTTTGATAAAGTAAAAGGTCTGCAAAAGTGCACAATAGATGAGGTTATTAACTCCTAAAAGAAAGAAATAACTCAGAACTATACCAGAAATATAAAAATACCTGAAAGTTGTCAGTTATAATTCCAGGTTTGTAACAAATCTGCACGAAGCCAGTCTAAGATCTAAGAGTTGTTGTCTTGTTTCTAGACCAAATATCTAATAACTCTTAAATAAAGAACCATTTTTAGACAAGTAATGTTTTCCTTAATGTATTTTATCGTTCTTATTTTCCATGCATTTAACTTAAGGGCAGTTTTTAAAGCCTCTGAATGAAACTGATTCTATTCCCCTCAAATTTGAGCTCCATGTTCTGCTGAATTATACTATATAAGCCATAAAAATATATTTAAACTTATTAAAGAACTAAACTATATATTTTGTACTAAAGGCAGAAACTTTTCAGATTTTTACTATTATTTTGTGTCAGATTTAACACACTGCAAAAAACCCTTAGCTTTTGTCCTGTTGTACAAAATTCTAAAAGTTCTTAAATCAAGAAGCATTTTCTAGACGAGCAAAAATATTGTCTTGTTTTCAGAAATAATAAGATAATGAATCAAAATTAGGTGAGTTTTTCCTTAAACCAAACATTTATTTAATCATTCTTATTGTCCATACATTTAACAGCAGTTTTTAAAGCCTCTGAATAAAAGTTTTCTGCTGTATTATACTATATAAGCCAAAAGAAAAAAACATATGCAAACTTATTAAAAGACTAAACTAGATATTTTGTACTAAAGGCAGAAACTTTTCAGATTTCCACTATTATTTTGTCAGATTTAACACACTGCAAAAAAACTTTGCTTTTGTCCTGTTTCTAGTCCAAAAATCTAAGTTCTTAAATCAAGAAGCATTTTTTAGACAAGAAAATAATGTTTTGAATAAAATAAATAAGTCAAAATTTAGTTTTTCCTTAAAACAAACATTTAGTTAATCATTCTTATTGTCCATGAATTTAACAGCGACTTAACAGGAGTTTTTAAAGTCTCTGAATAAAAATGTTCTGCTGTATTACACATATAAGCTAGGGTTTGCACGATAAAAAAAAACCCTGACATTGCAATATTTTATTTTAATATGACATATTTCTATAATATATATGATTATAATTTCACCAGATGGAATCAATATGTCTGTTTGACAAGAATTCATAATTTTATATACATCGGGATGATTTCGTAAGGCATCTGCATAGATTACAGTTATCCAATAACAAACATTGATAAATACAGTAGAGCAATAATACTGTACAAATTAAATACCCAGTGCTTTATGATTTTCTGTGATAAAATCAGCAAATATAATAACCAATTGTAAAATACTGTATAGTCCTGTATATTTAAACACAGATACAGTTAAAGTTAGAAATGTAATTTCTCATGCCTGAATACTTTAAACTGAATTAAAATCTCCACACAGGGCCTAAAAACACACATAATTGCTAAAAGTATTGGTAACTTTATGGATAAACATTGCAATGACTCCACAAATCACAAATGTTTTGAATGCGGTCAATTACAATACAGGTTTGGTATTTTTATATTGCAGTTTAATATAAGCCATAAAAAACATATGCAAACTCAAAGAACTAAACTATATATTTTGAACTAAAGGCAGAAACCTTTCAGATTTTTACTATTATTTTGTGTCAGATTTAACACTGCAAAACAAATGTTAGTTTTAGTTTTGTTTCTGTTTCAAAAATCTAAAAGTTCTTAAATCAAGAAGCATTTTCTAGACAAGCAAAAAAATCGTCTTGTTGTCAGAAATGTCAAAATTAGGTGTTTTTTCATAAAACAAGCTAAATAATCTGCCAATGGGGAAAGCCAATGGGAGATAAGAATTTTTATTATTAGATTTTGCACAAAATACTGGCCTGACATACATAATTCAACATTTTTGTGGATGTGTGTATAGGTGGATTGTTTTGAAAATGCTGTCATGTAGACCAGGGGTTCCCACACTTTTCAGCCCATAACCCCCAAAATAACAATTCCAGTGACCCCCACTATTCTCTGAGGTGCTTATAAACATAAAACGGTGTGCAACAGCCTAACAACCATATAATGTTTATAGTTATTATACTTTTTTTATTATTAATCTCACTTAATGAGAATGTTGAACACAATGTTTACAGCATAAGACTACTTTTAGTTTCATTTTGGAGACCGCCACTTGAAGATCATCCTCCATGTTCAGTTGTGAAGCCTTTATTTTTAATGTATGTAAGTGTCGTAAAGGTGTGAAAGCTTAACATTGTACTTTAGAATCAATCTGCTGCAACTAACGCTATTGCTGTATCCTTAATCTAGCATAATTACCCCAGGGGTTGCAATCCAATGAAAAAAGGAAAGGCTGATGGCTTTTTATTTGCCAGTTTTTTTTTTTTTTGCAAATGTTTTATTATTAAGTACTATGTTTGTCTTCTGTAGGTTATTACCATTAAATATAGTAATTCTAATAGTTTAATAACATATATGAGATTTTTGGAAATCACCAAGTAACCCTTCCCCCCTCATTGTTTCACAACCCCCACTTTGGGAACTACTGATGTAGACATGAAGCGTTTTCAAAACGCACATCCATTGTTGTTGCCTTGAATGAACCATTCAGAGACTGCCAGAGCTGATGCTGCAATGTTTCTTATGAGAAAATGAAAATGTTTCTGACTTTGGCTGAATAGCATAATAGTAGCATCATTTAAAATAACATAATAGGGCACTTTGAAGATTGCAAAGTTGTAATGAGAGTGACTGCTCACGTGGATCGCCGTAATTCTTCAATCTTCCCTCCATAGTACAGAATGTAGTCGCTGACAAACTTCTTGTGACGTTCAAACTAAAGACTGTTAAGGGTTATTTTGACACTTCCCTAAAAATACAACTTCAGCACTCTTACATAATGCATTTAAACCTAAATGAGTCTGCAATCAAAAAAGGTAAAATGAGCTATAAAGAAATCCAAAACATTGTAAAAGCTCTCATAGTAGTTTGTGAAAAACAGGATACAGCATTCATTGATATCAGGTGTTGACGTCGATTTCTGGCTTCCTCTCTGTCAGGGGAAGAAATCAAATGTGAGTGCACACACACTAGATTTTATGGAGTATGCTGTTTTGATGGATGTGATGTGTAGTTTACCTGTCCCACTCATGAGCAGCAACATTTTTATGGGCCACCTTGGTGTGTTTGCCTTTCTGGAATGGCTTCTGTAGGAGTTCATCTTGACCCGCTCTAAAACGAGAGAGAGAGACACACACACACACACACACACACACACACACAGACACAGACACAGACACACACACAGACACACACAAGAGGAACAGCACTTTCATTAGTTCTTGCACTTCAATGACTATTCTTGCAAAATACTTTTCTCTTCTAATTATAATTTGGTCAAAAAATGTTTTATATTTTATAGTATTGTTTACTCAAGGTATTTTTATAAACTCATTTAATAGTATGATATATTTAATACAAAAAATATATATATATAAATTTTATAATGTAATTTATACCTGTTTTGTCAAAGGTGAATTTTAAGCAACCATTAGAGTTTCATTTGTCTGTGTTTGCTGTTTAATGATTCATTAATGATTCATCAAACCTTGATACATGTTTAAAGATCTTTTAAAGAACAGAGCATTTAAGAAAACTTTTTTTAATCTTTTTTTTATTTTCTTTGAATAAAAACCTTCATTGTTACATTAACATCCATATGTAAATTAAATTTATTGTAAGATTTTTATACAAAACGTTTTTTTTATCCTGGATTACACACACACATACACATATACATATATACAGTTGAAGTCAGAATTATTAGCCCCCCCCCCCTCTTTTTTTTTCTTTCTTTCTTTTTTTATTATATTTCCCAAATTATGTTTAACAGAGCAAGGACATTTTCACAGCATGTCTGAAAATATCTTTTCTTCTGGAGAAAGTCTTTGCTTTTTTTCTAGCCGAAATAAATAAACTGTTTAAAAAAATGTTAAGAACCATTTTAAAGTCAAAATTATTAGCCCCTTTAAGCTAATTCATCATGCAATATCTTGCCTAATTACCCTAACCTGCCTAGTTAACCTAATTAACCTAGTTAAGCGCTTAAATGTCACTTTAAGCTGTATAGAAGTGTCTTAAATAATATCTAGTCAAATATTATTTACTGTCATCATGGCAAAGATAAAACAAATCAATTATTAGAAATGAGTTATTAAAACTATTATGTTTAGAAATGTGTTGAAAAAATCTTCTGTCCGTTAAACAGAAATCGGGGGAAAAAATTAACAGGGGGCTAATAATTGTTTTTATATATATATATATATATATATATAAATATTCCCAGTACTGGGTTGCAGCTGGAAGGGTATCCCCTGTGTAAAGTATATGCTGAAATAGTTGGTGGTTCATTCCTCTGTGGCTACCTCTAAAATAGAAATGAAGCCGAAGGAAAATTAATGAATGTTGACACATAACAATCTCACCTATTTTCACCATTTTTGGACTGCCCTCCACCATCATCATCACTGAAATCAGAGTCATACCCTCCACCTCCATGAACCTAAAGCATTAAGTACAACAACAGAACACTGATAACACAGAATCCATAGAAAAATCACCACCAGCATGCAGATAACTGTGTGTATTTATCATTAAAGTGCAACATTTAAACACATTTGTTCCTCTGAAGGGATTTTTATGGCAGGTAATTTACTAAACAAGTACAGGAGGGAAAGGGAAGGTGAGTCCAGCTGACTGCAGCAAAGGCAGAAAGTGTTTCTGGTTGATGTACTGAGTCAGCTGCCATGATGCCTTTTCAGCACAGCACAGGAAACACAACACCCACAGGCAAAACCAGCGCATGCCAAGGTCACTTCTCACACTTACTTTATTATCTGCATTATACACTGAGCAAACGTATGTAAAAAAGAAAAAAGAAAAAAAAAACTATGGCTAGTGTAAATATAAAGGAATTTGCTATATTAATGTTGACCACAAGTGTTTTACATGTATTTTGAGTTATGCTATAGTTTAGAACTAAAGGACATGATCTGTTTTTTTTAATACAGTCAAGGCTAAAATGATTTATACCTCTGACAATTTCTGACTTAAAGTATATCAAATGTAAATAAAAGCTTAGAAATATTTTTTTTTGCCACAATGATGATGCTTGCACATTGTCTTAATATCTTTTAGGAAAAACTAGTGTCATTTCCGGTAAAAAAAAAAAACACAAACACACACAAAACTTGCTGGTTGAATAAAAGTAGCTTTCAGTCAGAATTTGCCAGGGGTATGAATCATTTCACACTTGACTGTATATATAGATTTTTTTGCATCATTCACACTTGTTTTTGAACAGAAACTGGTAAAGACTGAGTGACATCAAAAAGAGGTGACATGCAGTTTACTCAAAAGCAGAACAACTGGTCTTTATTTAACTTTTTTTTATGTTGTACAAGAATTGCAGGATAATTTTATTATATGCAATATAATAATAATAATAATAATAATATGAGAAAAGATGACACGGTGGCGCAGTGGGTAGCACAGTCGCCTCACAGCAAGAATGTCGCTGATTCGAGCCTCGGCTGGGTCAGTTGGCATTTCTGTGTGAAGTTTGCATGTTCTCCCCGTGTACATGTGGGTTTCGTCCAGGTGTTCCGGTTTCCCCCACAATTCCAAACACGTGCTATAGGTGAATTGGGTAAGCTAAATTGGCCGTAGTGTATGTGTGTGATTGAGTGTGTATGGGTGTTTCTCGGTGATGGGTTGTGGCTGGAAGGGCATCCGCAATGGAAAACAAACGCTGGATAAGTTGGCGGTTCATTCCGCTGTGGCAACCCCAGATTAAAAAAGAGACTAAGCCGAAAAGAAAATGAATGAATGAATTTGAGAAAAATAAAAGAAATATGCTGTGTGGCAACACAATTTTATTCCTATATTATACAACTTTTTAATTGTATTGTATATATGCTATAATAAATGGATCAGTTTTTTGAAATAATTATATATCCACCAACACAATTTAAGACAAATTAAACTCCATTAATTTAAAAAAAACAAGATCTAATAATGTAAAAGGGTGTGATGATAAAATATTTTAAAAAAAAAATAATAATAATTATTATCAAGGGGCGACACGGTGGCTCAGTGGTTCGAGTCCTGGCTAGGTCAGTTGGCATTTCTGTGTGGAGTTTGCATGTTCTCCCTGTGTTGTTTTTCTGCGGGTACTCTGGTTTCCCCCGCAGTCCAAAGGCATGCACTATAGGTGAATTGAATAAACTAAATTTGCTATAGTGTATGCGTGTGAATGAGAGTGTATAGGTGTTTCCCAGTACTGGGTTGCAGCTGGAAGGGCATCCGCTGTGTAAAACATATGCTGGATAAGTTGGCGGTTCATTCCTCTGTGGTGACCCCTGATGAATAAACAGACTAAGCCGAAGGAAAATTAATAAATAATTATAAAATTTAAAAAAACAGCAGTATCCGTGTAAGATCTACAGTATCATATTTAATAATCTATCTAAGGCCTCTAAATTTAATGAACAAAGTGATCAACACAATTTGCTGATATACATCTGCTACTTGCCTTCTGTCATCTACAAGTGAAAGGACTTTTAGTAAAATTGAAAAACAGTACATTTTTCATGAGTCATTTTGCTGTGAAATCTTTACAGATTTTCATAAACATGATTTTGAATAATGTGATTATTAAAGAGTACCTTACTTTCTTTTACATAAAAAACAACAAATGCACCAGCTTGTCCTCAATTAAACTTACCGATAAGCATTTTCTCATTAAAACATACTATAGTCATAGAGACTTCATATTATACAATGACACAAACTTTTTATACTTTAAATATTTTGTCTAAAGGTTCATTACATGCTTCTGTTACAAGACGAATATATGCTGACAGGCTTATTGAGGTAATGTTGGTTTTATATTCGCCCATTTGTTCAGTGACAGCTTGTGACATGCTCCCTGTATGGTACTTTGAATATTCGGTCTGAAATCACATGCAAGTATGACTTCTAAACAACATTAACACTATTTATTTGACTGTGAACAATGTTGTACTTTAATAGCCATTGGCTGCTAATGGGATTTCACTATTTAGAGTTTGCAAAGAAAACTTTTCTGAAAGTCTGAATGTGTGAATATAAAACCAAATTTACCTCAATTCATTCATTCATTTTCTTTTTGGCTTAGTCCCTTTATTAATCTGGGGTCGCCACAGCGGAATGAACCGCCAACTTATCCAGCATTTGTTTTACGCACAGATGTCCTTCCAGCCGCAACCCATCACTGGGAAACATCCATGCACACTCATACACTACGGACAATTAAGCCTACTCAATTCAACTGTACTGCATGTCTTTGGACTGTGGGGGAAACCGGAGCACCTGGAGGAAACCCACGCGAACGCAGGGAGAACATGCAAACTCCACACAGAAACACCAACTGACCCAGATAGAGATAAAGTTGGTTTTATATTCGGATATTCAGACATTCTCCTTAATAATATAATTTCAGAAAAGTATTATTTGCAAAATCTAAATAGGGAAATCATATAAGCAGCCAATGACTATCAAAGTACAACATTGTTCACAGTCAATTAGATAGTGTTAATGTTGTTTTAAAGTCATACTTGCATGCTAATTCAGATCGAATATTCAAAGTAACATGGTAAACAATATAGAGACTTCCAAATGAACGAATGTGCGAATATAAAACCAACTTTACCTCAATCTGACCCTGTCTAGGCTCGAACCAGCGACCTTATTTACCTCAATGACAGGGTTAACTTGCTAAAAGGCGATTTTTATGTAAGGTAACGTTTATATTATACAATCTAAAGTTAAAGTTTAATACGAGCACATCTGATTACCTAAGAAATACTCTGAAAAATATAGTGCCATGCTACCTATGTGTTGTGCTTGATAAATACGTTTATTTAATTTCCAGTCATAAATGGCAAGCTGTCGCAAACATCGTGCACACAAAACAAACCAAACCATAACGTGTGATTTATTACAAACATTACCTTAACAAGGTCTAAAGCAGTTTTGTCCATGTCGCTCATCATTTGTTTACATGCCGCTGAAGCGCAGACAGGCGCGCGCTGATGACGTATGAACCACGTGTTCAAAACAAAGGAAGCCCCGTCCTCCAATGTGCGTTCTTGAGCTGAGCTGTATTTACTGTGCTCCTTTCTTTGTCTCATTTAATGTCACTATAATGTTTCAATTCAATCTGAAGGACGTCTCTTTGTATATGTTTAGGAACAAAATAAGGTATATGGAGAGATCAAATAGAAAAGTGACTAAATAATAAACAGGATTTGTGATGCCAGTGGTTCTTTGTTTCAACCGACTTATCATTGGCTTCATATTTCACACTTGTTTTCATCGGAAATTGGTAACAATTCTCTGACGGGACATTAGAGGGGGGCGATTCGCCATTTTCTCAAATGCAGAACAACTGGTCTTTTATTCCAAAAAATGCTAAAAATGAAAGCAGAGAGAGAGCTGAGGGGTCGGGACAGGCGCTGTACTGTTCTCCACACATGGCTGTGGACAATCCATACAATGCAACAAAGAAGCGTCCATATGGATTTCATGTGAAAACCCACGGAAAGAACATATGATGAATTATATACTATACAGTATATACACTACTACTATTATGACAATAGTACGCTAATATTAATAATAATAAACAGCGGGTTAATAATAAAATGCTTTTGAGCCACATATACCATAACATATTATATGGAATATAGCATTAGTAAACCTACTGTGTTAATATTTATTAAATAATTAGTAAATATTAATTTACTACTTATGTTATATTGATATTCACAAAATATTGAATAAACATTTCAGTTAAAATATAATTCATATATATTGTTTAATTGATATATAATTAATAAATACTTTAGATGTTTTATTAATAAAGCCAGTTCTATCTATCAATCTATCTATCTATCTATCTATCTATCTATCTATCTATCTATCTATCAATCTATCCATATATCCATCTATCCATCTATCCATCTATCTATCTATCTATCTATCTATCTATCCATCTATCCATCTATCCATCTATCTATCTATCTATCTATCAATCTATCTATCTATCAGTCTGTCTGTCTGTCTGTCTATCTGGATCTATCTGCATAATAATGCAAATACAAAGAAAAATAGGAATATAATATAATTACAACACCATTATGCAACAAAGTCAGGTAAATACATTTAATTGAACTAC
This sequence comes from Danio tinwini, assembly GCA_903798205.1. Classification (NCBI taxonomy): domain Eukaryota; kingdom Metazoa; phylum Chordata; class Actinopteri; order Cypriniformes; family Danionidae; genus Danio; species Danio tinwini. The sequence goes on from CAIGQZ010004081.1 coordinate 5,747,321, forward strand.
TGAATATTTTTTATACATTATAAATTCATTACATTATATAAAGAAGAATATGGGAAGAAGTATAAAGAGAAAGCATATAAGAGCTGAGTATATGTCTTGCTCTGATTGCTTGGGGGGCGCAGGTGCATCTCTCCAAAGCCTCATGAATATTCTCACTATCACTTATTCATGGGTTCGGTTCATGCGCATTCACAGTAATAACACCATTGGACAGCAGCTGGTACATCATGATGCAAAAGAGGGATTCTCTCAGGATCTGAAGGAATTGTTTGATCCTCAAACCCGCGTCGGCAAGGAAAACATTGTGATCTCGTAATATATATATTTGTTTATGTTCTCGTGCACTTTCATTTTTACTGTTGTTTTTTTATTATTTTCTTATGTAGACTCACACACACTCATAAAAATGGTTTGTTATTAAAAACTGCATGCAACTAACAGGACATCTGAGCCCATTATAGCAGAACGAATCGCCTGGATGAGCGCCTGACAGACTGAGACTCAGACATTCATCACACGGACACAAGTGAAGGAGTCGAGCGGCAGAGCAGCACTGATCACCCGCTCAAAAACACACACACACACACACACACACACACACCCGCGCAGGATGGGATATGCGAACAGGAGCATAAGAGCATACACTTTTTTATTGTGGGTCGCGGCGGTCCTGCTGTTTGTGGAGAGCAGAAGAGGCAAACAGCCGAGATGCCCCTCTGGATGCACATGCACCAAAGATTACGCCTTGTGTGAAAATGTGAGATCTGTGCCTCACAGCTTCCCTCCAGACGTCGTCTCACTGTAAGTACAAACTACACTTCTTATATTCAAGTTCTGACTGATGTGGTAATGCAGTGTAGAAATACAAGTCTATAATATGGCCTATGTGAACCATATTATGCATCTCATTAAAACTGATTCAATAAGCTTTCTATTGATGTTGGCTAGGATAAGAAGTTATTCGGCTGAGGTAAAACTGAGAATCTGAGGGTTCAAAAAAGCAAGATAGAGAGGAAAATTCGTCTGAATGAATTGACTAATAAAAAAATATTTATATATATATATTATATATATGAAAATTTCAAAATATCTTCTTTTTAAATATAATATCAATTTAAATATAAAATATCTTATTTATTTACTTAATAGTCCAATGAATTTGAATATCTTCTTTTTAAATATAAATATCTAATTAACTTAATTATTTAATAATAATAATAAACAAAATAAAAATCTATAGTTTTGACCCAATCAATGCATTTTTGGTTATTGTCAAAAATTTACCCGTGCAACACAATTTATGAGATTTCTAGTGTTTGGTTGGATGTTTTATATTAGATTTATGCATCACATTGATGCTAAATATGTAAGTCTTCATTAATGTATACTTTTTTAGGTAAGGAAAATATTTGGCTGAGGTACAACTCTTTGAATATCTGTAATCTGAGGTCTCAAAAAAGCAAAATAATGAGAAAAAGTTAAAGTCATCTAAATGAATTTACTAATAAAAAACGATTATATATATATATTGTAGAAAAACTTCAAAATATCTTATTTTTAAATATAATATCAATTTAAATATAAAAATATCTTATTTATTTATTTAATATTCAAATTATTTTTCAATAACAAAAAAAATCAATAGTTTTGACCCAATCAATGTATTTTTAGTTAATGTCAAAAATATACCTGTGCAACATAAGACTGGATTTGTCACATAACATTTCAGCTTATGAAAATAATTTATGAGAAGATTGCTAGTGTTTTCAGTCAAGTTGTCTAAAGGAATTTACTAATAAAAAAACTAGTTTTAATATTTACAGTAAAAAAAAATCTCATTTCTTTATATTCAAATGATTTTTCATTAACAAATAAAAATCTACAATTTTGATCCAAACAATGTATTTTGGTTAATGTCAAATATATACCTGTGCAACACAAGACATATTTTAACATTTGAGCATTTGGGAAGAATTTATGAGAAGAGTTCTAGTGTTTGGTTGGATGTTGTTTCATATTAGATTTATGCATCACATTAATGCAAAATATATAAGCTTTCCATTGATACTTTGTTAGGTAAGGAAAATATCTGGCTGAGGTACAGTTGCTTGAATATCTGTTATCTGAGGTTTGCAACGATCAAAATAATAATAAAAAAAAACAATGTTCAAGTTGTCTGAATGAATTTACTAACTAAAAAATGAGTTTCAATATATATTTGCAGTAGGAAATGTACAAAATATCTTCTTTTGAAATATAAATATCTAATTATCTTATTTATTTACTTTATATTCAAATGATTTATCAATAGCAAAAAAAAATCTATAATTTTGACCCAAACATTGCATTTTTAGTTATTGTCAATATAACTGCAACACTAGACACATTTGATCATTTTGTTAACAAAAACAGACAATAGAAAGCATCATAAAATATTGTGTAATGGTTTTATTGGTTATAATGGAATATGCATTGGTCCTAATGAAAACTCTCATGGTCTTAAGTGTCTCTACTGGTAATTTTGTACCTTCTATTAATAAAACCAAAACTTCCTAATGGAGTATGTGGTGCACACACATTAGAAACCATTAAAATGCACTGGTTTTGATTGTTAAATTCAATGCTTTTTTAAATGGTATTTGTAATGAAAGCATTAGAATTTGTGTAATCTTTAGATTTTTGATTTAGCACAGATACTCATTTACATCTAAATTAAACTTCTCTTTTTCCTAACAGCTCATTTGTGAAGTCTGGATTCAGTGAGATTGCAGGGGGAAGTTTTCTCCACACGCCGTCCCTTCAGCTTCTGTGAGCTTCTGTTTCCCTTAGTGTTATGTGTGTGTTTTTTCTGTATCAGGATGGGGTGATCACCATGTTAAGTGGTCCAATGTTTGTTCTAGGCAATTACGGCCCGTCCCCCTTTAATACGGGCATTTTGGGGACATTCTTCAGCGTATCTAATTTCTCAAAGCCTTTAAATTGGTGTGAATATTATGCAATGCTGCTGCTCTGTCAGGGACATGGGCTTGTCCTCGTGATAAACAAATACGAAGATGTCTGGCTAAACACACACATCGTAAACACAAAGTATTAGAAATGAACGGCTCATAGGCAGTAAGTTATGCGATTCTATGCAAATGTACACTGTCACACAAAAGCAAATGCAAATCTGACTGCTGGATTTGGCACTGTTATGCAAAATAATATCTTTAATCTTTTTCACCATGTGTTAGTTCTGATTGTGCAATGTTTCTGAGCATATGGAAAGAGTTTATGAGAAGATTACTAGTGTTTGGTTGGATGGCGTTTCATATGAGATGTATAATCTCAGGGAAGTAATTAAAAACAGGAAGGTCGAGTGATGTTGTTATTTTGTCTTCATCAGATTTGATTGTCATATAAAACTTTATTTACATATCTGGGCCTGATTTGTGGTCAGAATGGTTTTGTAGTTGTAGTTTTTAAGGGAAACATTATATAATATCCAGAAAAGCAAATCACTGAGACTTTAGTTTGTGTGCTTTGATTTTCTAGATTGTTTACAGCCAATTCTTTTGACTTAATTGATGAAGATGCCTTCCAAGGGCTGCCACATCTGGAATATCTGTGAGTTTGGTTTTATTTGTTGTTGTGTTTGTTTTCTTCATCATTCAGTCTTCTTTTTTAATCACTCCATTTCAATATAAATGCATCGCTTTATTTCAGATTTATTGAAAACAACAAAATTGAGTCTATTTCTCCCCATGCCTTTAGAGGATTGAAATCTCTCATACACCTGTAAGTATATCAACGTTTCTAAAATACTTTATTAATATATTTATAATCATTTTATAATAATATTTAGTAAACTATATTGATTAGTTTACAAACTGATAATGAGCAATTACTTTAGCAGCATTTAAATAGTTAATTTTAATGAGTAAAATTAATAATTAGAAATGATTAAGACATCATTTTTGGATTTTAAATACATTGGTAAATGATGAAATTACATTCAGATTAATAAATGCTGTAGAAGTAATGTTCATTTTTAGTTTAAATAGAGCTGCACGATTTGGAGAAAAAATTGAATTTCAATTTATCTGATCAAAATTTGCGATTTAAAATGCGATTTACTGTAATTTCATAAAAGAGCTGCAGGTTTGATGTGGTGGGTTTATTAGCATCAAAGAAAGACCAAGCATAACCACAAAGTACGCTACACTGTGCTACTGTTTATTTAAAACCATTTTTCCAATAAAGTTGTCAGTTGTCCTGACAAATTAAGAAAACCACAGTATTTTAAATTAAATTTAAAGGGCACCTAGTTTACCCCTTTTCCCAGAATAATATAAGTCTTTTGTGTCTCCAGACTGTGTCTGTAAAGTTTCAGCTGAAAACACCCATCAGATTATTTATTAGACCTTTCAGAAGTTTGTGATTTTTTTCTGAGCATCTTGTAGTGTTTTTTTTTTTGACTATGCCTTTAATGCTAGTCCTCCCCGCCCACCGTTCCCATGTGCCTGTCAGAGTGTGCCTCAATCTCCGCCTCGGCTGCGTCAGATAAACAGCACAGTGACAGACATGAAGGAAGCAGATCTCACGTAACATTTGTGAGAAATACTACAGTAAGACCTTTCCCAAAGATTATTTGATGCATTTGCTGTAAAGTTGCAAAGATGAGTCACGCACACACACACACACACACACACACACACACACACACAGACAGCGTGCGTTTATCTTTGCACTGTTTTTGCACGGCAAATGTGACAGGATACACGTTAATATCCACTGCTGTATGAATATCCATTATGTAAATGTACAAAATAAACCTGATTTAATGTCCACAAACCGGGATTGAAGCGTCTTCTTTTATAATTGTACTGATACACGGCTGTGCTGATGAAGTAAATCTGAAGTAAATCATTGTAATTCAGTACCATAGATATATACACTAGATGTCGCCTACCCTACTGTTGTCTATTAGAAGGAATGCGTCAATAGAGCCGCCATTTTAGTACAAGGTAGCGCTCCTTTGAAATGAATGCAGGAAGCAGAAAGGTGAAGTGGAGGACTGTGGCCGCCCAAAGGCAGAGAAATACACATATATGCATATATCTATGATCAGGAATTTTGTGCAAATATTTAAAAAAATTACGAAATAATATAATTTCACATCACTTTTCTACATAGATGGATGTGACCGCACGGGCATTCCTGACAAAGAGTGAGTGTTTGTGTGCATGGAAATGCATTACCCTCCTTCCCTGTTTAATTTGATCTAATCCATGTCCTGAAACACACCCCCTCTCCTGCTTTCACTTCTTATTCTAACGGAGGGAGCGATTCGTTTGTGAATGAATCTCCGTTATGAACGACTCGTTCACTTAGCCGACAATAATACAAGTTTCTGTCAGCGCAGCGTTTTCTTGTCATATTTCATAACATTGTTTGCTTATTTTATTCAACAAAACTAGCATAAGCCTTAAATTTAGTGTGAGTTGGTGCTACTTTGCCTTATGGTCACTGCAGTAAGAGACTGTATTATCATCAATAACATTACTTGTACTACACCCGTACACAGCGCTAAAGTCCAGCATCTTCACATTGGCACACTGTCTTGACTAGTGTGGTTGAATGACGTTTGTCCTAGGAGCACTGTACCAATGTGGCGGCACTATTGATGCATGCTCAGGGTCCCTTTGTGATATGTAGTGTATATATCTATGATTCAGTACAAGCAAACACTGTTTTAAAAAAACTTTTGAACTTGTAAAACTCACTGTTGATCACATTTGATGATGATTGATCATCCTAGCGAACTGAACGGATCCTTTATTCCTGGTTGCTTTGCGCACGTCCAGTCTTGTTGATATGATTATATGCGTTACTACGGAGACATGTTAACACGCAGCTGTCAATCAATTCGGTAGGCGGGGAAACTGGACTCCTAAGTCACGTTGTGGTCGGCCTCAAAATGGGAGGTATTTGGATCCAATTTTTAACGTCAGGAAATTAAAAAAAGAGACTTATTGTGTTTATATCACCCCAATATGACTGTGGACACACTATACATACACACAGTTCTGTCCAAACAGCTTACAAAAGGTGATTTCCATCAGAGGTGCCCTTTAATAAATTATATCTATAATCTTATATATAGATATATAAAACCTTTACATTTTAGATTGTGTTACATTTTTCATATTGATCTTATGACATTCAAAGTGTATTGACGATGCTTTCTATACACAAATCATACACATCAGACTTTTCGTATCAGATTTAGACTTCACAGCACAAGAATGCTTATATGTATTAAAATGCATAGTTTATAAATTCATGTATATTTCTATATTATTTGTAATACAATTTTGTCCTTTAATACAAGCAGTCAGATATATGAACTGTATTGTTACCTGCTCAAAGAAAACACTTTTATTGAATGTATCAAACAAAACTCAAGCACATGCAGAGAACAACATGCACATTTATAGCAAATAAATAAATGTAAATATTATCCCGCTTGCTTTTTGAGCATTGTTCAGTGAGCTCTTAAACATCTATTATTGGTCATTGTGTTCACGCGCTTAACAGAAAGGGCTGCGATTGGCTCTTAGGTTAGCGTGGCTCTGGCGTTATTCACCGATGAGTGACGTGGATACAGATAAACAGCTGTGGTTACAGACCATTCACAGTTGATCCATGATAGACGCAATGGATAAAACTCGCTCTGCAGAGTAACACGCTCATGTGAGTGGATCCTTAAGAATTGCTGTTACAGCCAAGAAAGGAGAGGAACCGTTACCTCACACAAGCAGGTCAAAGGTCCACACACACACACACACACACACACACACACACACACACACACAC
>CAIGQZ010004081.1:5756700-5774654 GCA_903798205.1 Danio tinwini
AATATAATATAATATAATATAATATAATATAATATAATATAATATAACATAATATAATATAATCATTACGTGAATACAGTGTATTAGTAGTTGTAGGTTTAAATTATTTATATTTTTGTAATATAAAAATCTGCAAGGAATGTTGGGAGCCTGACTCACAGAAAAAGCCACAAAACTGAGTAAACAACTGGTTTACATTAAAGACTTACAAACTCAGGCCAGTTTGTGCACAGTACACATACATATTTATAATAATAGCTTAATAATACATAATTGTCCTCATTTAGAAGTTAACAGTTGGGCAACAGGATAGTCTGCAAGTCAAACAGTTGTGATTAGAGTTATTACTACATTTTGCGGTGATAATGTCATCTGTATTGCTAGGAAACATTACCTAAAAAGGTCACTTAAGCTAGTCATTCTTGACAACCATATCAACTAATCTATTTTTTTCTGTTGCAGAGTTCGCTTTAAAGAAAACCCTTGCATTTGAGTCTATATCCGTGGAGGCCTTCTCCTATGGGAATGATCAGTATGTGGTTTACGCTCAGCCTTTCACCGGAAGATGCAACTTCATGGAATGGGACCACGTCAATATGGAGTTTAGAGATCATGAGATCATATTAAGTGAGCATCACGCATCACACCTCCTACATACGTGCAGTAGTGGAAACTTGCTTAAGGTGTTAATTCTGCCTTTGTTGATTGTTCCAGTGATGTTAAGGGCACAATATTTTGGATTTGTCTTAAATATAAAATAAAATTTGTCTTAAAATATCCAAAAAAAGTTAAACAGCAAAGACGTATTAATATTTTGGGAGTTTTATTAGACTGCGCAGAGCAGCATTATAACAGAAGCCTAAGATGTATTTTAGTGCTGCTTCGTCTCCACGTGATCAGGAACAGAAGTGCTGGACTGTGGCATAATAAAGGCTCTGCTGCTTTCGTTTCACATTGCACTCGTTTCTCATTAGCAATTCTTTCACTTCTTCAGCTATTAGCCATACTCTGCTTCATACTATCATAATAATAAGTGTATAATACTTTAGCTCAGGAGTCCCCAACCACCGACTAGTGCTGGGTCATGAAAGAGTTTTTATGGGACCACAAGAACGCAGAACTACTCTATATGAGATCCCAGTTTATTGTGAGTTGGGCTGGGCGATATGGCATCTCAATAATTGTTTTCCATATTGAACGATAACAAGGTTGTTTAAGCTTCCAGATTCAAAAGAGTAATTCAACAATGACTGAAGCCACAAAAATTAATGGGTCCATTAAATGGCATAACATATTTTCGGCCATTTTAGATATGTATAAAATCTCTGATATCAACACACATTTAGATTCCCATTGTTGCACATTTCTGCTGTGTGATTGGCTGTTAGATTAGTATAGAGTAAAAAAGACCAGAGTTTATTATTTTTATTGACATAAATTTTATCACGATTCGATATAATATCGTTTATCGGCCCAGCCCTAATTTTGAGTTTCCCCTTTAAGATCCAATAATAATATCAATGCACATTGCAGAGCAGACGCCGGAGGTGCTGCACCGCTCTGCTACTAGAAATCAAAATTTGGTTTTCTACGAGGGTACAAACCAGGTACTAACACAGGCACTGCAATTGCCATCCGCCTTTATAAGATTGTGTTGCTACAGCATGAGAAACAAATATCTCACTCTGTTATGAAGAGTATTACTCTATTTAAGAGTAGTTTTTTTTTATTTGTAGCTGCATGCATTTGTGATTATACAAATACAACCCCACTAAACTGCCAACCCTCACATACTGTGCCTTTTCAATTATATATTTGACCTATTAATGTAGAATTAAATTTTTTAGGGCAGCGGCATGTTTCCGATTTGCAGTGCTACAAAAACTGATTAAAAAGTTTTAATGCGACTGACTGAATTGGATTTTAAACCCAAAAATTTACTTTAAATGAATTTAATCTCTCTCAAGTGGTTCCAAAACTTTTTAAATTTCCTTATTCTGTTGAACACAAAAGAAAGATATTGCATATTTACTGAAGAATGTTAAAAACCTGTAACCATTGTCTTCATAGTAGGAAAAACAAAAGGTGTGGAAGTCAATGGTTACAGGTTTTCAACATTTTGAACACAGGCTCATTGTGTATATGTACCCCTGTATACATTTCTGGAGAGCGCAAATTATGTAGCCAGAGGTATGTATGGCTGCATTTTATCTTTAAAATGAACACTACGGCGTTGTATGATGCTTACATTTGCACTGTAAAAAATCCAGAAACAAAAACTCAGTTTAAAATTGTAAGTTAGGTGGACATATTTTTGAGCTCAGAGTTGAATTTACTCATAAAAATGATTCAGCTGCATGTTTGGAACTGTTTGTTCAATGAAAGTAAAATATTCAGTTGAGGAGACTTTAAATTTTTATTTCTCCATATCTTCAAAAAATGTAAAATTGAGTTAACTTAAAATTTCAAAGCAACCAGCTGCAAAGAAATTATGAGTTTATTAAGCTTCAGTGTTTAAAGCTGTGTATTCCATAATTATTCCATAAAGTATACTTGACTTAAATCAGGCTTTTCGGTCAACTTAAAAAAGTAATTTGAATTAATTTACCTTCAACGACTGAAGTTTAATAAACTCAAAATTTCTTTGCAGCTGGTTGCTTTAAAATTTTAAGTTAACCAAACTTTAAATTTTTTTACAGTGTGTGTGGACGGCTTTTCTGCTGTTATCAGTTTGCCCAGTAGCTCACTGCGTATGTCAGCGGAGTTCATCGCGACAACAGTGTTTGAGTCTGGCGATGAAGGGTGTCAGAAGGCAGGTAAAACAAAAACAAAAGGAAAAAAATAAAATAACAGGATGAGAATGTGGTAAAATCTGAAAACGTGGTAAAAATCAGGGTTTTTTTTTGGATTGTTTTTCAAAACACTGTAGGTTGGTTTTAGGGAAGGTGGTGGGCGGGTCAATCTGTGCTTTTGAAAACACTATCGGTTGGGTTTAGGGAAGGGGGTCAGTGGGGCGATCGGTTGGTCAGTCGGTCAACAGCTGCTTCTAGTGGATTTACGTGAGAACAGCAGGCGCGAATGGCACTTGCTAGAGAAATTTGAGATCTGAAAAAGCGTACACAGCAGCCTCTGGTGGTTTCATGAAAACAAAAACTGCAAAAAAAAAAACTTACCTTCTGAGACCTTCGCTCTCTAGAAATGTATACAGGGGTAAGTATCCATAATGAGCCTGAGTTGAACTATTTTTAACTATCTTCTGTTTTTGCTTGAAGAAAGTAACTCAGACACATTTAGAACTAGTGAAGGATGAGTAAACAATGACAGAGTTTAAAATTTAGGCTGAACTATGCTTTTAATGCAGTTTTTCTGACCGCAGGCACCTCAACAGTGGTGTGCAAGCCAATGGTCATCGATGACCACCTCTTCATCGTGGTCGCTCAACTGTTCGGTGGCTCTCACATTTACAAAAGAGACAGCTCAGCCAATAAGTTCATCAAAATCCAGGACATCGACATCCTAAAAATCAGAAAGCCCAACGACATTGAGACTTTCCGTGTGGAAGGCGAGTTTTACTTTGTGATAGCGGACAGCTCTAAGGCTGGCTCCACTACGGTCTACAAGTGGAATGGCAACGGCTTTTACTCGCACCAGTCTCTTCATCCGTGGTACCGCGACACTGATGTAGAGTACTTGGAAATCGCAGGAAAGCCCCACATTATTTTGTCAAGCAGCTCACAGCGGCCTGTCGTCTACCAGTGGAGCCGAAGCCAGAAGCAGTTCGACAGGCGGACGGACATTCCAGAGATGGAGGACGTCTATGCGGTCAAACACTTCAAGGTGAAGGGGGAGCTGTTTATCTGTCTGACGCGCTTCATTGGAGACTCCAAGGTGATGAAGTGGGACGGCGCTATGTTCACGGAGATACAGACAATGCCCTCGCGGGGGTCCATGGTCTTCCAGCCCGTCTCCATCGGCAACTGGCAGTACGCCATCCTCGGTAGCGATTACTCGCTAACGCAGGTCTATCAGTGGGACGCCAAGAAGAGCCAGTTTGTGCACTTCCAGGAGCTCAACGTCCAGGCGCCGAGAGCATTCTCACTGGCCTCTATTGACAACCGAGAGTTCCTGCTGGCGTCCAGCTTTAAAGGGAAGACGCAGATTTACGAGCACTTGATGATCGACTTGAGCAGTTAGGGTGCAGAGAACGTCCCTGACACAGACAAAGATACCGTTGAAGTCTGAATTATTAGCCCCCCCTGTATATTTTTCCCCCAATTTCTGTTTAATGGGAAGAAGATTCTTTCAACATAATAGTTTGAATAACTGATTTATTTTATCTTTGTCATGATGACAGTACATACTATTTTACTAGATATTTTTCAAGATTCTAGTATTCATCTTAAAATGACATTTAAAGGCTTAACAAGTTTAATTAGGCACACTCTCGGTAAATAAAGGTAGGAGAGCTGTCACTACAGTGGTACCTTTTTAAAAGATACACATTTGTATAAAAAGGTTCCCTCGAAATCATACATTTGTACCTAATATTTTAAGAGGTACACTTTTGTAATTTTTAGGTACTAATATGAACCCTTGAGCAGGGCTTCCAACAGGTTTGAAATATACTTGCGGTGGTAGCTGGATTGAAACACACCTTTTACCCATGGCAACAACATGCGACAAACAAAAAATAATGTGATTTTTGACTATATTTTTATTTATTGTGACACTCTTATACACTGTTTCTTTTCAATAGGTTAAAGTTTTTTAATCCACTTTTTCTCTTACTTTTATGCAATTTAAGAGCCATGTGCACCCATTGACAGGTAAAAGCTAATCTCTCTCTCTCTCTCTCTCTATCAAGTTCGGCTTGCTTTATTGGCATGACATTTTGTACAGTAAAGCCAAAGCATTTTAGATATGTATAAAGTATGTAATATATTAACATCATCAAATTAACAAAATATACAGCAAATGAGAAATATATGACAGTAAAAAGGATTAAAAACAGTGATTAATATAATAGGCCTTAATTACAAAAACAAAAAGTATTGATTATTTAAATAAGGCATATTAGTTGATGTTTTTAATATTTCTCTCGCTTAATAAATAAAAAAAGGTAAACGTAAATGAAAGCGCATACAATTAATGACAATTTTAGAAAGACAAGAGCAAATGTTGAATCCCGGACATTTTAGGATATTTAGAAACCCCAACCGGATGTATTTTTTTAAAGGCACGTCTCTGTGGGTCTGCAGAGCACGTGAGTCTGTGGGAATTTTGACAGGTCTTGCGCAAACACAACGAGCAGTTCGCAATGTGTAGGGTAAGAGAAGATTTTCCAAATAATCGATTGCTAATGATCACCAAATATACTTGGGCGGCCATTTATATACACTCAAAAAGTATATTTTTTTGCTCGTTCAAACTACTTATTTACTACTCATTTTATGTTTCAATCGACATAAATTTGTTAAGTGTTAAGTTAACTTAATAGATTTGTGTTAGGACAACATGAATGAATTGTGTGGAACCCTGCATTTTTTACAGTGTACAAGTCAAGTCTATATGTGGGAAGCACTGCTTGAGTTATCTGTATGGACCCTTTAGGTACAAATGTGTACCTTTTGAAAAGGTACCACCCTAGTTACAGCTCTCCTACCTTTATTTCTGAGAGTGCCAGTTAGGGTAATTAGGTAAATCATTTTATAATGATGGTTTGTTCTGTAGACAATTGAAAAAACAAATAAATCTGTTTTTATTTTAGCTCAAATAAATAGGTCTTTCTCCAGAAGAAGAAAAATATTACAGGGAATACTGTGAAATATTCCTTGCTCTGTTAAACATCATTTGGAAAATATGTGAAAAAGAAAAAAAAAAAAATCACCGGAGGGCAAATAATTCTGACTTCAGCTGTACATGCATGATCTAGCCTAGACCGCTAATAATAATAATTCCAGATGAATGCCTCTCTAGAAACACCCTGTGTGTCTTTCTCTGTTGTCACCATCTGCTCTGCACTTTTCATCTTTCCTGTTTTTTTTGTCCCCTTTCAACAAAAGCTATTGTTAACATATTCTCATGCTTGCCGTGTAGTCACTAAAGAGGTATAACAAGGAGCCAACAAAGGTCAAATCAGTTAGCTGTTGCTGACGTAATAACAATCTGCCAAATAAACTGTTTACATTTTTACAGTGATGTAAAAAGACATTTGTAACTACTTTTTAAAGCAAAAATACAACACGTTAACCACATTAGGTGTGATTAGAAACTTGTTTTGACTAAACTTCTTTTAATAACCTTAATGCAATAAGCGTAGGAGTTGTTGTTTTTTTGCGCAAATAGTGAAGAAAGGTGGCTGTGGGAGGGATAGTTAGTTGTTTGCTGGTACTTTTTTAAGATCTAATAAAACCTTAAAAAATATATAAGCCTGCTTTGTTGTCATGCATTAATTTTGCCTATCGGAAGTGTATCGATGTGCCTCTAATGCATGAAACCTGCTAAAAACATCTGCTAAAAACCAAGTAAAATATAACTTAATAAATAAAACATTTTATTATAATTAGACTTGGGCTGGTATAAGATTATGACAGTATGATAACCTTGGATAAAAATATGTTGTGATTACTGCTCCAAAATATGTTCTTTTTAAATGTCTGGGTAAAAAAACAACAGCTTGTTTCCCTCTTTAAACACACTTTATTTTATTTTGAGAAACATTTATAGAATGGTATATAAAAAGGTAGATCTGGGAATTCTTATTCACATTTCTGACCCCCCTCCCCCCTTTTTTTGTCAAAATTGCAATATCTAAACAGTATTGTACTGTACTCAATGTGTGAAGTACAAATTTTACATTGAAATTGCTGTTTATTTTTTGACATTATGATTTTTTCTCCTCAGAGTTATTAGTTTATTTACTTTCTTGCTGTTCTAACTTTTAGCAGGTGAAAATTAAACCACACTGAACTGAACTAAAGCTAACTTTAACTCTGCAAACTGGACTGACACAGTTTCAATTTACTAGAACTTCTATGTTAAGCTGCTTTGACACAATCGACATTGTAAAAGCGCTATAGAAATAAAGATGAATTGAATTGAATTAACTTGTCTCAACTCAAAAACAACTCAAAAATAGATTAACGCAAGATAGAACTACAAAAATAAACAATTCTGTTAAACTTAAAGTTCATAGCTCACAATTCTGACTTTTATCAGATTTCTAAGTTTACATTTCATAATCCCGAGTTCATGTTGCAATTCAGTTTTTTTCCCTCTTACAATTCTCACAATTTTGTTTTGTTTTTTATCTCTGAAGTGAAATTTTATTTCTCATAGTAATGATTTTATGGGTTTTTTTCAAAACTCCGACTTTATTTTATTCACTATTATAAGTTTATACACTACTTTCTGCGAGTTTATAGACCATTTTGAGGGATGTAAACAAAAACAATGGTCGTAAAATTGTTCCTGTTTTACATTTTTAATTTCCATAGCTTCTGAGAATCAAAAAAGAGCCACATATTGATAAATAATCTTATAATAGCTGTTTTAACAGTAAGTTATGATTGAATTGCCTCTTGTTACAGTTATAAAATAGTTTGATAACAAGCAGGAGATGTTCATGCCCACATTGAAATGGTCTATAAATAGAAACAGCGTAATACAGAGTAATTATTTCAAGGGGAAAAAGTCAGAAATGGCAAAATATGAATTCTCAATCGCGACAAAGAAATTTGGGTCCCACTTTATATTAAGTGGCCTTAACTGCTATGTACTTACATGTAACTATAAATACAATGTACTTACTGTGTTCATAATGTATTGCAGAACACTTGAGGTGGGATATGGGTACGGTTAGAGCTGTAATTACATGCAGGTATTTAATCAAGCATAAATACAATGTATAAACATGTATTTACATAATAAGTACAATTGCAACAAATTTTTATTCACAGTGTAAGTACATATTAGTTAAGACCACTTAATATAAAGTGGGACCGAAATTTGTGATGTAGAAAGTTTTTTAATTAATTAGAAAAAGGATATTAGCATTAGTCTTCCATCAGCGTGTAATCATTATTCAGTCATTCATTGATTTTCTTTTCTGCTTAATCCCTTTATTAATGGGGTCGCCACAGCGGAATGAACCGCCAACTTATCCAGCATATGTTTTACACATCTTTTACAGTCTATGGTTTTACACAACTAATGCCCTTCCAGCCGCAACCCAACACTGGGAATATTATTATTCATTTATTAATTTTCTTTTCGGCTTAGTCCCTTTATTAATCAGGGGTCAATTATTATTATTATTATTATTATTATTATTATTATTATTATTATTGAATACAAGTTAAGCATTATCGAGTTATTATTGAGTATTATCACTGCATTGAAGTGATAATACAGCAATGAAAGATAGTTACAAAATCTTTACAAAGCCTCAATCATTAAGAAAATATATTACAGTAACGAAACTTCTTATTATTATTATTATTATTATTATTATTAATTTTAAGAGACTCAACAATGAAAGCGTGTGGTGATAATTTCCAGTACGAATCAACGCTGTGAAACGTCATTGTCGTCCAACCTCATTCAAACGCGTTTTGTCTTCCTCTAGCGGCAGAATGACGCAAACACCGTTTCTTTGTACAAGGTTAATTATTTAACTTGTTGCTCGGTAAGGTACCATTCCTACCCGAAGGCAACCGTGTGTCAAGACGCGTGGTCAAGGTATGCCCGGCAGCTGCTCTCCTCTGTCATGGGTGATATTAGACAGCGCAATGGCTCTGTGAGTAATAATGACACAGATTTATCTGTTGTCCCTTATACAGCGGACGACATCAGGGTGCTTTGTCATAAAGTTGAAGATGGGAAGGTTGGGGAGGAATTTGAGATGCGAACTTTATCAGAAGTGCCGGATGGGGACGCTGGGGAATCCCGACCGGTCAACCGCGGTGCTTTTTACCGGGTTTGTTTGCCGGCTTGCTGTAAGAGAAACGACACTCACCGTGACGAGGATGATGATGATGGTGAGGAGCACACGGGGGAAAACACCGTTCAGAAAGGTAAACTCATCTAAACTCTTAGCTTTCAGACGATATCGTTCATTACAGACATAACTACGAATCCTGAATTTGATCTTTGTTGTTTCTAATTTTACACCTGTGTGACCTCTGCCTGTTATTTACAGTCAACTGTCGAGTGCTGTGGATCGCTTACATTCACCATAGTAACGTTAACCATCGTTAATGTTAACGTTTACATTACATTAAATCTGCGACAACTTACGGAAACGGCGAGAAGTTGTCTCAAGAATAAAAACAATTAAAGTCTAATATATTATCACCTAAAATGTGATCACTATTGTACTTTTTACCGTGGTTTACAGAAGTCACCTGCTGAAATGTCGTTCAGTGTAATAACGGATATTTACCGAAAATCTTGTCAGGCTATCATTTGATGACATATTGAAAGGCTTTATTAAACAAATGTATTCATTATATTTTGAACATTTCACTGTTATCATCTAACTTAATGTAAACCACTAGGTTTAATTTATTTGTCAGCAAAAAGTTTTTAGTTATTTTAAACAAAGAGTTTTGGTACAATCACCTAATTTTTATATAGTGTAAGTACAGGTAAATAAATTGGGGTCACACTTTACAGTAAGGTTCCTTTAGTTTATGTATTTACTAACATGTAATAAAAATGAACAGCTATTAATCACAGTTAATGTTAATTAGGACATGTATTAATGTATGATAAAAATCCAGAGTTGTGCTTTTAACAATAGTTATTAAACTGTGAATTATCAGGGACTAACAACTGTTTTTTCATTGACTAACGTTAACAAAGAATAATAAATACTGTAATAATTGTTTATTGTTTGTTTATATTAGTAATTACATTAACTAACATTTACTAATGGAATCTTTTTATACTTTTCATATTTTTTATGTACATATGCTATGCTGATGGACAGGTTCACCCATATCTCAAACATTATAATCTTAGAAAAGTTACTTGAACAATACTGTGCCCTTAATATGCTTTCTGTGCATATAAAATACTTTTTGTAAGTTTAATTTGATGCAGACACTAAAATAGGATATCTCATCTTTGACCTTTTATCTATACGTTATCAATAAAAATGAATCAGTTAAATAGTTAATGATTAAATGAATTGCATGGTTCTACAGTAAGCTGTTATTAGTTACAGTGTCATAAACAGCAGAGTTGCCAAAGCCTTTTCTTTTTATAAAAGCTGACAAGAACAGTTACATTGTATTAATCCCCTTACATACAGCTACCATAGAAACTATTCTTTGTTGCTTGATTGTAGCCACTTTACATGGCTTACAGACACTTTGTTTTTACAGTTATTGTACAGGTCTTATGAACTAATACTGAATTGATTTAGGAATATTTGTGGTGACTAGTTCCACATTGTCAGTTCCACATTTGTGTTGTACTACAGTAAAGTGCCCACTTTTCAGTACCCCTATTTTTCAGTTGTTGTCAAAGAGTGATTTGCACTTATGAGGTAAATCACTAACTCATACACTGCAAAAGGAACTACAATTATGAAGCAATATGAATCGCATAATCAAATTAAAAACAAGAGAGAAATATAAAACTAGAATTTAGTTCAATCATTCAAAATCCGTTCCCCTGTGGAGGAAATGAATGGGGTTTTCTTACTTCCAGAACCTGACTGTAGCACTCTATTGTGTGTTGTTGTTGGAAATTGTGGTCACCATGGTATCTTTTGTGAGGGGAACATTTACACTCAAGGCCTAAAGCTAACATTTACCACCGTCTAGCAATAGCTGATGTCTTGAGAATTTTATTTTTTAAATAAGCATAATTATAAAGTATTTATAATATATTTTTACAGGCCAGGAATCTGTATATACCCTCATAAAACACTTATTTAAAATTAGCTGAAATTATACAATTCTTGAGATTTTTTTGGGACAACTTAATTGTTTTATGTTCAATCCACTTAATCATTTATAATTACTTCATGGGTTTGTGTTGGGACAATGTGAATAAATTGCGTGGAACCCTGCATTTTTTACAGTGTGCACTATTAAATATATAAAAAAACTGACAGAACTGAACAATTTAAAGAAATTATATTTAATTGCAGCGAAATGGTGGCTCAGTGGATAGCACTGTTGCCTCACAGCAAGATGGTCGTTAATTTGAGTTCTGGCTGGACCAGTTGGCATTTCTGTGTGGAGTTTGCATGTTCCCCCCGTGTTCGTGTGGGTTTTCTCTGGGTGCTCCGGTTTCCCCCACAATGCAAACACATGCGCTATAGGTGAATTGAATAAACTAAATTGTTCATAGTGTGTGTGAATGTGAGAGTGTATGGGTGTTTGCCAGTACTGGGTTGCAGCTGGAAGGGCATCCGCTGCGTAAAACATATGCTGGATAAGTTGGCGGTTCATTCTGCTGTGGCGACCCCAGATTAATAAAGGGACACAATATAGATGTGACCTTAGTAACTTTAGGTGATGCAATATTTATCATGATTGCATGATACTGAAAAAATACGTGATAACAATATTTCTTACAATATAACATTTCCCTTGAAAAATGCTATTTTTATTATTTTAGCTTTTAAATCATTTAATTATTGAATGATATTAGAACAGATATTAATGCTAAACATTATTATTATTAAATGATATTAAACAGGTAAAATATATTTAAATATATTTACATAAATATATATATATATTTATATATTTATTTATATTTAAATATAATAAATTCTAATTTAGAAACTGTGTCAAGGTGAAAACATATTGGGCCCTATCATACACCCAGCGCAATGCGGTGCAAGGCACGACGCAAATGTTGTTTGCTAGTTTCAGCTTGACGCAAGTGTCGTTTTGACATTTTTCACCATGCTGTTTAAATAGCAAATGCATTTGCGCTCATATGTGCGCCCATAGGCGTTCTGGTCTAAAAAAGGAGGTGTGTTAAAGCGCATTGCCGGCGCATTGCTATTTTGAGAAACTAAAATAGACTGTTTAATAGACCATCTAAGAGGAGGTCTAAAGTCCAGTGCAGAGTGCATTAGACGTGCTCCTCACTTAAACATTGCTTAATACACACAGGATGTACAGCTTTAAAAATTAAAAAATGATTAAAGGATTAAAATATTAGAAAAAATATCACTTTGTACATAAAGTATAGAAACCACTGCTTTCATGCCTGCTTCATCTCGGGGGGCTTTTTCAGTTTATTCATGACAATTTGCTTTTGTATAATGTTATTATTATTATTAGTAGTAGTAGTATTTATTATATGCATATTTATATCTGTTTTATTAAAAACACGCTTAGATTTGCCTACATGTCAGGTTTTAGACCATATGGGCCATGGCATGTGTATTTGGAAATAACTCAGTTTTTTGACCACACTTCGTTATTACTGTTCATTTATTCGTTTGCTAGAAATTAGAACTGAATTTAGAAATAGTTTTGAAACAAATCTTTGCGCTTAACAAACTAAATTATTTATGTAGGCTAATGGATGTCTGTGCGTACACCTTTCCTTATCCACGGAAAAGAGTGAAAGTGAAAGTAAAAAATGAGGAGGCTCATTTTCTCATTCGCACGCTGCAGATGCTCTGTTTAACTGTTTTCTCACTAGTAAAGCGCTCAGTTATTCCACTTACAAAATCCGCCATGTAAATAGAAAATGCGCTAAAAGGGTATTGGAGATGAGACTCTGATTGGTTTATTCTCAAAACACACCTTTAACTCATTAACAGAATAAGCTCCACACTGTTAGACCATGTGCCGCGGCGCGAAGTCGAATTTTCTGTCCATAAAATAGCAAAAGTGGAGTCTGACATGCCCTTAATGCTTTTGCGCCCTGCGCTTTGGACTTTGTGCCTAGATCGTTAAAATAGGGCCCTTAGTCTTTAAAACACTATGAGTGAGTGAAAGCAGATCTACTGACTCTGATTGGCTGTTGTCGTTTTCCTCTCTCGTCTCAACTCCTGCCATTAGTGTTTATTTTTAACTCTGGGTTCACCTTTGGGCCGCTCCACATACTGACATAAAACGTCTGGTTCACGCTGACTTTAGGAATGAATGAAATTGTTCCTTTAAAGTGTTTAAATCCATTTGCATTCTGATTAGGCTGTTTTATAGTACATGATTATATAATCAATGGCATAAAATGGTTCTAAAATGACAATATCTTATTACAATAATTTCTGTGGCATTATATTGCACAGCATAAATGAATAATCATGACAGACCTAATTATATGGTGTATGATCAGTCAAGGTCATCCGTAAAAACATTTGAAGTCTTGGTACAGTGTTCATATGCAGTGGTGTTTTGTTTTCAAAGTATCTTTGAAATATTAAAGGGATGGTTCGCCCAAAACTGAGATTTCTGTCATCATTTAATCACCCTTTACTTGTTCCAAACTTGACTCTCTTTCTTCTGTTAAACAGTTAAAAAGATATTTTGAAAAAAACTGGAAACCAATGACTTCCATAGTATTTATATTTAATACGGATATATGGAAGTCTCAGCTTTCCTCAGAATATCTTATTTTGTGTTTAACAGAAGAAAGAAACTTATAAAGGTTTGAATCCATTTGAGGGTGAGTAAATAGTAAGCGGGCGACACAGTGGCGCAGTAGGTAGTGCTATCGCCTCACAGCAAGAAGGTCGCTGGTTCGAGCCCTGGCTGGGTCAGTTGGCGTTTCTGTGTGGAGTTTGCATGCTCTCCCTGCGTTCGCGTGGGTTTCCTCTGGGTGCTCCGGTTTCCCCCACGGTCCAAAGACATGCAGTACAGGTGAAATTGTCCATAGTGTATGAGTGTGAATGAGTGTGTATGGATGTTTCCCAGAGATGTGTTGCAGCTGAAAGGGCAAAATTGAAAACGTATGCTGGATAAGCTGGCGGTTCATTCTGCTGTGGCCACCCGGGATTAATAAAGGGACTAAGTCGAAAAGAAAATGAATGAATAAATACTGAGCAAATTTTCATTTTTGGTTTACCAATCTCTTTAAGGTGTTACCTAGAAAATAGGAAAAACCGGTTTGAAATATTTCCTCAGGGTGACGTTAACAGAAATGCTTTATCATGATGAGCAGTACTGGATTTGTGGGAAATGCTGTGTGTGAATCACACCAGGAAACAGTGTCCTTTTCCCTCCAGTGTGTTCTCTGTTCAGATCAGGTGAAGCTTCTTGTTTATTTGAACTCAAACCCGTATTGTTGGGTGTGTGTTATGTTCCAGGACCCATGATATTTGGCTCGCTCCAGGTCCACATTTGATACAATTTGACGTTTATCCAATGTTGGCAACCACACAACCTGATTGAGCACAGCCCTCAGCTCACCGACAGGTAGTAAAGTTGCACTTGGTTGCGTAATCTCTTGCGTCACATTCAGTGATTTTTCATTTCAGTGTCAGTTAAACTCAAGTCATCGACAGTGTGTGGAGATTCATGCTGTTTTGCTCTCTCCATCTCATTCCATGCCAATATCAAAATTCAGATCACACCCCACAAAGCCAAATCATGCTGTGTATTTCTCATATCTCTCGTTTCCATTCTTTTCTGCATGTGGTTTGTCTACAAAGACTTTATTGATGAATTTATTTGAATCGTTTAATTTTAGTTTGCTTTGGTTCGTTTTATAGTTTAGATTTAGTTTTGTGGGGGAAAAAGTATTGAATGCATCATGTTTTTTTTCTGGGAATAATATTATTTAAGGAGCTGTTGACATGAAATTGAACCAGATTTTGGTAAAAACCCAAACAATACAAACATAAAAATAAGCAAAACAATAAAAATCTGAAAAATTAGTTATGTGTAATAACAATGGAATGACACAAGGAGAAAGTGCTGAACAACTGAAATGTATAACACTTTATATAAAATGTTTTTTGGTGATGGCAGCTTATAGACGCCTCTCATATGGAGAATGAAGTCACATGCATTGCTCAGGTGTGAGTTTTTCACAGACTTTAACAGAGTGTCAAAATCCTGATGGTTCTGTGGGTCTCATCTATCAAATCTCAGCTTTACTTTGTATTTTGTATTGGATTCAAGTCAGGCGTTTGGCTGGGCCATTCTACAGCTTGATTTTCTTTTTCTGAAAGCATTTGGGAGTTTCCTTGGTTGTGTTTTTGATCATTGTCTTGCTGAAATGTCCGCCCTGGTTTTATCTTCATCATTCTGATAATGTAGATGTTGGACTGAAGCAGCTGATATTCATTTACACTGAGGAAGGGCAGAGGGTTGCTGAAGAACTACTGAGAGATTTCAGCTGCTGTCTGGGCTTTCATTGCCGAACTACACCTTCCTTTCTTTATGTGTTCAATACTTTTCACTGTGTCATTTCATTTTATTACTCATAACCTAATTCGTAAAACTAATTAGATTTGTTTTCTTTGCATATATGGATTTCTTTGGTTGTTATCAAGTAAAAATATCAAGTTAACTGCACCTTTAGAAATATGTTTTCTGAGAAAAATGGTGACCTGTTCAATAATTATTTCCCCCACTGTATTTAGTCTGTTTTATTTTTTGTATTTCTAGTTTAACAGAGTTAACAGAACATGTTCAGTGTCAACCAGTGCAAATTTGAATGCTTGCACAGCTTTCATTGCCTCTTGTGCAAACCTCTCTTAGTAATACAAATGAAATAACTGTTTGCCCAAAACTGTACAAATGCAGTGAATAAAATCAAAATTATGAAGAATCCATTCTTCCAATATTAAAAATCATACTTTATATGTACTTGCTTAGTTTACATTTTTGCAAATTTTGTTAAACATTTTTTCAAGTGGTTGCAAACAATTTAAATGAGCTGAATTTAATTAAATTCAGTCAATATCAACAGTTTGCAACCAATTACTTTAAAAATGAATAGTAAATCCAATGAATATTTTTTGTTTAGTCTAGTTTTATTATTTTGTTAAGTTATTTAAGTTAACAAAAATGTTTATAAACCAATAGTTTTAGTCTTAGTTTTAGCTTTTGTTTACTAAAATAACCTTGCTAATGACTAAACATTTTGAAACCAGTATACTATAAGAGGGTATGCTATAAAATTGATTAGTTGACTTTACTTTAAAAAAAAATTGTAAACATTTTGCTTCTAAAGCGATTAATTGACTACTTAAAATGTGAGTAAACCTGTTGCCTTTAAAGTAGCAAGTGACTTTAAAGGATAAAGATTAAGTAAAGAATAAAGAAAGATTAAAAAAGGACAGATATAGATGATTATGTATATGTGTATGTATGTATGATCAAGAGAATTACTTCAATAATTAATTAATCAGAAAAGACAAACACAAATTTTCCTTGAAGGCTGAAATTCTTTTGAATTCCAGTTTTGCAGTTCAATAAATGTCTCATCCTGTTATTGTGATGTAATTCAAATTCGCGTGGTTTGTGGCCGTATAAAAGTCACACTTATAAACTGAAAAGGAACCAGTTATTCATGTATGACCATCTGTGGTCATGAAGGTAAAGTGTTGAAATGATCATCATTTAGAGACTTTGGAAACACTTGAACATTGTGAATGAGACTATGCATACTTATAACAACTTTTGTGAAGTGTCATTCGCTTAGTTATGACATTTAAATGCAAAGATGACATTTTTTTGTCATGACAACTTGACATTATCAAGACAACAAATTTTGTCATAAATCTGTCATGAACATGATTGTCATGAAGCCATTATAAATGTGTCAGGAATTATATAACAGCGTCTTTAACATTTTTTTTGGACCTTAACTACTGTGGTACAAGCTAAATGTGTCATTAAAATGTCATTAAATATTAATGACAGTCTTAAAAAATTACTTGACAGAGTAATGACACTTTTAATGAGACATTTTACTGACAAATACAGTTTGTTCCACTGAAAACATGATCAGAAAAATATTTCTGACACAATTATAATGCCCCATGACAATCATATGTATGACAGATTTATGACAAGTTTTGTTCTCTTGGTAATATCAAATTGTCATGACAAAGATGAAGAATGGTTGTGATGTATTTATTGTCAAGTTGTCATTGCAAACAATGTCATCTTTTCTCTTAAAATTACAAATGACACTTAAGAACAGTTGTAAGCATGCATAAAATCTCTTTTACATTCATGACATGTCATGATTATAAAGGTTTCATGAACACCCCTTCAAGTAAAATGTTACCGGGACTTTTTTTCAGCAGATATTTCTTTATGCAGGTAAAACAGTGACTTAATCAGCATATCATGTCATTATTTCACACAGTGTTGAATTGAATGTGATGTTGAGCTGCATTATTATTATATTCGTCCACAGAAAAGCAGCCGCCATGTCCGGGGCTGGGCCTCATGTACAGCTTGTTAGCGTCTGTCTTCTTCTCCATTGCGGCTCTTCTTGTGAAGAAAATGGAGGGGATGCACGCCATCCAAATCAGTGCCATTCGCTGCTTCTTCCAGATGCTGTTTGTCTTGCCAGCCATGATATATTACAAGTATGAATCTATGATATATTACAAGAATGAAAGCAGAATGTTTTACAAGCATACATGTATTTCAAGATAGCATAAAACATGTATGAATGTATGATATATAACATTTATGAATCTTCAACACACGTTAACATCTGATATATTAGAATTAAGAATGTACAGTATAATCTGATATATTACAAGTATGAATAATTCACATTTGACTGTTATGATATTAAGTATGAAACTAAAAAATATTAATTTATGATATATTATTATACAGACTATATTACAAATCTGTAATCTATCTATCTATCCATCCATCCATCCATCCATCCATCCATCCATCCATCCATCCATATATTTTTTATCTATCTATCTATCTATCTATCTATCTATCTATCTATCTATCTATCTATCTATCTATCTATCTATCTATCTATCTATC
>CAIGQZ010004081.1:5810111-5823381 GCA_903798205.1 Danio tinwini
TAATATGTACCCTTGAGGTATTAACATGGACCTTGTAGGTACAAACTTGTACCTTTTGAAAAGGTACCACCCCAGTGACAGCTTATTATCTTTGTTTCAGAAGAATCCCCCCTTCCACCACATCACCTCCTTTTCCTCCCTTTTTTAAGGGGAGCTTTCGAGACCTACCTAATCTCAGACCCCCTTTATATGCTTATTGACCATGAGCCTTGGGCTCAATTATCTCCGAGCTAGGGCTCTCTGCCAAACCTGCTATTAACGCCAAGCATATCTAAGTGTGAATCCTTGAAATACAGTTTAATTTGTTTATTATTATTATTGTTGTTTTTTATTTAGTATTTTAACTCAAACATTTAAAAGGATAGTTTACAAAAAATGGACCACATCTTTAAACCACCCTTCCTTTCCTCACCCTCACATTTCTTTCTACTGTTGAACACAACATATATTTAGAAAAATGCTGGTTAGTGGTACCCATTCACTTTCACAGTAGGAAATCAAAAAAAATTGCTATGGAAGCCAATAGATACCATCAGCCAGCATTCTTCAAAATAACTTCTTTTGTGTTCGACAGAAGAAACTCTAATAAGTTTTGAACAAGTGAAGTGCGTAAATGACGATTTTTAATTTGTGAAAAAATCTGTTAATACATTATTAGGATGAAATTATGTTAAAGACACAAAAGTCAAAATCAAATCTTGGTTAAAATATTTTAATTTTAAACTCATCAAAAATAAACAATTATAAAACAGTTTAGCAATACAATTATTAATATAAAAAACACAATATTAGTAAATGTAAAAAAGAAAGAAAAGAAATCCAAAAGCTGTAAACAATTGTACTTGAACTTTTAAAAATAATGTAACTGATAATGTAAATTAATTTGATCTGTGATTTCTGTTCAAGCGTCATTTACAGAGATCAATGGGGCTTCTTCACCCAACGACATGATAAATGTAAACACATGCAGACCTGAGCATAATAACTTTTTGAAAATGAAGCCTGTCGTCAGACTCGCCACTGTAAGAGTGATGTGTCAGAAGGCTCTCCTCTTTCATGAATATAAACTGCATTGACCAAATGGAAATTATTCTAACTCATGACAGTACGTATAACTTTCAGGTTAGGCTAAATAAGTAAAAATGATTAAAGCTTGTAGTTAAATGTTTTTATATTAACAGAACACAATTTCAATGGTCATATCTATAAAGAGGCAGAATAATTTGAGTCTATAAATGGGATTGTGGTTTCCTTTTACAAATTTGACAAGTGTTTGGTGCCTACTGTATTGTGTATTCAACTGTAACTAACAGCAGTTGACCTAGTTTGATATATGAGGAGTTGTTAGCCTAGATTAATCTTAGCTGAATATGCTGTATGTATGTTGTCATTAGCTATATTTCCATCCACCTCACTTAAAAATGCTATATGGCAACGCTAATATGCGCAAACATTTTTAAAATGTGCATTAAAAAAGTATGCACATAACTGAGCAGCATAAACCTTTTATTGGATAAGAAAAACTGTGCATAAACTATGATGGAAACACTTTTCCAGAACAAATTTCAGTATTAGGCCTGCACAATATATGGTTTTGGCTTCGATATCGCATGACCATTAACAATAGTCACATCACATAATATGCAATGTTGAGTTTGTGTTATAAGTTAACATTTGCATGTGTTTTTGAGGCTTGTGGCTGTATAATGATTTAAAAAGCATTCATGCATAAGACATTGAATCCATTTGAAATTTTAATTGAATTTTTTAAATTAATATTATTCAATGACTGTAGCTAAATGCTGTTAGACTTTAAAATAAACAGCGTTTTATTGTTTTCCATCGTTGTCTTTATTGTGTTTATCTATGCTTGTAGATTGTTTATTAGATTTTAGGCAGATGTACTCCTCTAGAGAATCAACCCAATCAATCTAAACTTATCCATTCTTTCCAAACAGAGATGTTCAAGTCATCTGGTGAAATAAATTTTGTAATGTATATCGCTGAATAACAAAATCTCAATGTTTGATTTTTCCAATATTGTGCAACCTTTTCCAGTATGCACATTAAAAAAGTGATTTTATTATTAGAGATCATGTGATGAAAATGTGTGTGAATAGACAAACCAGCAAACTGACTACATTAAAAAACATCTGAAATGTTTTCGTTTTGCGTGTTTATGTGAAGGGGTAGGGGTGTCCCAATTCTCTTTAACTTGAAGGTGTAGGGCTAAGGGGAAGGGCTAGATAGCCCTTGAAACTGAGATTTTTCAGGACCACAAACCAAGGGGTATTAAAAATTTTCCTACAACGACACCATGGCTGCACATGATAGTCAGGAGATGCACAAATTCGTTTTTTTTGTCATTATAATGCATTTTTACAACAAGCAAGCATATTTTAATACACTCATAACCGCGTTTTTTGTTTTACCATCATGCTTAAAAAAAAAAAAACGCAAAAAAAAACCCCGCTAAACTTCGCTATCTATAATCCCTAATAATAACCCCTGTATAGTACTCCCACAACATACTTTAACATCTGACACTCAATGACACTCAAATACCCTATCCGAAAAGTCTAGTTTTACAGATGTTGTAAATGCACACTGCATTAACGAGCTTATTGCCACATTATATTACATATTATTATTATTATTATTATTATGATAACATGATATATCCCTTCAGTGATTCCCTGAAGATAAATATAAAAAAATTATGCAACTGGAATATCTACAGCAGTCACGATCGTCTAATCTCATATGACGCAAGAGATTGCGATGACATATGATGACGTGCAGGTGTTGTAGTGTTATCATTTCTTAGGGGTAAAATTTGAAGTCCTTCCCTTCACAGGGGAAGGGGTACAAAAATAGAGTTGGGATTGGGCCTTAATTACCTTCAGAATAGTCTAAGCGGCTGTGTTCTGCATGTCATGCCTTCAAACGTCACCATGCGTCCATTGCGTGTTGGCATTGTGTTCTAATTTATTAAGTAAAGACTCGCACAGCTTCTCCTACCGCAGCAAATTTCATTTTTACTTTTGATATTTGGGGCCAGTTAATCAGGAAGTGACTTTGATTTTGTTCCCTATTACTCACTTTTGTTTACCTAGTACTGGGTGGAAACAGTGCACTATTTGCCAATCTTTTATGTGATATTTCAGTTTTGTGCATAAATTTAATTTGCATCTTTGGATGGAAACATAGCTATTGATGTTTACCTGCAGCTAAGCTTTGTTTTATTCAAATGAGCTGTTCTGACGCTTTGCTCCTGTAGCCGCCTATCGCATGGGACCCGAATCAAGCTAGCACAGATAATTAGTTTGTGCTGGCTTCAGAAAAGAAGGGGAGAAGGAGGGGGTGCGGAGGTGGATTTTGGGGAGGTGGGAATTCCCGTAATTTCCAAGCATTACAATGGTCTCATGCCTCAGCAGGCACTCATCCCCACTCACCAATCTGAAGGCGCGACTCCTTCTTTGCTGCTGCAGCTCGTAGTTTAGATAAGTTAGAGGTGTCTTTGACAAGTTCAGGTTTTTAGTGCTTAAATCCCTGTAACACCCACTGCAGATATGCTGATATACCAGATGCGTCTGAGGTTGCAACATCATCATGTGATTACAGGAAATGACCTTGACAGATTGGATACAATCTCTTATTATGTAAAATATACAAATAAAGGCTTGCAGTGCTTTCTCAAGTTGTAAAAGTATTATTAAGGGTGTTTGTTGCACAATTGAAACCGCCATAACAAAAGTGACAATGAGGCTTTAAACTTTAGATTCATATCATTTTTATCAGACAATAGGAAAACAGCCGTACAAAATAAAAAAGAAAAGAATGAAGAAATTCCTCTTCATAACTTCATTCATTGCAAGATAAAATCTTGTGGACGCATGACAGTTTATCATAAGGACAAGGGTGTGTCTGCTTTATCTGTGTTGTGATCTCATACTACAGCAGGAATACATGCTTTTTGTGCTCAAGTATGTTGAGAGATGCATTCTGGGAGCAAGCTTCCAATCATCGTCAATGTAGTGCAAAGTAAGGCTTAAGAATAGGTCCATCGTCCTACTTGACCAGAGATCAGATGTGGCTGCAGAGTGGCCGCAGAAATATAAATCCACCTCAGCCTTTAACAGAACGGGGTCACGTGACTCCACATGCAGCAGGAAAAGTAATTGAAAAAATCGTCCTTGAAATATTTAGTTGATTATAGGTTCTGAATGTCGATTACGATTACTTTTCAATTAATTGCCCAGCCCTAGTACCACCTTCAACTTAAAAAAAAATGGATGACTTTATTCACTGAAAAAAAGATCTCTGCTTAAGCTCTGAGCATTTGTTTTTAGGTTCAATATTGCACATATTACTGTAGAAGCCTATGAGGAAATAATGGCATCTTTTTCCATTTGGGTGAATGGCAATTTTTGAATTTTAGGTTAATAAACAAAAATAATGAAAACAAAATTCATGAGGTGAATAATTATATCATAAATCATTCATCTTCTTGTAAAGACTATGCTATTGCTTTTCAGTGTGATATAGCTTTAAGGTAATTTTTTTAAGTTTAAAGCATTATTATTCCCCTTGGGGCAATTCATATTGACATGGTTGTGCTTCACATATATGTAAGAATGACACACTTAACATCAAGTACACACAAAAAAAGAAAAATAATAATAAAAAAATGGAATAATAATAATACTTTATAAAATAATAATAATAGATAATATGAATCCATTGATTAACTATATTTATTACATACCCGAATAGCTTCAGGCACAAAAGTTAATTTATAACGATTTGTGGAATATCTTATTGTCCTTAGACATTAGCCTAAGGACATCCACTGAAAATATTTGTTTAAGAAGTGTATGCTATCGCTTATTATTTTATGTGCCATCCTCAACACCTGCTGTTCGTAATAGGATGCAATACTTCGAAGGGCACTCCCAAAATTTTTAAGCGTTCCCCTGTGAAGTTTTGCATCCTATTACTTTTGATTTCTTTCTGGCATATAAGACATGTAAGAAACCCATAAACTTGCATCAAAGGAGAAACCAGTGTAAAAACTTTAACTTTAGCAATAGCATCCTCATCTGCTTGTTAAGCCTGACATCACCACTTCCAGGTCCAAATGATCAAACCCTAAATGCAATTTTAGACTGGTTTTAATGTATACACACAGTGTGGTGTAATGCTCCCAAAAATATTATTTCCATTTCAAGAGTTCAGACTTAGCTGAGGATTGATTATAAGCAAGTTTGGCATGCTGTCCCAGGAGAGAGCCCTGAGCCCAAAAGGTCCTTGAGCCCTGGGCTCCCTCCCGTTTGCAGGGCGAGAGGGGAGCTTTGAGCTCAGGTAGATCTCGAGAGCTCCCCCTTGTAAGAGTTGGTGACAGAAAATAGTTGCTACGGAGAGATATGCTTATGGATAAAGTTTGACTAGTGCTAAATTTAGATTGTTCGATTAACTTGTAGTGCATGTTTTTGGAACGTGGGAGGAAACCGGAGAACCCGGGGAAAACCCACGCAAGCACGGGAAGAACATGCTAACTTCACACAGAAACGACAGCCAGTCTGTTAAAGGACTTGAACCGGTGACGTTCTTGCTGTGAGGCCGCAGTGCTAGTCACTGGGCCACCGTGCCGCCCTATGAAAGGAAAAGAGGAGGAGTAGGGGTGGAAGGGGGGATTCTTCAAACGAAGATGACTGTAGTAAGAAACCCTGGCTCTTTATAGTGGGTTAGAAATCGTCTGATTGGTTGGTCATACATGGTTAATGCATGACCAGCTGTGTTCAATCATAATCACGTGATCCTCTCGAAATTAGTTTATAAATAAACTTCACTTTGAAATCTCAAACAACTAGTGTTTCATTTTTTTCTGATTCTTTATAAATTGGTGTCCGGGATGTCATTCATACACACCTGTAGTGCGCACTGCAAGCTTTAAAAGCTTAGTTGAAAGGTGTGATATAAATAAATAACTGTCAAGATTGTATTCTTTTTATAAACAAGTTGAGACACAGACCTTATTTCACTAGTATTGACTTTGGTGTTAATGGGCAATCTATGTTTCAGTCATCATTCAGAAGCTCATCTATTTTCAAATGTTTTTTTTGATGAACCTCCTATATTTAAGTGCTAAAAATGTTGGGTAACACTGTATTTTAATGGTCCGTTTGAATATTAGTAGTCTGTCTGCTTAATATCTGTTGATACTGCTCCTGCAACAGACATTTCACTGTCTATAAGAATCTTTGCAAGTACATGTCAACTTACACTAACCTTAACTCCAACCTAACAGTCTACTTATAATCTAATTAGTTGGCATGTAAATGCAATGCAACTTAAATTCAACAAATGGACCATTAAAATAAAGTGTGACCAAATGTTGTTTTAAAATCTTTTGAAGCTGTTGGGAAACTAATAGTTGCTTAGTTTGCCTTGTCTTCTTTATTCTGAAATTAAAAGATACTGTATACTGTCAGCACTGATTGTTTTATTCCTTTCACAAAGTAGGGGTATTGTAGTGTCTTTAACACTTTTCCCCTTCATAGAGGACTTCTGATTACAAGCATTCAAGTGCTGATTTATGAAAGATAAACTCCTCGCTGTGTTCGCGCACTGATTTATTGTTGACTGTGTGGGTGTGGGAACTAAGCCATGTTTGAAGACTCTGACAGGCTGAATACACCCAGAATCAATGCAGCGAATGCCCCCCTTTAATCTCATTCTGACTAACCCCGACAAGCCAAGCCTCACATTCCAGAGACCCGTGTGTATTTATAAGGCCGGGGGGCTGCAGACTGCAGAGAGATTTTGGACAGCTGTGTGATTTCCTGAGTGGGAGATGTTTTTATGTGGATGTGAATTTTCATTTCATCCTGGTAGAATGTGCAGAATGTGCATCATGTCAAATATTTTTCAGCATTTTAAACAATGTTTCATTTGTGGTGTAGTGCAGTTTTTTAACAACTTCCCCAGATAGCACCTAGCAAGACACAAAACAGCTTGGCTCTGATAAGGATTGAGAAATCTTTCTACCCTTGCCCAGGCCAAGTAAAACCAATGTGTTGAGCTACAGTTACAGTATGTTTTAGTTTCCTCTTGGATTGTCATATTTCTTTATTGATTCAGGGAATATATGCAGCTCACTGTAAATGCTGTGTGGTAAGAGGTGTTGTTTATTGAAATGTTTTTTTTCTTCCCCTCTTGTCTAGTATTCTCAGCATCTTAAGGTTTGAGAGAAGAGGTTAAGTCAAGAAGGATAAACAAATTGAGAAGACACAGCTGTCATTTTCTGTGACAGCTTCCTCTTCAGACAGACTCAATGAGATACTCTTCCTGATCCCGAGGCCATCATCTCTAGAAGTGTGTCCTACCTATAAGTTGAGCAAGAAGAATCTGACATCGGGCGTCTAGTGATATGAGGGTTCATGCTGAGAGACAAGCGCATATTGGCATCATGAGCTCCATGGCCTCCAATACGGCTTCGGCTGTGCAGGGAGTGAAGAGTCTTGGTAAGGAGACTTCCGCAAGTAATGGAGATGCTCTTTTGTCTATAAACTACAGTTTGCCTGGGAGCACATCCCCTCAGACACCAGTGCATTTGGAGGAGGACTCAGTGGGCACAATGCGCAGAATATGGAAGTCTTTGGATATCAGGTCTAAGAGTTTGGACTGCTTGGATGAGACCTTCAGGTCCAAAAACTGCAGATGTGAGGCTACAAGGCACCGGAATGAAGGATCCTACAATTTCCATATGTGTGGGTTTTGCGATCCAGTGGAAAACGCAGAAGGCTGCCCGAAGAATAATTTTTCTCCTAGAAGCTGGGGAACGGTTCCCCAAAAGAGGAAAGCAGAAGCTTTTTCTTCTGATATTACTTCCCTTAATGAACCTCGGCCAACATTGAGTGGCTCAGATGGGGAACTGTGCCCAGTGGAATTAGCCATCAGCCAAAACATGGAGAACCTGCCTTTCTGTGGGTTGGATTTGAGGAGAAGCAGTGTGCTAGTATCCACACCACAAGGCCCTCAATGCGCCAATGGTTGCGGCACTGCAGGGAATAACAAGATGCGAAACAGACCAGACTTTGTGTGTGCCGTGTGCCATAAAAATGGATTCTCTAGCTTAGAAAGGCTTAACAGGAAAATCAAACCCATGTGCTCTAAGGGTAAGCCCCTGAAGAGGTCCACACCCTTCAGGTTATCTGTACCTGACAGTAGTGACGGCGAGGGCACTGTATCCGACAGCGAGTTTGTGCGCAACAAGAAAGATCGATCTACTGTGCTGGTCAGGAGATATCTTAAGAACAACCAGAAATTCAAAAAGACCGTGTGCACAGGCACTAAAGCTATAGTGAAGACTCTACCCACCGGCTGCATCTCTGACAGGATCTGGGAGTCTGTTTGCAGGAAAACAGGTCATCTTAGTGAGAGGAGCATGCATGAGGCCAGCGGATACAGCAAAGCGCTTCAGGCCATCCAGCTGCAGGTTTCCAGGGCCCTTCTCACCTATCCCGGGGCCAGGCTTGCAGAGGTAAGGCCAATTTTTCTTTTCATTAAATCTCCGCTTGGTATGAATGCTTCATTTATGAACTGGTGGTGGTTCAGGTGTTATGTTAAAGCCCTGTATATGGACCTCTCTCACAGTTGGTGCCACAGTTCCTGCACTGAATGTTTATGTTGAAGCTCATGTTTTGTACAATGAGAGTTAAATTCTTTGCTGTTTTATCAAGTGTGCTTTTGTTTATCACTGAACAAATAACTGTGATTGAACCCTGCATTCTTCAAGTGGGTTTTGGGTGCATAGTTAGTGGTGATTATTATTGATATATGAGCATAAACACTCTATTATTTATAACAATATAAACAAAATAATAAAATACATAGAGCAAGGGACATTTGAGGGTTCAGGTCGTTTGTTAGATGATTGCATATTCAGTGACCATCAATTTGTAGAGAATTGTAGGCTGGTTGCATGTGTACTGACTATAATAATGCATAGAGAATTGGGGGTGAGATCTTCTGACCTGGCCTCAAAAGAGCCTACCTTCAAGTCTCCGTCATCTTAAATCAGAATCATGTAGATGAAGCGCACTTAAATTAAACATATAACTCCTTAATCGGTTATCTTAGTGTTTTATGACATAAGCATAAATAAATATCACTTTGCTCGATTCACAGCAGCTATTTACAACAAACGCATCAGTTTTAAGAAAAAATTTGTATTATACTTTTGACAAAAGTAGGGTAGAGTTGGACAGAAGTACCATTTTTCATAAAAAAAAAATTTAAACGATAATTTTAGACAGGGACATATTTTTGCAGTGTTTACAAACTCATAACTGTGGTCTTTAACTTTAAACATAACTTGAACATTGTTACATTTCACCCCATCAGTAGGGACCAAAGTAACACAGCTTTGGGTCAAAAGTAACAACAACATGTGCTAGATTTATTAGCTTATAGGGTTGGGTCGATAGAGGATGCCATCGTCCATCGCCGATGGCCAATAGACATCACTATAATGAGCCGGCATTGTGATCCTCCGCGCTGCCTCCATCACAGCAGCAATCCACTCGCAAAAAATACACACTTAGGCCCCCGTTTACGCTAATATGTCTTAGTTTTAAATTTGCATTTTAGAATGAAAACGATCCACGTCTACACTGACGTTTCACCTAGCATTAACTCTCTGTCCACACTATACTGCTGAAAATGCATATCACGAGACCACAAACACAAACAAACACTCTGTCATGCGCTGCAGTGTGTGTGAAAACCATTTCCATTATTTCTGGAACTTTGACACTGATGAAAATTTAGATTTGGACCTTTGAGTTAAGATTTTGTCTAGAATCTACCCACAATACTGTCCCGAGTGGTTTCTAGGACTTTGCTGCGCTACCACATAATGACAAACGGCTCCAAAACACTTTATAAAACATTACAAGCCTTGGCAAGGATTAATGTGCTACATTCCTATATAAATTGGATGGAAAAGCTCCTCTTCGGTGGGAAAAGACATACATTTATAAGGAAAGCAAGAAGGTTTTTATAGACTTTACATTAGATAAAGTTTGTGACCTAAATTACTTTGAAATGAGGGTCTACCACTTGACTAAATTTTACTAACGCATATGAACTAAGCCTAAACTAGTTATTTTAAATAAAAACAGACCACTGCTGTTGGTTTGATATGATGGGGAACTTATATTATGTAGCTTATCTGTATTGGCTTAACTATTTATAAAATGTTTAATTTCACTTTTTTTCCACCCAAAATATTTCAATTGAATTCAACCATGACATATTTAATACAAAGTGTCATTCATTTCCTTTATTCATTCACCAGATGCTTTTATCCACAGTAGCTTTCAATTGAGAAAAATCACAAGCCATTTATTGTACAGCGCTACAGTAAATGATGTTAGCAGTGCTGCAAGAGTCAACCACAGTTTCACAGTCATTTTGTAATTTTCTGTGGTGTGTTTAACATTTCCAGTGTGTTTAACTAATGGAAACTGGCCAGCAGGTAATTTTACTTGTGATGAATTACCATTAGGAGGAAATCTTTCTTGCTAAGGAAATTCCTTTATGCTGGAGCACTCAAAGCTCAAGTTGGTGCATGATAAAGACACGAACCGTTTCGGCTTGAGGTTTTAATGACAGATGATTTAGTGGGTGACTGCTGTCTGTTTCAGCAGGACTTCAGATCTATTATACAGCATATTATGTCCGAGCTAAGGCAGACGTTTTACTAGTAGACTTGTAAAAAGCAGTGCTTGTTGTGTTAAGGGTGCTGTCTGGTTTCTCCTGCTGGCCGGGACAGTGGAACTCTCTGTTTCAGAGCGTACCCTGGGTCTTGCTACACTGGCTTAAGACATTAGACTTTATTTCCCCTTTGAGGCACTAAACCCCTGCCTCCTTCACCTTCTCATTCATTCCGTATAGGTGAAAAATGAGTTCACTGAGGCAAGCAGTAAATGTGTTATAGTTATTGCTGAAACCAAAGCATTTTGTCTTCACATTTTTAGGTTTAGCATTTTATTGATTTGTTGTTTTGCACTTGGATTCTTTGTCAGTGTGGGGTTTTGGAGTAAACGGTGATAAAGTGTGGCTTAGCACTTACAGTATACTGACATGAAGCACATCTTCTGGTTTCCACAATGATTTGCATATTTTAAGGACTTTTTATTAGGCCTCTCTATCTTTCCGTAGCAGTTGTTATTGTCAGTAACATTGTTTTCTTGTCCATACAGTATTTGAGTAAAACTTGGAATTTAATTTGCATTTAGTTTGTAGGTGTGGCATGTTCTGACAAAACACTGTTGTAGTAGTTGGTCAAAGTGCAAGTTCTTTGATTTAATACTGAAATGTTTCATACAAGGTTGCACGGTGGCACAGTGGGTAGCATGATCGCCTCACAGCAAGAAGGTCGCTGGTTCGAGCCTCGGCTGGGTCGGTTGGTGTTCTGTGTGGAGTTTGCATGTTCTCCCTGCATTTGCGTGGGTTTCCTCCGGGTGCTCCGGTTTCCCCCACAGTCCAAAGACATGCAGTACAGGGAAATTGGGTGGTAAATTGTCCATAGTGTATGAGTGTGTATAGATGTTTCCCAGAGATGGGTTGCAGCTGGAAGGGCATCTGCTGCGTAAAACATGTGCTGAATAAGTTGGCGGTTCGTTCCCCTGTGGTGACCCCAGATTAATGAAGGGACCAAGTCGAAAAGAAAATAAATGAATGAATGATTGTTTCATACAATAATATAATTATAATATTAGTATATTAGATTAATACAATTATAGAATAATATTTCAGAATAATACAATTTTGCTGTTTTAATAAATGCAGCATAAGGATAAATATTTCTAAAACATTTTGAGTTTCCAAGCAGTTGGCAAGTACTGTTTGACCCATACAAAAATATATTTGCTTCTGCAAAAAAAAGTAGTCCTTTAGTTTTTAGATGTGCGACTGCTGGAGCCAACATCTGGTCAATGTGTAATTCAGAAGGTATCCTGTGGCACGTTTGTTTTGGACCTAAAATGAAATGACAGACTGTTCTTTTTAATTACGCTGAGCTTGTTCTTTTAATGTGTTCTTAAGCTTTTACTGTTGTTTGCACACGGCCTCAGATGTTGACACTCTGAGTAAAGAGCTTCCCACTCAGCAGTGTGTTTTAAAGGCAAACCCTTACATGGCATCCAAGAGGCATCTGTTAATCGTCTCGCTTGTGATTATAGCAGCAGTAGGGAGGAAGTGCAGAGTTGAAACTCTGACCTTCCCCGGCCTTGACCCCTAGTTTTGTTGTCTTAGTGGACACTACAGAGGAGTCAGAAGAGCTTATGAGATTGCAAGGAGACATTAAACACTGTGCTGTTTGTGGTCTATACACAGCAATGGGATTATACGTGCCTTGTGCACCTATTTTTTGTTTATAGTTGTTTCAAAGTTTAAATGAAACAAAGTATTATCCAAGGTATTAAAACTAGGCCTTCATCCAAAAATGAAATTATGTATTCATCCTCCACTTTTTTCAAACCTGCACTGCTTGAATCTCTTACTTCTGTTAAAAACAAAGGAAGATAGACTGAAGAATGATGGAAAAACAGCCAATGTCTTCCATAGTGTTTCTTGTTTTTACTATAGCTGGCAGCTAGCTCTCTGCAACTTTCCTATGGTCACCCACTGAAGCTAAGATCAGTAGCCCGGTCAGTACCTGGATGGGAGACCACATGGGAAAGCTAGGTTGCTGCCGGAAGTGGTGTTAATGAGGCCAGCAGGGAGCGCCCAACCTGCGGTCTGTGTGGGTCCTTATGCCCCAGTATAGTGATGGGGACTCTATACTGCTCAGTGAGCTCCGTCTTTCGGATGAGATGTTAAACCGAGGTCCTGACTTTCTGTGGTCCTTAAAAATCCCAGGATCTTTTTCAAAAAAAGAGTAGGGGTTTAACCCCAGCATCCTGGCTAAATCTGCGCACTGGCCTTTGTCCATCATGGCCTCCTAATCCTTCCCATATTATAATTGGCTTCATCACTCTGTCTCCTCTCCACCAATCAGCTGGTGTGTGGTGTGTGGTCTGGCGCAAAATGGCCGTCGTGTCATCCAGGTGGATGCTGCACACTGGTGGTGGATGAGAAGATTCCCCCAATGTGTAAAGCACTTTGAGTGCCCAGAAAAGCGCTATATAATATAAGCAATAATAATAATAATAATTATTATTATTATTATTATTATTATTATTATTATTATTATTATTAT
>CAIGQZ010004081.1:5823391-5836357 GCA_903798205.1 Danio tinwini
ATTATTATTATTATTATTATTATTATTATTATTATTATTATTATTATGGGTGTCAATTAGTGATGCACAAGTTGTCTCATAACCTGCGGACCCCTTGGTAAAGAAATTGGCACTTTAATTGCGGGGTGGGTCACTAAAAACAAAATAAAAAAGTCCATGTATGTTGTGTGCAATTCTCTATAGCCTGTATTATTATTTGGGAATATCTATTACGCACATACGTAATGATCCAGATCGCGATGGTTGTGGAGAACTCGTGGAGAGACGGAGAGCGCACACGCAGGAGAGGGAGATCAGAGCTCAGAAAAAAAGACTCTCTGCACTGTAATGAGGAGCATGCACTCGTGTTGTCTAATATGTTCAGTGAAATCCAGCAACAAATTGCCTGAAATTATAATAGATAGGCTATTCTGTTCTAATTTAGGCTACTACATACATAAATGGGGGTGGCACGGTGGCTCAGTGGTCAGTGATGTGTCACTGCAAGAAGGTTGCTGGTTTCCTCCGGGTGCTCCGGTTTCCCCCACAGTACAAAGACATGCACTATAGGTGAATTGGGTAATCTAAATTTCCCAATTCTAGGTTGCAGTTGGAAAGGCATCTGCTGCATAAAACATATGCTAGAATAGTTGGTGGTTCTTTTTGCTGTGGTGACCTCTGAAATGGAACTGAAGAAAATGAATGAATGAATGTAGAAAAATGTTAATTTATGCACTGGCCTTATTTAAATACACTCTCTCAAATCTTTCTCAAATGTCAGTCAGACGACAAGCTTAACCACTCAACAGCTAGATCTGTCTAAAGTCCCCATCCCCAAAAGTGATAACATATTGTTGCAATGTGCTAAATAAATATTTTCATAATTTGTAATTGATTTATTCTTTGAAACTTTAATATTAATTAATGCAATAGCAATGCCTTGACTTTAGTAAGGTTAGTACACCGTCATAGCCATAAATGCAATGATGCTAATAACTGGCATCATTTATTTCGGTTTTCTGTTTTCAGCCTTGGTTTTGTCTTTTTTGAGTTTTGTTGCTTTGCAAATAACAGCAGGTAGTGCCAAAAACTCACTTTTTCTCAGCTCACTATATTTCTCGGCTACTAAGAGAGTCATATGAGTCTGCAATGACCACTAAATGTTGACAGATCTTCATTTTAGTGATCCGCTCAATGAGCATGTTGTAAATTGGTGTTAAAAGAGAGAGAATAGGTTGTAATGGAATTTACTGCAGCTATCTGGTATTGAAGGAAATGAGCCTAATGGGGGTTTCTTACTGCAGGAAGAAAAACACTGCATTGTGATTGGCTGATTAACACCTGAACAGCATGCCAGACATCTCCAAACAGGTAGTGACTAATGACCGCAGTGGTAAGAGCTGATGTCAATGACCTAAAAAGAATGAAAAACGTGTTAGAAAGCAGCTGCTTGTGTTGGACTTTCCCTAAATTGGAAAATTGTGCTGAAGTTACTTTCTGATTCACTTTAAAACAAAGCAGCTTTCTGTTGTTGAAGCTTTCTGAGTGTCAAATTTAAAGGGGACCTATTATGCCCTTTTTTACAAGATGTAAAATAAGTCTCAAATGTCTCTACAGTGTGTATGTGCAGTTTCAGCATAAAATACCCAATAAATAATGTGTTATAACTTTTTGAAACTGCCCCTTTAAGGCTTTTGATCTAAATAATTTTTTGGACGATTTGGCTCCCAGGCCTATTTTAAAAAAGAGGGCGGGGCTAAAAAAGCCTATGTGTCACCATAGTGGCAGATTCAAAACCACTGCTTATCACTCAGGGCCGTCTATGCTAATGAAGGAGAGACCATCACTTTTTTCCCTCTGATGACCCGTATAATAGGAGAATGTCAGTCAAAGTCTTTCTGCATGCTGTTTTTATAAAATGTGATCATAAAAATAAAATTTAAGCGTTTTTACTATTAGAGGCTTGCAATATTCACAAACTGTTGCCACACAACTGTGTTAAAATACCTTATAAAAGTGATGTTTTTGCATAATAGCTTCCCTTTAAGTGAACAATAAAAAAATAGGCAAAAATCTGTGTGAAACCCTCTAATCCTGATGTCAAACTAACAGTCGCACAGATCCTATATGCATTCTTTCAATCATTCAATTTTACTAAGACTAAAATATATTAGATGTTTAGAAAATATTCAACATTTATTTTTAGTAAAACACAAATACACTTAAATGCATGAGTATTTTATAATAGTGATACTGTTTGACTTCCCTGGCTGTGAAGCTGACTGTCCAGTATAGAGCTGCAGGATTCTGGCTAAAATTAGAATCATGATTTCTTTTTGCTTAAAATCAAGATCATGATTTTGTCACGTTTCCCTAGATGAAAAATAAAGGTTAATACGAGTAGGTGATTATTATTATTATTATTGTTATTCTTAAACATATGGTAAAACAACAATAATATTAGGCTTATGTGTAGGTCTACTGGTTAAAATGCTAAATTTTATATGGTGGACTTGAACAGACTTTAAATATGTCCTCTTTGTTAGTTCACAGTACAATTATGACATCAGAATACAACTATTCATAATTCTGAAGTTGAATTATTATGTTTGAGACATATGCTTGCAATCTGTCATTGACAACATTATTAGACCTTTTTTTCACTGGTTAAATCAGACATTTGTCATTATCAGATTTCCTCCTGCATTATATTCAACATTATATAGGCTACAGTAGTTATACTGACCCAGTAAACATTTATTTTTATGCACAACACTTTGTGTTTGCTGTGAAAGTAAAAACATATCAAATGATTGTCATAATCATAACTCTACATTGAAAAACTGAACGTTATTTACAACTTTATTACCTGTTATTCACAGGCCATGTAGGTTCTGTTCACTAAAGTAGACGTCATTGGCGGGCATGTGTGTGTTCTCTCGTTAGTAAACAAATAGTGCATCAGCTCATGTGTGGTTTCGGCGGCGGAGACAGCAATGACATTTTGGGGTGAATTTTTAAATGCAGTATGTTACCCTTTTAATGGTTGTTACTAGATCAGACATGGTTGCAGCCGGAACTTAGCAAGGATTATTTATAATATTTATTAAATTTTCCATTTATTGTATTTTATTAACGTCTACTCCCACTCCAACCCTAAACCCAACTGTCACAGCAACGTAAAAACAGAAGTTGTACAGAGAATTATTTATGTTATCTATTAAATTACCCTATAAATTGCATTTTTTTATGCTTACCCCCACCCCAACTCTAAACCCAATCGTCACAGTATTGTATAAATATTTATTATTGTTATACAGTGTCATAAAAAATGCCGCTATGTTGATGTGCATATCGCACTTCTGGCCGGCCGCATATCTGATCTAGACTTTACCCCTTTTAACCCTGGAGGTGTCCATGTTGCTGAGCAACATAAATAAAACAATATGAAGACTTGTGCGACTGCCTTTACGCTTCTCTCCTGACCATAAATATATAATTGGGTGAATCATAGAAAAGCTGAATTAAGATCGTGTGTAGGGTCAAATCGAAATCGCTATTTTTTTTTTATTAATTGTGCAGCCCTACTCTAGTATAATGTCAGTCTCCCCACCCCCCCCTCCCTCCTAAAAAAAGCATTTGGTCCTGTTATACCCCTATATAAAAATGGCAAATTAAAATGCCATGATATCATTAGCTCCACTACTTTTCATTCACAAATATTGAAAACCCAGAAGAAAAACAATATGTTTACCAAGCAAATGGAGATGCAATTCAACACATTCCTCGCATTCTTGCACAGTAAATCAGCCCATAGTTATTTATTTCCCTCATGGACAGGGACCACCAAGAGGGTCTACCGACCAACAGCCTGAACCACATCATATCCTGACTGTAAGAGACTGGCAGCTACAGATAAGAGCAGTCTAACTCATTCTAGCACACTGCTGTCAGTGAGCAGAGCGGCCGTCTGCAAGCCAAACAAAACACAGGACAAGGCTCAGGGGGAGGGACGTGCCGACCATGATACTGTGCACAAAGTATGCCTTGTGTTTCTGAGACCACGCACAATGAGCCATTTAGAGGACTTTCTTCTACACTTCATTCTCATCCACACAAATCAAGGGTGCGTAGCTGCTAAAGGCAGTGTTCTGAAACCTGAAATGACAAATTAGGCACTGCGGTTATGTGGACTTCATACAGTACACTCATACTTTCTCAGAAAAAAGGTGCATAAGCTGTTGCTCAGGTTGTAGCTTTTAAAAATTCTTAATATAGGCTTTTTTTGCGAAGGGAATGTACAGTATATAACCTTAGTTATAGGAACTTTATTTTTTACATTTTAGCCAGTATCCTCCTGATTAGGTTCGCGCTACCAATAAGAACTCTGATGTGACAAACTAAATAACATCTGTTGTGGTTTGTGAAGTATTTATTATGAAAACCTTTATCTACATTGTTTTCATTATGGCATGATTCACCCATTCAGTGTACAGGCATACATCACAGGTAGTTCCTGTTGTGCTGGATTAGACTGCTGAAGTCAGATGATATACCTATAACCAAATATATAATACCAAAAAAGCAGGTCCTTACTGTATATCAAAATGCTAAAAAAGAAAAAATCTTAATATAAATTAGTGGTATATTAGGCTTATTACACGCTTACATGACTTCTTGCAAAAAAATTGACACAAAACATTGTTCGAAGCCTTAAAAGTTTATTGGATGTTTAACTAAACACAGCTGACCGAAACGAAAACAGCTGATGGAGCATACACTAACCTACTGTATGTATTATTCAGTCACAAGATGGTGCCAAACAGTCATACTAATACTGATATGCACACTTTAACTACTAATATCAGACTCTTTAGGTGTAAAAAGGCACAAAGTTCCCTTTAAGGGGACACCAGTAACATCTTTGATACCTTTTATCTGACCATGTAGAAAGATTTTATACCTCAATGTTTACTTTATCTATGCTGTCAAAAGATTACTGCTTGCAGCACGTTGACGAAGCAAAAAAATACTTATCAGTCAATGCATGTAAATTGTTGACAAGAAACTGGCAATAAAGTAGTTGACTAAAAATCCTTACAATTGTACAGTTATATTCTTATCAGCCAATAGATATAATCAGCCATTTATGTATCAGTATTTGTGTCCCTACTTTGAACCTTATCTGTCAGTGAAATTACAAGTTTTTTTGTTGACTGAAATGTCTCTTAATTTTCTGGACTAATTCAAAATACAACAGACATCTGCTTATTTAGACTGTATGCTGTTATACAGTTGTAACTGTATAGGTGAAAATTATGGAGTCAATCTAGGGCCATATATACTTGCAAAATAAAAGAAAGTAATTAAAAGAAAAATGAGTAAAAGAAAATGATTAAGCAAAAAATAGATAAATGCAAATCTCCAAAAATCGCAAAGCAAAAATTTATTTTTGAGAAAAAAAAATTTGTTTTGCTCACAAAAAAGGACTGCAAAGGGAAAATTAAGTTTTGAGAAATAAAAATGAAGTTTGCGAACAAAAAAAGAGCTGCAAATAAAAATCAAGCAGTACAAAAAAAAAATAATAATGCAAATTTATATATATTTATATTTGCAATTGATTTGCTTTTTAGTCAGCAGTGAGTTTGTGATGCTGTTTTCACTTTGCACTTCACGTTTCTGCACGTTTCACTTTGTGTTTCTGATTTGACAAGGGGGTGAAGTCAAGGGAACTTGAACATTTATGGCGGGCCCGGACCTACTTGACTGTGAAACTACCTCAGTGATACTGTGTCTCCAGGTGATGACGTCCCTTAAATAAAAGTAGGTCTGGGCCTGTAGTAAATGCCCAAGTTTCTTTGACTCCGCCCCCTTGTCAAATCAGGGCCACAAAGTGAAATGCTAAAACGCTATCAAAATGAGCATTGCAATTGACTGGACGGGTTTTGTAAAGGTAATGCTATTAAAATGTTTAGCAAATATATATAGTAGAGCTGCACGATTCTGGCTAAAATAAGAATCGCAATTTTTTTTTTTTTTTTGCTTCAAAATAAAGATCACGATTTTCTCACGATTCTGTAGATGTAAAATAAAGGTTAATATGAGGAGCCTATTATTATTGTTATTTCAGAATACATCTATTCATAATTCTGAAGTTGAATTATTGTGTTTGAGACATGTGCTTGCAATCTGTCATTGACAACATTATTAGACCGTTTTTTTCTACTGGTAAAATCAGACTTTTGTCATTATCAAATTCCCTCTTGCATTATATTTAACATTTTACAGGCTAGATTAGTTATACTGACACTGTTAAACATTTATTCTCATGCACAACACTCTGTGTTCACTATGAAAGAAAAACATATCATATGCTTGTCGTAATTATAACTCTAAAATGCGATATGATTATTTAAATTATGTGCATGCTTTCGGTTTCATTTTCACTGTGTGTGTGCGATTCATACTTCCCGCGCAGCTCCCAAACGATCGCTCTGTGCCACAAACTGAATGTAATTTACAACTTTATTACCTGTTATTCACAGCCTATGCGAGTTCTGTTCACTAAGGTAGGCATGATTCACAGGCGTGCACCCACCCTCTCTGTGGTAACAGCTCACGGTCA
Source organism: Danio tinwini (assembly GCA_903798205.1). NCBI lineage: Eukaryota > Metazoa > Chordata > Actinopteri > Cypriniformes > Danionidae > Danio > Danio tinwini. The sequence goes on from CAIGQZ010004081.1 coordinate 5,829,996, forward strand.
GCTCACGTCACGTGTGTTTTATATAACATGTAATGATGTAAAATATATCATTACATGCAGACAGAAATGACATTTTTTTGGGTGAATTATACCTTATAAATACTGTATGTGACTCTTTCAACACCATTTGGAGGTGTACACGTTGCTGAGCAATGTATGTAAAACAACGTGAAGACTTGTGCGGCCGCCTTTATGCTTCTCTCCTGAACTTGAAAATATGATTGGCAGAATCATATAAATGCTGGATTAAGATCGTCCAGGGGGTCTAATTGAGATTGCGATCTTTTTACGATTAATCGTGCAGCCTTTATATGTAGTTTTTTTGTACTGCTTGATTTTACTTTTGCAGTTTTTTTATTAGCAAAATAAATTATTATTTCTCAAAAAATAAGTTTAGCTTTGCAATTTTCTGGGTATTTGCGTTTCTTTTTTTGCTTAATAATTTATTTTTTGTTTGCAAAACTTTCTTTTATTTTGCAAGTATAAATGACCCTAGATTGACTTCAGTATTGCTGGTTATTAGGATATCTATAAGCTAGTGTTCTCCAAAACAGTAACAAAATTCGGGTTTAGAAGATATAAAACTGATATAAACATGTAAGGCTTGTAGTTTGTCACTTCCGCCTTAATGGTTCAATGTTTTTCTTCACTTCACCTTCAGTTTCTCATCAAATCTTGACCAATCATATGCTCTTTAGTATCTGACGTGCCTTGCCCCCTTCAAGATGCTTCACATTTAGTGCGCTTGGGCTCAATCACTCTAACAGGCAGAGCAGAAATAAAAACAAAATGCTATTGGCTGTTTTTTTAAATGGGAGGGGCTACTCTCACACTCTCTCTATATGTTTTGGTGGAGATTGCATCAAACATTGAATAAAAATGCACATTTCAAAGCACTTCATGGGGCCTTTAAGGAGAAAAATTTATAAGGTAATTAGATTTTGGGCTGAAGACTCACTTTAATGTTTCTAGTCTCTCAGGGAATCCGATCAATGATCAGTTCTGGCCTTTCTCAAGCATTAGAGGTAGGACTGCACGATATTGGGAAAATCTAACATTGCAATGTTTTTATTTTATTTTGCTCTATATTTTACCAAATGACTTAATATCTCTATTCAGAAAGAATAAAATCTAATAAACAATTTATAAAATTTTTTGGGTCCCTCAACACATTTTCTTTGTTGTCTGTGCTATTTGCAGTGCGTTTCTGTATTTGCATGTGTTGTGAGTATTTTCATGCAAGTGTTTAGTCAGAGATTGATGAATAAATGTTTACTATTTGCATCTCCATAAAATCTAATAAGCTATCTATAAACTTGTTGGGCTCCCCTACACATTTTTGTTATGGTCTGTGCTACTTGCAGTGCATTTCTGTATTTGTGTGTTGTATGTTAATGCATAACAATCTATAGACATTTTTCTTAGAACAGAAAACTACCCATTATGCTTTGCGTGTATGCGCACGGAGAATGCTAACGCAGTAGAATACTATGGCGAAGGAGGCGAGGGTGAGTAAATAAAACTCCTACTACTTAAAAAGCAGATCTTTCACTGACACTGAGGAATGGTAACGCACGAGCCGCTATTTTACTACTAGAGAGAAATGCTGTAAAAATCCATCTCTGCCTCTCTCTCTCTCTCTCTCTCTCTCTCTCCCTCTCTCTCTCCCACACACACATTTGAGCTGTTGGCATGTTCGTGAGTAGGCATGGGACGATAACCGTTTTAAAGGTATACCGCGGTTTGAAAAAGTCAAGGTTTTAAAACCGCCAAAAAAGAACTGTAATACCGTTCCTAAGGTATGTGTAAGATTTTTTATTTACATTTTTGTTATTTAGGACAACAGTATCTTCAGGAAAAAAAATATCCAAACATGCCATTTTAAATTGTAAAGAAATCTGTGTTTTGAAACTAATGAAGACAGCAGAAGTCAATGATCCATTTGAATTATTTAGCCTCCCATGTTTACTTCTCCAAAATATTATAAATATTTCAAAAAATAAAATATATTGTTAAAGGGAAAAAAGTTTTTTTCTTTACCCATATATTTAAAAAAAATAAATTTAGAGCTGTAATCACAATACCGTGATACTGTGAAACCGTGATATTTTTATCCAAGGTTATCATACCGTCAGAATCTTATACCGGCCCATGCCTATTCGTGAGGTAAAGTTTCCTCTCCTCTGGGCTGTTAAAGCGATACTTGTGGATCCAGACACAAGCGTGCCTGTGGTGAGAGTTTATTGTATTGTATTTATTCTATTACGGATTACCTGATAACTGCATATTATGCCCATATAGGCTGTTTTTCTCGCATCACTCATAGGTGAACAGCGCTTTTGTTTCTAAAGCCAATCGCAGCCCTTTCTGTTGAGCGGGTGAAGACAACAACCAATCATAGGGGTGTAAGAACTTGCCAGCGCTCAAAAAGCAAGCGGGATAATATTGACATGAATTTATTTGTTGTCTTCTGTGCATGTATTGGAGTTTTGTCTAAAACATTCACAAAGAGTGTTTTTTGAGCAGGTAAAATTAAATGTACAGTTCATATATCTGACAGCTTGTATTAAAGGACAAAATTGTATTACAAGTAATGTATAAATATAAACATATTTATAGATTAATACATTTTTTTTTCTTGTGTTGTAAAGAAAAAAGTCTAATTATGTATGGAAAGCATCGTCAATGCACCGTGATGCACCGAGATATTGAATTGAACTGAATCGCTGGCATAATAATCGTAACCGAACTGTGAGACCAGTGTAGGTTCACACCCCTAATCAGTAACGGACTTTTATAGGTCATTTTTGTAAATTGCATGACTTACACACCTGTTAAGTTTCATGCCAGTAATCTGGTTTTGCTTTATTATGCAGTGAAGTATTGCGTGTGTGTGTGTGTGTGTATATGTATATATGTGTGTGTGTGTATATGTGTGTGTGTGTGTGTGTGTGTGTGTGTGTGTGTGTATGTGTGTGTTGAAGAGCCACTGAGCTAACAGCTGACAGGCTTGGGAAACCCACACACACTGTATTTCTGACAGCAGACACGTGAACTAGGAGAACGTTTTTTTCTCTCGCGCTTAAACCACATCTGACAGATAACGGCTTAAACACACACCTTTCAAAGTTGTGTGTCTAAACCTAACACTCCGTAATCCACTCAAAACGCTATTGAAACCCATTTTCGGAGCGCAAATTACCAGTTGTAAACGCTGTAAACCGAAGTTCTAAACATTCTACCGGAAGACGCTGGTCGCTATAACGCCCTCCATGCAGCAGCCAAGAAAAAGGTCTATAAGTGCAGTCAAGAAAAATATACAATTGAAATAAAGTGTTTTATCATTTCCAGAGTCTAACAGTATTCAAGTACAGCGACTGAATGATAAAAATAAAATTAATCATAGTTAAGGTCACAAATAGTACAAATTCTTATACCTGTATGCTTTTAAAATCATTATACAATCTCAGGCATCAAAAACACATTCAAATGATACATTATAGCTCACACTCAACATTGCATACCCTGCGATGTGACTATTGCAAAGGATCACATTGCGGTATCAATGCTAAAACGATATATTGTGCAGCCCTAATTAGAGGTTTTCTCAAAGCCAATTTTAAGCTCTTTATTAATCTCTTGTTTGCACTAATGGTAAATGAAACCTTTGTGGGTGTTGTGATAATGAAACGGTTTTAGAACTGCTGACTGAATATCACAAATGCAAGGTAGAGAAAACATGTGCTTTATACACCAACTTGCAGACTATATGCAAGGCATCATGAATATGTATACTGGCATCAGTAACCTGACTAGAGTAATAAATCCATACAGCAAGACTTGTTCCAGTAAATTCACTTGGAAACTTTGATTTCCTGCAAATACCTGAAGGTAAATGAGTCACGCTTGAATTTCCCTGTTTATAGTTTGAAGCTGAAACCCCTTGATCCTTATTGACTCAGGTTATCCTGTCTTTTCCTCTGAAGTGTTTTGTCTTCACCTGTCCTGTAGTCTGTATTGCCCTCAGAGAGTGTTAATGTGAGAGGTTTGGCTTGCCTTGGTCTCTGTGATTCAGACAAGTGAGGAATGTGCCTGTCAGGCTGCTTTCAGCACTAGCTGGACCAACAGCTCACGTTTGAGCCTGCTGATACAGACTATTGCTCCCCTGACAGACAATAGTGTGTATTTTCAAGCTTTTGTCATGCCATGTGCATAAATGGGATGCCGTCAAGTCAGTTGTTAAAGCTCATTTCCTTTAGAGCTGAAAACTAAATGAAAGTGTATAATGCGTTATTAGAGAATAATGTGTTGAGTATAATAACTCAGACCCGTGGTTAATTAAACCCTGGGAAAATGGAAGAGAATGCAGTTTAGTGTGCATGTTTTCTATCAAGGTCTCTGGAGAATTCTCAGAATCCCAGTGGTAAACCGTGTCTGTGTGTCATGAAAACAAACTCACAAAGGCCAAAGGCGAATGATTTCCACTGCATTGGAGAGTACATTCTATTTCAATAACGTTACTGTATGTGAGGAAAAACATGCATTTCTGCTGATTCTTTTACATAACAAGGTATCTATGACCACTTGTGCATAAAATGATTTATACACAGTATTTAATTAAGAATGAGAATGAGGGGGGAATTTACGATGATCATGGTTGGGATTTCTGTAACAACCAGAGTAATTCTAAAGCATTGGAAAACTCTTAACACTACTGAGTTAAAGGAGTGGGTCAACATAATGATCAGGACATCCTCATATGAGTGTTTGCTTTACAAACTGCACAATAAGGATAAAGCAGGGACTTCTAGACAAATTCTAGCATGGGGAAACTTCTGGTTGTATGTGACATCTCTCTTTGTCTCATTATAATTTTTAGTTGTATTTATTTATTTATTTTTATTAATTAATTACATTTTTTTTCTTATATTTTAGTTTTGTGTAATAGGCTCGTATAAATAAACACTAAAATGTATCAATATTATTATTGTTATTAGTTATTTATTGTATTAGTAAAGATTAATGTTATTATATTTTCTATGTTTTAGTAAAATATTACTATAGTTTTACTGTTATAGTAAAAATAATTATTAAATTATTATATGCATTTATTAAATAAAAAATTGAATTAGATTAAATTATATTATATTAATAATTAATAAAATAAATGTAATACAACTATTGAATTGCAAATTTGTTTCCCCAATTTGTTCTGTCTTTTTAATAAAAAATAAATATATTTTTGGGGTATCCTGTAAATGCAAAATGAACATTGCAATGGATACCATAAAATCTTGCACTATTCTAATGAGCATCATCAAGATAAATGTTATTATTGATATTGTCGTAGTGCATCTGAGTTTCTTCTTGGATATCAGTGATTATTTTCTTTAGGAGTCTAATCTACTGTGATTCATTGTTATTTCCCTTGACTTCAACAAACTGAATCATTCTGGTGCGTTTCTGATTTCTGCCCCCTGGTGTCCATCTGCAGAACTGTGCTTCCTAAAATCATCACTTGTGTGTGGTATTTGGAAACAAAAAAATAATTTGTTGCAACATCAAACGTCTGTACTCTGATGTGTCTGGTTGATTGTCACATCAATGTTGTTTCTCATTCCTGTGATGTGCATTGACAGAGAACATCATTAAGTCATCATGAAAATGATCATTTCTGAGATCTGTTTTTCCATGCTACACACTAGTGAATATTCTACACACACCTACTTTTTTTATTAATTTATTTATAGTTTTGTAGATTTTATAGTACACTCTTAAAAATAAAGCATCTTTACTGGAATCTGCTTTTGTGAAAAACGTTTAACATCAGTGTGGAAACATTTCATTTTGCAGAAGTTGCTAAGTAGTATACAAAGTTTCCAAATGTTTTTATTATAACCATTCATTGAAAGGTTCTTTGTAAATTCAGACTGGGTCTTCTGTAGTGTTGCTGCAAAAACAAACAAACAAAAAAACTTTTAGAACTTAGAGGCTTTTCATCAAGTCTGGACTCCTTACTTGGATTTTATTGATGTTTTTTCAAGCTATTTTGATTTATGGTATGCCATAATTTATTTCATTAATTTTAGTATTATATTTTTATCTTTATATTTTTTCATTTTGCTTATTTACTTATTGTCATTATTATTATTAATTTGTATTACTATTAGGAATGCTCCGATCAGGATTTTTGCAGCTGATACGAAGTACCGATTCTTTGTCATGGTGATCGGCCGATACCGATTCGGATGCTTCAAGCTTTGTAATGCATTAAGCATATTTTCCCTCCAAGTATGATATATATATATATATATATATGTATGTATGTATGTATGTATGTATGTATGTATGTATGTATGTAT
>CAIGQZ010004081.1:5837680-5876905 GCA_903798205.1 Danio tinwini
ATATTATATTATATTATATTATATTATATTATATTATATTATATTATCAATCATTCATTTTCTTTTCTGCTAAGTCCCTTTACTGACCACACAGAACAAAATTGTAGGCATCCAAAGACTTGTAGGCCTTTAACTTCTCTCTTGTAAAATCACTTGTAGTTTCAATGAGATAGTTGTATATTTTGGGCTGGATGCTTGGCCATTTATCTTGGTCTTATCCAATATTCATTGGGAGGGTGCCATCGCAAATGGACCTGTCAGACGAACGCCATTTCAACGTTAACTTTGCCGAATAACTTCGCTTATCACTGGCTGACAGGCTGTTATAATACGCTGAAAGCATTATGTAAATAATGTATATAATATGTAATCAATATAACTTATTTCTAAGACAACAAACTCTGTACCACATCGGATGTCATTCATTAGCTGTTTTTTTCTGCAACCTTGCTGCACGCGCATCCTAAATGTTTACAAACCGGTAATTACCCTATAGGTTATTGAAAAAAATATGGTAATTCTAATGCTTTAATAAAATGAATTTGATAAAAAAAAAAAAAAAAGGCACATAACTTTTCTGTAACTTGATTGAGACTGACTTTATGAACAGACATGTTTTGTTATGGATGGATCTTTCTGTCTATGTTTCTTTACAATATCGATCTATCATAATCTATAATATAAGATTACATTTTTGTATGTAAATTTTTTTTTTTGAATCCTAAATTTCCATCCCTGGTTTAAACACTGCTGGTGCCAAATACAGTAAAAATACTTCTTGCTAATGAAATATATATACTTAATATATAAATAAAAATAAATATAAAATAAAATAAATAAAATAATAATAATAAAACAAAGATACTTTATTTGTTTTTGAGTGGACTTTTTAATATTGGTATTGGAGTACTAGAGAAATGTGGGTCTATTTTAAATTGCATGCCTTTTAAATGTATTGTTTTCATTTTGCATTGACAACTGATGCTCTTACCTAAAACACATCGGAGTGCATCGTTCATGAGTTTTCTTTTTCTTTGACTGCTGTTTCTGTAATATTCACAACTTTATAGATCTGGTTATATGCTATAAATGCCATAAGAATGACAGCGGGATTAGAAGTCATTTCAGCTAGCGGTGTCTGCCTAGCAAATAAACAGGCTTGTAAATATGAAGTGAGCGCATTTGTCGTTTGTCATCTGCTTGAAGACGCTTCTCTTGTGTAAGATTGTATCTGCTTCATCGCCTTCATTACCACGGCCCATTTGCCTCATATCCAAATAAGGGGAGTTGAACCTGACCCAAGACATGATCCCTTACTTAAACTTCTTTTGGCTCCATCCCATTCTCTCTCTTTCTCTCTCTTTCTCTCTCTCTCTCTCTCTCTCTCTCTCTCTCTCTCTCTCTCTCTCTCTCTCTCACTCTCTCTCTCCCTCCCCCCTCCTCCCTTTACATTTTTCCTGATGGAATACAGATGCTAAAGACACTAGCAGTTTGGAAACATGGTTGATGATGCATTATCTGGCCTGAATGGGAATCTTTGAACACAGTAAGTGGTCAAGACATTTTCTTGCATGCTTCCTGTTTGATTGACCTCTTAGCATACAAAAGCAAGACAATCGAGGCAAAAACTCAATTGACATATTGGCTTTTCATGAATTGTTTTTTTTGTTTGTTGGTGAAATCTAGTTCAAAGAAAACATTCAGTGTTCATTTTGTTGCACCTTGTCAATCTGTGTCAGTAAATTTAAATTACAATACATGTTTTGAAGGCTGTTTGGCTCAAATTGAGTTTTTGTTTGAATTCTAAAGTTTAGCCAGATAAAAAAAAAGAAAATACACAATTTTAAACATTTATTTTTATTCTGGCTGTTTGTAAGATTTTCTAAATTAAGTAATGATGCTCTGTAAAACAATAAACATAGACAAAAAATAAAAAGAATAAAAATAAACAAGAACTTTGAATCTGACTTAAATATTCAGAATTTTGATTTTAAAATTTATGCAAATTAGAACATATTTAATCAAACAGTTCAGTAATTTACATAACCTATGAGAAAGCTTGCATTATACAATATATTTGCATTTCTTAATGTATGTCCTGTAAAAAGTGATTAGCTGACTGTAGTTAAAGGGAGTAAACTCATTGCTTTTAAATGGATTAGTTGACTTTATAGTAAGTAAATTTGTTGTCTTAAAATAATTAAGTAAATGAACTACAGTGCTCAGCATAATTGAGTACACCCCATTTTGAAAATGAATATTTTTTCATCCATTTCTCAGTGAATATAGACATGCATTTTGGTGCATTTAAACAAAACAGATTAAAAAGATATATTTATTAAAATAATATTTTAGTCACCAAACATATTTAGAAATTGAATGATAATACAATTAAATTCGAGCAAAATATTGCAAAAATAAAATACAACCAACAAAATGTCAACTAAATTTTATATATTTTTTTGCTTCTGATTTTTCCTTTTAAAATTTGTATTTAATATTTTTCTATTACATATATATTTGTCTGTACTAGTTTTTGGACCGTTATCGTTAGTTATTTTGTTAGATAAGCTCCAGATTTGGCTTCAGTACTGACTAATCTAATGTATATGCACAAATATATTGTAAAGCTTCCTATTAAAATATAAATTTAAAAGAGAGATTTGTGAGGGGTGTACTAATATATGCTGAGCATTGTACTTGCATAATTATAAAAATTATTAGCTTAGCTTAACAGTTCAAAGTTATGAGTAATGGGTTCACTCACAATTTTTTTTAAAAAGCAGTCACTTTTTATGGTGTGGTGACAATTATTAGTTAGACTTCTGCCCCATTTTCACCTGCTGTGTCTTGCATGAAGTGCAGTCAAGATTTTGGATGACCACATGAGTTTGTCTATTAGCGATATTGAGCTTTGTTTTGGAGTTTAGCAGTTTACCACGGATCTTCTGTTATAGTTTGTGTTGGTAACCTGATCATGAGGCTGCAGAATTGGCTTTGGACTGAAAGTTTCAGTGTGACATCATGAGAAACACGATGAGATAACAGCATCCCGCAGTGAACCTCATTTCTCCTCTAATAACTTCCAGCTTTACTCTGTCACTGTGCGCCTGTAGCTTTTCACTTTTAGAGGAAATTCAGACGTTCACTGCTTCAAGCCTTTCGTTTTCAAGACTCTTTTAATATCCCAGAAAGCATAGTTAACATTTGAAGCATCAGGATGACGGTTCATGACTTTTCCTAATCTTCAGAGAACAGCTTATAAACAAAATGTCAAGTTGATAACGTTCATTAGTTGGTGTGTCAGAGATCCCTGCTCTAAAATCGTTTTTCATTAAATGTTTTCAGATAGTGCTCTGCCAGTTGTTTTCCTTCCTACAGTGTTTTTGTCCTGTTTAACCGACTGTAGTAAACTTAAAGGCAGGAAACTGATATATTTGTCAAAGTGGTCTGAAGTTAATACAACCGAAAGGAAAAATATAAATTTATTTCTAAATGTGTTTTAATTGTTACACTTTGTCATTCAAAAAAGAAAGCTCTTCCTACATGTATTCTCCCTCATGTTTTCTATAACTTGTATGACTGTCTTTCTTGTTGAACAGACATTTTGTCTGAATGTGTCTTGGGACATTTTTTTTTTGGATTAAGTCAGTTTTTCCTCACATTATTTAAGTCTTTTTTTTTTTTTTTTTTTTTTTTGTCGGATACACAGTCATGTACAGGACTTTATTTAAAGTTAATGCAGTTTTTGTGCTAAAATGAGAAAAGTTGTTCTCCACTTTTGTGTTTATTAAACAAGTAATAGTACATAACAATAAGATCAAGGTAAGAAAATATGAAAGCATATCACTAAATATTGCTTGAAATTAAATACATGTTGAACTTGGGCATGGGCCGGTATAAGATTCTGACAGTATGTTAACCTTGTAAAAAATATCACGGTTTTACAATATCATGATATTGTGATTACCTCTCTAAAATAGTATCATTTTTAAATGTCTGAGTAAAAAATAACAACTTTTCCCCCATTTAAATATATTTTTTTACATTTTAAATACTTTGAAACTGTAAACATGTCAGGCTAAATAATTAATATCAATCATTGACTTCTGCTGTTTTCATTAGTTTCAAAAACACAATTTTTTTTTTAAACTTTAGGCATCTTTGAATATCTTTCTTTTCTTTAGATATAAAGTAAGCCACTGCATTGTTCAGGTCTACAGCATGCTTGGATTTTGGTGTATAAGCGATTTGTTTTTCTGATGTTTCCTGAAGCTTTTGATCTGCGGGGTCCTTTTTTGCTGGAGATATTATTGCTCTAAAAACTCAATAAAATAGTTGTAAAAAATGGATTATAAACACCTTAGGAACGGTTTAGCAGAACATTTTAACGGTTTTAAAACCTTGACTTTTTAAAACTGCGGTAAACCTTAAAACCGGTTATCGCCCCATGCCTAGTTGAACTGAGAACATTTTAAATGCACTGTAAAAAATGTGACAAATATTTTTATGTTGCTTTAACTTATTTTAAAAAGTTAATCAGGTTCCAACTAAAATCATGAAGTTATACAAAGTTTAACTTAATATTTTTAGTCAGTTTGATTGATGTAAGTTGAGACAACTATAAAAGTTAGTTTGATTGAACTAAAGTTAGGTCAGCAAGAATTTTTTTACAGTGTGTGAAAAGAAATTAACTTTTAAAGTTAACATTTTATTTCAACTTTGTAATTTTATTTTTAGTTTTGATTTCACTCAAATAGAAAACATACAGAAAAAAACTGTTCAAATAAAATTAAAATGTAAAAAAACTAAATTAAACATTTAATGAAAAATGTATTTTACTGTTATGCTAATATGACAAAAATTTGACATAAAAACAAGTGTTCTCATGATAATATAACATTCATTTATTTTCTTTTTGGCTTAGCCCCTTTATTAATCAGGGGTCACCATAGTGGAGTGAACCACGAACTTATCCACATAAGTTTTACGCAGCGAATGCCCTTCCAGCTGCAACCATCACTCATACACTCTCATTCACACAAACTATGGCCAATTTAGCTTACCCAATTCACCTAGAGTGTGTTGCTGCATCCCAATTCGCATACTATCTGTCCTAAATAGTATTTGAAAATAGAATAAGTATATCCGAAATCATAGTATGTCGAAAAGAGTATGCCAAAGGTTCCCGGATGGTTTGCTATTTCTGGTCAAAATGATAAGTGTAGAAGAGTCCATACTCTGACCGCTGATATTGCCCACAGTGCCTTGCTCGTTGGACGTAAAATCGATTACAAACACGGGTGAAAAGTGTAAACAAACTACGAACATGATGGACGCACAAGACCAACCGTCAAGTAGAGAGACTTATATTTCAAATGCAATGACAATACTGAACTTCTATAAAGACATGTTTGGACATTAACGTCTGAATGCAGAATTATCCAAACACCTGAGGGGATTTCTCAGCATTAAGACTCGTGAATGGCAGATTATCTTGCTGCTGCTTCTCTAATAAGGTAGGAAATTAAATACAACAGAAATGTAGATGATGTTTGGAGGATTGATAGGGCTCATAACTAAGCAACATAACGATCTGTTAATGAGGAAGTAGTGTGTCCCAAAGCTTGCAAACTCTTCTGTTGCACACACTCAAACAAATATTTTCTTTTGCTTGTTCAAACTACTTATATAAAATAAGCTGAATCAACACAATTCTTGATATTTCATTGGGACAATTAAATTTTTTAATGTTCAATCCACATAAATTTGTTTAGTGTTAGGTTAACTTAATCGATTTGTGTTGGGACAACATGAATGATTTGTGTGGAACCCTGCATTTTTGTACAGTGCACTTAAAAGTATGTTTTTTTCCTTTATAAAAAAGTACATGCTTTTAGGGCGTAATATAAGTATGTGGATTGGGATGCAGCACATGTCTTTGGACTGTGAAGGAAACCGGAACACCCAGAGGAAACCCACGCCAACACGGGGAGAACATGCAAACTTAGAAATGCTAACTGACCCAGCCGAGGCTTTAACCAGCTTGCTGTGAGGCCACAGTGCAGTAACCTAATTTAATATTAATCAGTTAAGGTTTCCACTAGTTTTCATTAGTTATACAAAGTTAACTTAATATTTTCAGTCAGCTGATGTAAGTTGAGATGACTATAAAAGTTTCTTTTGATTGTAGGTAGCAATATCTTTTTACAGTGTAGTTACACAGGTCAGAATTCCGTACAGAAATGTACAAAAATCACAAGTACAAAAATTCAGACTATGTTATTATGCAAAAACTGATTTTTTTATCTTTATGTTCAGCAGAAGTAAGTCATTTGTGTTTGGAACAACATGACAGTGCAAAAAGATAAAAGAATCCTCATATAAGGGTGAAGTCAGAACATGAGAGTCAAAGTGTGCTTCATCTTTCCTTTTAATGGCTGCAGTATAAACATCTTATACAAACAGTGTGTGATTTCTGGCTCTTTCTGTTCGCGTTCACCTCACACACAGACTTTGCATCCACATGCTGCAAGTGCACAGCCAAACACACAAATGCACAGGCCAGGGAATTGTGATAAGCAATCGCCGAGCGCGTCTTGGGGTTTGTTGAGACGGCCCCATGTGAAATTCAACAGGAGATTATGAAGCGCTCTGGCTCCACCTCTGCCAGAACTGCACCAAAAACCGCTTCTTAACAACATCAACCTGCCTCCACTTCCACACTAAATCTCGCATGTGACTCTTACACAAGAAAAGCTGCTGTGGACCTAGTTTTTAGAGGCCCAGGGATCAACTGAAGGTGGATTTGCAAGCATTTGCGTAAGTTTGTATTTGTTTGTATTTTTTTCCACTTAATGTTAAACTTTTAGCTTTTTATTTCTAAGAAAATGCATCATTAAATGCGTGTATGTCTGTCAGTGAGAGTTTATAATTATCCGTAAGCTTAATCTGAATGCGACAATGCGTTTGTGGACATGTTCGTCAACAATCTGCAAGATTTTCACTTTCAGCGTCATTTCCATTTACTTGAGTCTTGAGATGTTTGAGATTTTAATAGGTTCACACTGAGCTCTGAGTGATCATTGTTAAGTGTGCAGTTTGTTGAGTAGATTTATGATCCCTCTGGGGTTTAGCTGAATTGTGGGAACTGCTGTTTATATTGTCCTTTTCTGTATTACTAGTTGTAGCCTGCATATGTGTCTGTGACAATAATGAAGCAGTTTTTGGGGTCTTATGGGTGTCGAGCTTTAGCAGCTCTAATCTGGTGGCTGTTGTTTCTCTGTGTGGTGACAGCAGTGAAGTGATGAAAGGTCCAATCCATATATTGACCCATCAGAGGTTCACATTTTTCATTGCTTATGTAAGATTGGTGGAATGAATTTAACATCCTCATTCCTAAGACTTTTTGTTTTGTTTTAAAATGTACTGTAGTGCTTATTTAGCAGTAAATTAAACTAGAAGTATCCAGTTTTAGTTGCATCAAATATCTGTTTCTTAACTTTCTTTGCTGTCACAGTTAATATCATGCCATATTAGGACAATTCTGGGATGATTATCACATTTCCATATATTATATTTGCAGCAACCAAATACAGGCACCATTATCAGACATTTTTTGCTACATGTAATAGGCAAGGCAAGTTTATTTATATAGCACATTTCATACACTATAGTAATTCAAAGGGCTTTACATAAACAAGTATAAATGAAACAAGAAAATAAAAACAACAAAGAATAAAAATGATTAAAAACAGATTAAAATGTGTTAAACCAGTTTTAAATGAATGACAAAGAAAAGAAAGACAAAGTAGCACAGTGTTCATTCAGTAAAGGCACAGCTAAACAGACGTGTTTTCAGTCTTGATGTGAACATGCCTAATGTTGGAGCACATCTGATCATTTCTGGAAGCTGATTCCAGCAGTAGCTGATTCACCCTGCTTTGACTGAACCCTTGGAATTTCTAATTTACTTGATCTTAGTGAGTGATCTGTTAGGTTTGTATACAGTGAGCATATCTGTAATGTATTGCGGTGCTAGGCCATTTAGTGATTTATAGACAAGTAATACAACTTTAAAATCTATTCTGAATAAAACTGGGAGCCAAAGACTGTGTAAAGACCTGAGGACAGGTGTGATGTGCTCTGACTTTCTGGTAAGAATCTTGGCAACAGTGTTGTAGATGAGCTGCAACTGTCTGACTGTCTTTTAAACTAATAGCAACAATCCTTAGCATGTAGCTTGATTAAAACACAAGTAAGCAATCATTACGTTTTATCTATTTTAAATATTTTGGTGATTGTTTGTTTGTCATACTTAACCATTTACCCCTTCTGTTTGTTAATAATAGACACTAACAATGGTTATACAAACATATGACCCAAAATAAACATAATTATGAATGAAGGTCTATTATACATTATTTCCTTACCCTTATTGCATACTTTCATTTTCAAATTTAAAATTAAAATGAATAAAATATCAATTAATTATATACCTAGATTAAATGTTTAATTAATCAAATAAATACATGAAATTAACCATAATGCCTATTTTGTTAGAAAACAAAATCATGTCATACATATGTGAACAGTTTAGACAACAAGTCCAGAAAAGTCAATATAATTAATTAAATATAAAATAGCTCATATAATATTCAGTTTGACCTATTGAGATTCAAAACCTGAAGGTTCTGAAGGTTAAACACCTCCATTGACCGTATGTTGAAAAAGCGTTTCAGGCGACATTTTTGCTCTCTTTTTGTGTAAATTGCTTTGGGCTGGGCAATTTTTATTTATTTATTTTGAAAATCTCGATTAGTTGAACATTTCAACTCAATTACGATTAATGAGAGGTTTTATTTTTTATTTTTGCCCTTATAGTTCACTGACAGGTTTTGTACAGTAAATATGCTCACATATTACAAGTGAGAGATTTCTGAATAAAGGGTGCATTACTTGATTTTAAAATAATTGAAAGAAACATCTACTATCTGTGATTATTTTTTGAACATCAATGCTGAACAAATGAAATTAAAACAGACATTGCCTAAAAGGCAGCTCTCTTTGCCGCCCACTCTCATCACCGCTACCAAACTGACCAATCACAAAGCTTGCGCGCTATGTGTTGTTGTGACGTGTAGTTAAATTTTTTTGAAAGGTGCGCGGGTAAGCGAAGGCTGCGCCAAACCGTACATGTGCGCTTGGCAAAAATATAACATCAGAATAATATAATAAGTATAAATCATAATGTAATAAGTGTAAATTAGCCTTAACAGAGTGGGGTCAAGTGACTCCCCATACGGTAGGGAAAGTAATTGAAAAAATTGACCTGGAAAAATTAGATTTATTAAATTGAATGTCGATTTCGATTACTTTACGATTAATTGCCCAGCCCTAAAATTGTTTATTATTTAAGGGCAATAAAAAACAAAGAAACAAACAAAAAAAAAAACAGTCACTGACATCTATTGTTTTGACAGCACAGAATTATACACAGCTCCTCACATGTTGCACGTAGTTTCTCTCAGGATTAGCTGTCAGATGCATAGTGCTCATGCAGGAACACTGAGTTGGACAGCTGGAATCTTGTGAATGAGACTGGACCATAAACATTCACATTTACAGCAGGAGAAAACACTAAATCTGGAGCTCTGCCACCAACTCTCAAACTTGCGTACCGGTCCAGATGTGTTGCCATAAGTGATTTTCCTCAGATGAAAACATTATTACTTGTGCATACGTTTCTGATGCAGCTACATTGGATAGAGGGGTACAGTATTATTTTTTTTTTACTTTAGAGTTCATGATCAATGCCATTATTCTTATGCAAAAGCTACTTTATGTATGTAACTTTATATCAGCAGAGATATTTGTGTTTCAGTCTGTCCAAGCTGAATTAAAAAACTTATTATTAGTTGAAGCTAGCATTGTCTGCAAAAGAGGACAACACTTGGCATGGATGCAAAATGTTTAGTCAGTTGTGAGAAAGGCCAGACATCCATCCAGAGGGAGGGAGGCGGTCAAGACTTCAGATCGGGACGAGATTTTGGACGGCTCTCTGCATGGATGAAAGGCTTGTCATGATGAAGAAATTTAAAGCTGTTTGTTCACCGGTCATTCCTGCTTTTAACAAAACGCTTTCAGTCTTTCAGCAATTTAAAGAGCACACATAATGCCCCCTTTTCATAAGATGTGAAATAAATCTCTGTGAAGTTTCAGTATACACTCAAATAGGGGCACATTTGACAAGCTGTAATAAAATGATCTGTGGGGTGAGCAAAAAGACATCTCATGTTTTTGTGTGGGTCTTGTTACGACCCTTGATGGAAATATGTCTAGGAAATCAGGAGTAACATTGAGAAGACCAAAAGAATAAACTCATGGTAAAAAGTGGCAAGAGAAACACAGAACAACAAGTAAAGCCCAGTTCACACTACAGGATTTTAATCCCAATTCGAGCCTAAATTTAACGAGCTCACCGACAGATTGGGCTGTAATCGGGAAAAATCTAGGGGTGCTCAGCGCTCTGCAATTTTTATGTGTGAACTACTGAACAGTGCATCAAAGATGTCTCGACCCCACGTGTGGTCAGATGCAGTGAAGAGCTGCAGCCAATGAGAGAGCATATCAGCATAAGCTGAACTGCCATTGAGCTCAGAAACGTCTGTTATTGGCCAGAATGGGCATCGATGCACTCTCTTCATTGTGCTAACACGAACACAAGAGCAGGCTATATTAACAGGGGAACTAGAATTCTGTAACAATTATGACACCATTACCCTAAAAATATTATATTTTTTTGTAATACAGCCTATAAATATGTAGTTAAGATACTAGAACACGCGCAAAGGTCTGGGCCTTGCTTTCATTTTCACTTTCAAACAGGAGCTATTTCGGCACAGAAAATGCTGGTTTGAAAGATATATCTGAATTAAATGTATGTTTTTGCTATCAGAATGTTTTGTTTATGTTAGCAGAAAGTTGCTAGGCAAAAAGGCATGCATATTTAAAGTCACAGCAAAAAGTAGTGTACATGTATGCAGTCGTTTTGACCAATATGGTAATTAAAGGTAGAAATGCTCAGTTCTTTACTGTTTTGTAATTTAAAAAAAACAATGTTAGAAAGAAATACACAGATATTTAGGAAATGTCAGGGTGTTGTAGATATGTTAGTTTTATTTCAAAGAGTTCTTAAATTACAAAAATAAAAACTCTCTGACTGCCTCTGTAGTTCTAGTGTTAAAGCCACGTACAGTTGAAGTCAGAATTACCCCCCCCCCTTGATTTATTTATTTTTCTTTTTTAAATATTTCCCAAATAAAGTTTAATAGAGCAAGGACATTTTGACAGTATGTCTGATAATGTTTTTTCTTCTGGAGAAAGTCTTGTTTTATTTCAGCTAGAATAAAAGCAGTTTTTATTTTTTTAAGAACCCTTTTAAGGTCAAAATTATTAGCCCCTTTAAGCTATATTTTCCGATAGTCTACTGAACAAACCATCATTGTATAATAACTTGCCTAATTACCCTAACCTGCCAAGTTAAATGTCGCTTTAAATTGAATAGAAGTGTCTTATAAAATATCTAGTCAAATATTATTTACTGTCATCATGGCAAAGATAAAACAAATCAGTTATTAGAAATGAGTTATTAAAACTATTATTCTTAGAAATGTGTTAAACAATAAACAAGGGGGCTAATAATTCAGGGGGGCTAATAATTCTGACTTCAACTGTATATCCACTTAAACCTTGCAGATGAGCGATTGATCCGCTGATGCATCAGCTGACTGACGATGGTTTTAAATGCTCCCTTGAAAACTTAAACGCTGTCAGTGATGTCAGCAAACAAGCAGTCAATAGTGTTCAGCATTTTCTAACGGCTCCTCCCTCAAAATTTCATTGGCTGTGGTTTGGTAGCTTGACTGGCGAACGAGTTGTTGTTAGATCATGTAGTGTGTGACTCCCCCCCTCTTGTGGATCATTTATTTAGTGTCATGTAGTGTGAACACCACAGCGATTAAAAGACACAAAATCAAGTCATGTAGTGTAAACGGCACAGCGATCTGCCGATGTTTAAAGTCATGTAGTGTGAACTAGGCTTTAGCACCGCAAAAGATTTATCATTCCCGCAAACCTAATATTTACAAACACAAAAATAATATAATAAAAATTTTAATAAAACCAAGACAAACGGGAGGGGGAGCGTAAAGTTGCGCAAGAAAATCAAAGAAAGAAATATGACAAAAATATCCCCAAAATCTCCTCCCAATGCTCTAAATAAAAAAATAACAACATGAAATGAAAAGGTCTTCAGCACAGATGCGTCCTGAACTTACTCTAACTAAAACAGAAAACTACTAATTAGCGCACTTCGCTAAACTAGTTTGTCTAAACATCAAAAAGCTTGGGAACAAGAGATGTATGTCACATGACTTGCTATGCTGTTCCAGGTTTCCCTTGTCTGCAAGTCATCACAAGTTTTGAAAGGAGCTTTAGTGGGCTAAAATGTGCAAGACGCACAACATCCGCCGTGAACTCAGATATTACAAAGAAATTTAACAACAGATCACTTTAACAGATCTCACTCAAAGTCAGCATTAGTATCAGGCTAAAAATAATCAGACACCACAAAACAGACAATGACACGGCAAACGACTGTTGCTGCTTCTGATTTAAAGGTCTTTGCACCGATCGTGATTGGCAGAAAGAATATGTGTCATCAAAGGGGATTATGATTGGCAGTTCTGTCAGCCAATAGTTCTCCAAATGTAGGCGATACCTAAATGTGAAAGTAATTGGAGAGAAAAAGAGAGAGACAGAATAAACATACACAAAACAACTGTACAGTTTGTAACATTCTCTTTAAATGCAAATGAGCTGGTGCTTTGTGCTTTTACAGGCTATTCTGACCAAAACAACAACATTCAATTCAGTTCTCCTTGTAAGAAAAAAAACAGCTTTCAGTATCACCTTCGGTTGAAAGGATAATCATACCTAACATGGGAAATGACACAGACAAAAAAACCTGCTTTGAGCTTACGACCTGTTTCTATGACAACTATTTCTGGATAGGTTTTAAATAATTAATCTATCCTGGGTCTTGTCAAGGTGTCAATAATCAAATCCAGCTAATCGAGTAATCCATTACTGATTACTGCACCTATTGCTTGTAATTGCTTATTGCACCAAAACACTGGAAAGGTCTGACTTTTATAATATATCCCCAATAAAAGGAACAACATTATCTGTGCCACAACCTAACCATTTATATGCAAGGTAAGAAGCTTTTAAGAAACCTGAATGCATTGCAAATAAAACCGGACTAGACTTTTTTTGGTTCTCATTTAAAAAAAAAAAATTTGGTTAGAAGTGATCCACAGTTCTCAGTGCTGTGGCCTGCTCTTGTCGAAACCTTATCAAAGAAGTGCTGGCACAGTTCTAGCCTCAACAGAGGATTGTTCTTGGCAGAATGTGTGTCACATTTGATTAATGCATTGAGGAAGTTATTTGTATGTTCCTCAGGAATATGGCGAAGGCTGCAGCTGTATAGTCTGCTTTTAACACAATGAAGGCCATCAGTAGGGTGACTGAGGTTTTAACTTACACAATTACTGTGCTTTATTGGCGAGTTCACAAGTTCACCTTTCAAACGAAGCATTCCCTGCTGAGGCAAAGGATTGCATTTGCAGCATATCTTGCAAAAGTTTTTTTCCATCCATTATTTATTTATTTGTGCTTTTATTTTACATACATTTATTTAACATATTTGTTAATCGGCTTTTCTTTTGTTATTCATGCATGTATGTCTTTATTTATTTATTCATTTATTTATTTATGCATTTATTATTGGTGCTTTTATTTGTAGATGAATTTTTCATTTATTTAAGTTATTTTGTATTTATTAATGATTTCATTTTACAGCTTTTTCTTTCTTTTGTTTGTTATTTATTTATTCAGGCATTTATTTTGTGTTCAGATTTGCAGGTTATGTTTATTTTTAGTTTTTGGCATTTATTATTGGTTTATTGTTGCAGATTTTCTTGAATTTATATATTTATTTAGGCATTAATGGATTTTGTTGCCATTAATATATAAATTTTTTCATTTATTTATGCATTTATGTGTTTTGTTTGCAATTTAGTTTTTGTTTTGGATTTTCTATCAATTTAATTGGCAGTTATGTATACATTTATGCATATTTCATGTGCAGTTTGAATTAATTTATGTATTTATGTATGCATTTTCTTCCCTTGCAATTATAAATATGGATGCAGTTGTTAAAGTGAAATATTCATCTTGATGAAGACAAATCTATCCAAATGAGAGACCACCCTGCTTGTCCTCCAGACTTACTCGAGCTAAACCTCTTTTCCTAGCCAGTTTGTAACATCTGCATAAATCCGTGATCTCTCTAGAAGGATCCTCAGGTCACTCGTATCAACAGAGGATCCGTGCTGAGTCATTATTCCCCAGACTGAATAAATCAAACCCACTTCCAGTCAAAAGCTACAGTATGCTGACGGTTTGCACTTCATTAGTGCTGGAGATCTGGGATATGACGGGCCGGGGAGTAAATGCACTGATTAGTTGCATATCAGGTGGTCTGAGTTGTCATGGGCTTTTTACAGAGCAAATACAGCACAACTCAAAAGAGGGCTTGATTAATGTGCAAATTCTGCTTTATCATGCTAATCAAATGTTCAGTCAGCTGAATTATTACATTTTAGATGGGGTGAAAGGAGATAGCAACTTGTCCTTGAATGTTTCTAGTCCTAATCTATGCCATAACAACACCAATGAGCTTGAAGAGATACATTTTAAATTTGTAAATTCAAATTCTGAAATTCTTTACTTTAAAATCATATGGTTTTAAACCAATATCTTCATTTGTTTTATTTATTTATTTTTTTTTGGTTTTGCTTTTTTGTTTTGTCTTTCTTGTGTTATTGTTCTCTTTCTCTCTGTTGTGTGTGTGCGTGCGTGCGTGCGTATGTGTGTGTGTGTGTGTGTTTGTGTGTGTATTGAAGCTTGCAGCTTTTCCTTAAAAGACTGTTTATAATGACTACTATTATGACTTATTTTTACTATTATGTTGTTTTATGGTACTTTTTAGGGATGTAACGATTCACCTGACTCACGATTTAATACGATTCACGATACTAATGTCACAATTCAGTCACGATTTTTTTTAACAGCATAGTTTGAAACAAATATAAGGTGAAGAGCCCTTTAATTTTTTTTTCTTGAATGCTGCACTTTTTTTGCAAAATATTATATATTTTCTGCCATAATTTAATTGCTATTTTAAAAACAAAATCTAAAAAAAAATCAAAAATTCTACAAACTAAAGAATACTCGTCAATATAAACAAACTAAAGCTGTGACTGTACTGGGATTTTACATATTTTTTAAAAAGAAATATCAGCATATCTCATGTTTTCTGGTATAAGCTGAGGTCTTTGCACATTTACAATGTCCCCTGCTGATGGGGTCTGAGATGGCTGGTGTGCAGAGGAAAGCCTTTCCTAAACCAGAGAGCAGTGTGTACAGAGGTGGTCAGTAGGCCCTCTGATCAAGGGACTGACCTCTGGCATAAAATACTGATTATAAATTTACTAATTATAAAGCAGAATAGAGACAGGAATTGAACATGATTATGAAGGCGAATAATGAATTTTACTTATATAATTATTTGGTATACGTATCACTGTGATACTTAAGAAGAGATAATTGTGAACATTTTTAAATACCCTGCTGAAAAATCCAGCTTAAACCAGCCTAGGATGGTTGGCTGGTTTTAGCTGGCCGACCAGCCTAGTTTTAGAGGGGTTTTGGCCATTTCCAGGCTGGTTTCCAGCCATTTTCAGCCTGGTCTTAGTTGGTCAGGCTGGGAGATAACCAGCTAAAACCAGCTTAACCAGCCTAGCCAGAATGGCCAAGAATGGCTATTTTTCATTCAATAATAATAAGCCAGTTATTAAAATATGCATAAAATAATTTGAAAAGGAGAGGGTAAAAATAATCTAATACCTGGTTCTGTAACAGAACAACTTGCTCTTTCAGTCTGAAAAACATCTTCTCACTTTCGCTATGAAGACACTGAAGCATCGTGTGATCTCTGTAGCTCTCGTCAGAGCAAGCCGAGCTGCAAATCAACCGCTTCTCGTGGTTTGGCTTATTAATAATGTTTTTTTTGTGTATAGACGACTGTAACAGTAGTTTTTCACTGTGCTGACGGTTTATGTGCATCATATTCATTGTTTTGTTAGTGTAAGTAAACATCTTCATGCAGTATTTGCAGACATTTGTGTTTTATCTGGCGCACTTCACTGCTGTCATTTGACTCTGCCGCCCCACCTCTTGCTCGCCGCTGATGTGCAGGTAAAGTGAGCTTGCACTTGTAAACACAGCGCCCTCTCTGTTCAGCAAATATATTGCAAGCCATTCAACATTTCAACCGGTTTGAATAGTCGCATTTAAAAAAAATAAATTGTGATATAACACTAAAAGCAAGAGAATGTAGAGGTCATATCATCACACATGAAGTAGGGCTGGGCCGATAAACGATGTTATATCGGATTGCGATAACATTTTTGTCAATAGCAATGATAATCGCTGGATTTTTTTACTCTATATTGATCTTCGAGCCAATTACACAGCAGAAATGTGCAACAATGGAAATCTAGAAGTATGGTGATATTAGAGATGCACTGAATTTTCGGACACCAAAAGTGATCGGCCACTGAAAATATGTTATACCATTGTCATTATTGGGGTACTCTTTTATATCTGGAAGCGTTAACAACTGATATCAAAATATTTATTGTTATTGTTCAATATGGAAAAGAGTTAATTGAGATTGCATTTTTGCTATATCGTCCAGCCCTAACATAAAGTGAGATTCAGTAAGGTTAACAATAGATTGTCCTATTGTGAGATATACTATTTTTGAGATAAATATAAAAACCGAGAATTCTACTTGTGTTTGGTAAATTTAATTTTCATACAGATAACAAACTAATAATCCTGCATGTAAAAAGTTAAATAAACTGAACAGCACAGTTAAGACATTTGGGACATTTTTCCACTGGGAAATTTATTCATAAATGTAATAATAAACATTTGAACACTCAAATTATAATGACACTTATGTTTTTGAGGCGGAAATAGGGCTTGGATTTGTAGGTGTAATGTAAATTGAGAACATTATGCAATATATTTAATGTGGTTGTTGTGGAGCCTTCAGTTTGGCATGTGGGGACTGGATGTGCTGATTACTGTACTCAGCTGCTGTGTGTCAGTCATTCATTCTCCAGATATTTAGGCCGTTTCTGTGTGTGTCTGTGGCCTCTGAGACACACTGACCCTCAGCTTGAGTTTCAGGTCTTGTGCGGGACATTCAACCAGTGACTTACTTTTAAAGGGCTGGATTATACAGAGCTCAGAACATCACCACGGGGACAGCGCTTAAACTTTTACAGGTTAAGAACCCAAAAGAGATGCAGTGAGGCTATGAGTCTCATGGTCTTCATGAAGTACTTATAAAGCATATTTAATTCAGTTTTGCAGTGACCAAAGTGCTGAACAAAACCAATACAAAACCTTATAAAAAAAACTGAATAATGTAAAACCTTTTTTTTTTTTTATGTTTGATGTAATGAAATCAAACATTAAGTAATGTCATTTCATCAAATTTTATGTCCAGGTGTGATTTATTATTATTATTATTATAATTTTTTTTTTATTTTATTTTTATAGTAAACTGAACACTCACTCACTCACTCCTTCACTCACTCACTTACTATCTTTTGGCTTAGTTCCTGCACTGTAAAAAAAATATGATCAATTAGTCCTGACAGCATATGATTTAGGTCATTGTAATCAATGTTAATCAAGTTCATAATTGTATAAGTTACGCAAGCTGTTTTAAGTCAGTTTAACATAATATAAGTTCAATTAACTCATAAGGTTAATTTGATTCAGCTTAACGTTTTAAAAAGGGCAACCAGGATTTTTTTTTACAGTGTGATCTATCAGCAAAATGAACCGCCAGTTACTCTGGCATACAGTTGAAGTCAGAATTATTAGCCCTCCTGAATTACTAGCCCCCCTGTTTATTTTTTTCCCCAATTTTTGTTTAACGGAGAGATTTTCTCAACACATTTCTAAGCATAATAGTTTTAATAACTCCTCTCTAATAACTGATTTATTTTATCTTTGTCATGACAGTAAATAAAATTTTACTCCATATTTTTTAAGACACTTCTATACAGCTTAAAGTGACATTTAAAGGTGCTACTACACTACCTGACAAAAGTCCTGTCGCCTATCCAAGTTTTAGGAACAGCAAATAATAGCTTGACTTCTAGTTGATCATTTGGTATCAGAAGTGGCTTATATGAAAAGCAAAGGCCTCTAAATGACGCTTATTTTACCAAAATAAAATATAATCATGCCTTGATTTTTTTAAAATTATTTAATTAGGGCAGCAAGGTCGGACTTAGCTCAGACAAAAGTTTGTCACTTAACAAAAATAATTCACAGTATAGAATAAAAAGGCATGATGCAGTGGAAAAATAACGAATATTGTGTCTGACTCATGAGTTTGGAGGACTGCATCCATGCATCTCTGCAATGACTCAAATAACATTAATAAAGTCATCTGGAATGGCAAAGAAAGCGTTCTTGCAGGACTCCCAGAGTTCATCAAGATTCTTTAGATTCATCTTCAATGCTTCCTTTCTACCCCAGACATGCTCAATAATGTTCTTGTCTGGTGACTGGGCTGGCCAATCCTGGAGTACTCCTCAGGAACTTTGATGTGGAGGCTGAAGTATGAAAAGGAGCGCTAACCTGCTGAAGAATTTGTCCTCTCCTGTGGTTTGTAATGTAATGGGCAGCACAAATGTCTTGATACCTCAGGCTGTTGATGTTGCCATTCACTCTGCAGATCTCTCGCATGTCCCCATACTGAATGTAACCCCAAACCATGATTTTTCCTTTACCAAACTTGACTGATTGGTGTGAGAATTTTGGGTCCATGCTGTTATAACAGATGATTCATCTAAAAAAATCTACCTTCTGCCAAATCGGCCTTTTCCAAATGATCAAATAGAAGTCGATTATTTGGTGCTCTTAGAACAAGACTTGTCAGGAAGTGTAGAATGCTCATTTATATTAGCAATGTGTCTGAAATAAAAATGAATAAAAAAATAATCATTATATTAAAAAAAATCACTAAATCATTATAATGGTTTTTAGTAAAAATGAAAAAGAAATAATATCAAAAGTTAAAGCCAATAAAAGTGATGAATAAATCTTATAATAGCATCTAAAGTAGTGCTTGGTCTTTTTTAACCTGATAATAATACAGCTGTATTTGACACATCAGTGGTTTGTCTGTAGCCAGTTCATATTACATGTTATGCAAGTTACAAAAACCGAAAGCTCAGTTCTGCCCAGAGACTGTCAGCGCCTCTGTCTCCACGGGGCAGTTAGAGGTGAAGCACGCACCTGCTAGAGCTCTGGTCATCCTGGGACATGCCAGCGAGAGAGAGTCAGCGTGCGAGCATTTGCTTCAGTGAAATGATTGAGACACGTGTCATACTGCACTTAGAAAGAATTTCAAGAGCCAAACACATTTCACAGTACTGTGGCAATTTTTTGCATTGCGATTTATTTAATTTCTGTACCTAAATATTGTCATTGCCTCCCTAGAAAACCGTCAAATAGAGCTATTTAACTATCTTGTGAAACTAGATTTATATCGCAATATTTATTGCAGAAAAATAAAATTGCAATATAAAAGCTGCATGATATTGGAAAAAATCTGATATGATGCCAGTAGTTTTTTGGCTATATGTTTGGCTGATTTGCAGCCCCCACCCCCTTCTAATAAGAGTTCAAGTTAAGGGTTAGCTTTAATCAGCAATTAAATGTGATACAGAAATCTTCTCAAATTAAACTAATGTGTTGAAAAATAAGGTCTGTTCTATATATGCACTATAAGGCACATCTTTTAGATCTTTTGACATTAATCAAATTTCACCATGTACTAAAAAATTAAAATCGCCAAGTTAAACAAAACTATTTCACTACCAAATGGACTATGTAAAATAATGGCATATGTAATGTGTGAACTCATTTGATAGTTAAACAGGGATTTTACATATGATTTTATAGTTGGTTTTATGACAGTAAGTCAGTCTCTTAAAATGACATTGAGCTTTTGTGTTTATATCAGTGATGTAACTTCAGAGATGATCCCTAAATTTGTGACTATTAAACTACATGCTGGTTGATCAAAATGCATTAGGCTTATCCATAACCAAAATGACAAAAATTGGTGAGAATGCAGCATGGACCTGACAATGCATACAAATAAATAATAATAAAAATCTACTCGGCTTTAAATTCTGGGGCAACAAAGCTGTATGTGACTTGCACCACTAATTACAGTAAGAACAAGCAAGCCCAGTCCAGATGGAAAAAACATAAAAGTAACATAACACATTACTAAATAAGCAATGCAACATAGTTATATATTACTTTTAAAAATAACTTTCCCCTACACAGCCAGTCACAGACACATCTGTTGATTTCTTGAATGCAATGGCCAATCGGAGGTGTTCAGATTAGTCAGAATCCACTCATTTTTCAAAACACAAAGAGCTGATTGTGTTTCCTTTATGACTTCCTTGCAAAGCATTTAGAATTACTTACTTTTAGTGTTCAAACTTTCCAAATATGTTATATACTGGTTTGTAATTGTGCCAAAACTAAAAGAAAATGTAAAAAGAGAGTGTTAGCCTGAAGCGGTTGGTGAACGTGCAGATTTTAGTCCCTAAAGGTCCAGTTTAGGATCTCAAAAAGGCAGACTTTACTTTTATCATGAGCAGAGCAGGAAAAGCATCCCATTAAAGAGTAATTACAAAGGGCCACGGCTTTAGAGCTCAGGGAGGAGCTTCTGAGGACTGCCAATTCTGCTGGATCATTTTTCAGATAAGGAGACGTTTGCTTAGGACTGGAGTTTAACATTGGGAAACAATGAGGCCCATTTTACAGGTGCATTACTCCTGCGGCCTGCGTGTTTGCACAGTTCATCCATCACTGGAGGATAACAGCCTTAGTACAGTATTATTTCACCCACTTTATGAGTGTATTTATATAGCCTGTGACGCAAACGGCAATATGTTAATGATTAATGATGCTGGATCGTTGAAGTATTGGGAATGAATGTGTTTAAAAAGATTTAAACGTTGTAAAAATGGGTTGTGCAAAAGAAGCGGTTAACATTGTATTTAATAGACTATCGAAGTAAAGTCTGTAAAGAACACTCAGATAAAATGTGCACGTAAGTTCATTGGTTACACACTTAAAAAAAAAATGGGTTAAAAATAGCTTTTGCAGCAATGCCATTAAAGAACCATTGTGTATGTTGTGTTTTGTGTATGTTTTGAACCAGGAGTTCAACCACTGGGTGTCAAACGTACATACTGCACCTTTAAGTAATGAAGTAAATAAAGCTGTGCAAAAATATTGATACATCTAACTATCGCAATAATTTCTTTTATGATAGTGTATCGATAGTCCAACCTCAAGTATCGATTCAAGTTGTGCCAAACGACCTCCTCCTCCGCTCGTGTAGATGTGGCTAACTCGCGATCAACAAAACCCGAAGTAGTACGGTATAAGAAGCAAGCAAGAGTGAGCATGGCAGAAAATAAACGCTATACCAGGAAGTACTAAATTAGACGAAACAAAATGCATTTTGTAAGCTTTGCAATATATATAGTTCTGTGTTCAATCACACTGTGCAGTTCTAATGAATTGGAATGGATGGAAAACAAATTGGAATTTTAATTTGTTTGCCGAATTTATCAAGTTGTCAATATAATGTGACACACATACTTATACAAACTATTGCAATATATCACAATATTTATTGTATCGCAATATATGGTAATAATCGTAAGGCCCTTGCAGTAAACATTGTTTATTTAAATTAGATGCAAAAAAACTCTAAATGTACATCAAAGAGGAGAAAAAAGCTACAAATTCTGTGTCGTCACGGAATTCTGGAATAGTCAGTTTACGGTTATTCACCATATTAATGAAACTTGCTTTTTTTGTGTGTGTTAAAATTACAGACATTTTTTACAGTGTGGGACCATCAGTGCCTGTTCAGAAACTTTTGTTTTTAAGTGCATCTGGCCTTTAAATAACATTGACTCATATAATGAAATTGGCATCAAAGTGACATTAAATGTTGTGAGATCATGCAATTGTTCGGCAGCAACTCAAATATGTCTTTGCCATTCAAACACACGATGATGACGTACTTTCCGTGAGAACACTAAACCCGGATTCATTTTGCTGATTAAGAAAACCCCAAAAACACAGTTCCTGTCAGTTTCAAAGGAGCATCGCCTCATTACGCAAGTCCTCATCTTGATTAAGTTTTTTTTTGTTGTTGTTGTCTTCTCTTTGTTTGAAGTGAGAAAAATGAGAAACGCAGCAATTGACTTGCTAAGCACCATCAAGAATCTTTCATCCTGGTTGCTGTGGCAATAAGCTCCTTTTTCCTCTATGGAAAGCGAAACCCTCTGTGTGTCTAATTAGAGATGTTTCCCACCTCGCCCCTTGAAACGCTGCATCTGCTGATTACTTTTTCTAGGGCTTTTATCATGTTATTGTTTATAATAAATGGCTTTTTTATGATTCTCTGATGAATGGCTCTTACAAAAGAACAGCATTATATTCCTCAGAGAACACTGAAACTAAATGCATCATGGTTTCTACAAATTGCGTTATGGTTTTTAAATGGAATAACTTCATTTTAACTTAAAATAATAGTACATAACTATTAGATATATGATGGTGTAGAATTTTCTTTTTGCAATAAAATCTTATTGAATCTAATTAAATTATTGATTGCCAGTAAATGCTAAAGCTTTTATCATGATATACAGTATTATCTTGATATCGACCATAGATATATACACCAGATATCGCATACTATTGAGCATGCGTCAATAGTGCCGGCCCATTTGAACAGTGCTCCCAGGACAAATGTCTTTCAGTAGCACTAGTCAAGATTAAAACCAATGTGAAGATGCTAGACTTGTGCGCTGTGTACGGGTGTAGTAAAATGCGAACAAAGAAAACAAAAAGCATAACATTTCATATATAAGGTTTAGTTTTTTACGTTTTAGTATGTTACGAATTTTTGTGCTAAACAAGTATTGATATGATAATACAGTCACTTACTGCCCTGACCATAAGGAACGTAGCACCAACTCGCACTAAATACTAGACTTAAAAATAAGCAAACAATGCAAATGAAACATGACAACAAGATGCTGCGTTGCTGGAAACTTGTATTATTGTCGGCTAAGTGATTGCGTTGTTCATAACGGAGTTTTATTTACAAACAAATAGCTCCATCCGTTAGAATGAGAAGTGAAAGCAGAAGAGGGGGTGTGTTTCAGGACATGGATTAGATCAAATTTAACAAGGAAAGAGGATAATACATTTCCATGCACACAAACACACACTCTTTGCCTGTAATGCTTGTGCAGTCACTAATCCATCAGTGTAGAAAACTGATGTAAAATTATAATTTTGGAAATTTAAATAAAATATTTGCATACTGACCACCAGGAAAACTCCCGATCATAGATGTATGCATGTATGTTTACATATTTCTGGCTCTGGCTGGGCCGTCCTCCACTGCACCATGGTCCCACATTCATTTTAAAGGAGCGCTACCTGTACTAAAATGGCCGCTCTATTGACGCATTCCATCCAATAGACAACAACAGCATAGGCGACATCTAATGTAAATATCTATGGATATTGACAAGCTGCTAAAAAGTAGAACATTTTTGCTTTATTGTACATAAATATCCAGAGTAAAGAAAGTTTCTAACTAACTTTAATTGAAGAAAAGAATTATAAAATACAGACACTTGAGTCAAAGTATAAATTTATATCTTGAGTAAAAAATCTGTTTCTATTTTTTTTTGACTCAAGTACAATACAAAAGCTATTTTTTATTTACTGTACTCTCAGTGCTCAGCATAAATAAGTTTACCCCATTTTGAAAATAAATATTTTAATCTATTTCTCAGTGAATATAGGCAATGTATTTTGGTGCATTTTATTAAACAGATGTACAGTATTTGTTAAAATAATATTTTAGTCACCAAGCATGTTTAGAAATAGAAAGATAAAACAATTAAATTCATGTCAAATATTGGATATTATTTTTTGTTTCTCTTGAATTTTGCTCTTTTTGAAATTATTTAGTATTTTCCTTAAGATTTAAATTTGGGTGTACTAGTTTTGGACTGTTATATATAAATATATAAATGTCCTGTTGATTTTTTTTAAGCATTTGGTTTGCTTTGATGAACGCCACTAATACAACAATCTAGACATCTAGACTGCTAAAAAATGCTTTTCTTCCCTTGTCTCTTGTTTCTTTGTCTAAAATAATTAAAATATCTAAAAAAGCATTTTCTAGACAAGCTAAACATAGTCTTTTTTAAATTAATATGCAAAAATGAAGTGAGATTTTCCTTAAAACAAGCAAAATAATCTGCCAATGGGAAAAGCAAAATATTCTTGCGTCAAATTGAAAAACAAAGTTATTTTCTAGATATTTTTAGATAATTGGACTAGAATTAAGACCAAAAATCTTAGACCAAAAGACCAAAAGTAAGAAAAGCATTTTTGTAGTGTACACTACCTGACAAAAGTCTTGTCTTGATCTCAGTTCTAAGAGCAACAAATAATAACTTGACTTCTAGTTGATCATTTGGAAAAGTGGCAGAAGATGCATTTTTTCGATGAATAATCTGTTGAACTGCATCCCAATAATCACAAACACTGCAGAAGACATATTGGAAACCGCATGGACCCAAGATTCTCACAGAAATCAGTCAAGTTTGATGAAGGAAAAATCATGGTTTGGGGTTGCATTCAGTATGGGGGCGTGTGAGAGATCTGCAGAGTGGATGGCAACATCAACAGCCTGAGGTATCAAGACCTTTGTGCTGTCCATTACATTACAAACCACAGGAAAGGGCAAATTCTTCAGCAGGATAGCGCTTCTTCTCATACTTCAGCCTCCACATCAAAGTTCCTGAAAGCAAAGAAGGTCAAGGTGCTCCAGTATTGGCCAGCCCAGCCACTAGACATGAACATTATTGAGCATGTGTGGGGTAAAATGAAGGAGGAGGCTCTGAAGATGAATCCAAAGAAGCTTGATGAACTCTGGGAGTCCTGCAAGAACGTTTTCTTTGCCCTTCCAGATGACTTTATTAATAATTTATTTGAGTCATTGCAGAGATGTATGGAGGCAGTCCTCCAAACTCATATTCAATATTCATTCTTTTCCCACTACACCATGACTTTATATTCTATACTGTACATTATTTCTGTTAAGTGACAAGACTTTTGTCTAAGCAAAGTCAGACCTTTACAGTCCTAATTAAATCATTAAAAATCAAGGCATGATCATATTTTATTTTGGTAAAATAAGCATAAACTAGAGGCCTTTGCCTTTCATATAAGCCACTTCTGATACCAAATGATCAACTAGAAGTCAAGTTATTATTTGTTGTTCAACTTGTATAGGCGACAAGACTTTTATCAGGTAATGTATAAGAAATGCGTATAAGTAATAACTAATAATTCACAGTATTTCAAAGTTAATTTTTTTTATTTTTATTAAGAAACTGGTATGAGGACGTAACTTTCTGTTTCTGCTTTTACATTATCAACACAACCTACTGTCAGTAAAAAGGTCCTGTTATGGTCCTCACTTTATGGCTGCTTTTGTTTAGCTCCGAGCACCTGGCAGTCCTATATCACACAGCACTGCTGCTGAATCCATTTATTCAATGAGAGAGATTTAATAATCATCAGAGGCAGCGCCGTTTGGGGAAAAAGGTGGCAAAAAGCTGGGTCAATCGTTTCAGAGGAAGGGCACAGACAAGCGCTGTAATGAGTTTCCTGGAAGCAGCTGGCAGAAATGCAGTCTGCCTTCAGTAATTGTGAAATAATGGCTGCTCACTGCTGAGAGAGGAGATGTGCACAAGCTCAAAGATAGAAGTCAAATGGCTCTCTCAATCAGGATAAGTTTAATGGGAAGACCTGGGATTGTTGCTCTCAATTTCTGCTTGTATAGGATGGAACATTAAGCCGTTATAAGGTCAGAGGAGGTTTAGAGATTTCCTTTTTTTGACTCTAATAACTTCCGGTTGTTATCATCATTATTAAGGATCCTGCTGTTGGGTCGTTGGGTTGTTCACACTGATGGCGATTAGATCACTGGAGGGAAGGGCTGCACTACTGTATAGGGAAAAAACACATTCACATATTTTCAACATGACTATATAATATGATTTTAAAAGATATTGTTATAATACATTTATACATTATTGAACATAAATGTTTTTTGTTTTAATAAAAGATGATTTTTATTTATATTTTTAGATTTAATTGGAATAAATGCCAAATTCCTCTTTCACAGATGAGACCTTTAATCAATGTTTACATTTTAAATAAGTGGCAAGAGGAGAGGGATGCATTGACAAATAATAAATACAACTTGAAATCTCAAACAGAATTTTAAAGCCATTTTAAGACTAGATTTGACCAAGTGATTTTTACCAGATGTCATATTGGACATACAAGAATAACCCATGTTTATTTGTTCAAAGGTGAAGACTCAATGTTTGTACTGCACAATTCCTCTTTCAGTAAAACACATTTTAATGGACTGTCCTGCTTTTAATGATTCCAGAAGACTTTTTTATGAAATGAACACTCTTAAATGTGCTGTATGTAAGTTTTTGACTCTTCTAAAGCATAAAAATACCAATATGTGTGCAGATATTTAAGAAACATCCCAAGTGAACATACTTGTTTAACTGTAAAACAATGCTGAAGTCAGATATTCTGCTATGAAAATGTTTTTTCCGTTCCGGAACACTGTCTTTGTTTAAGTAAATTTAACCTGCACAATGCCAGTTTAGCCAATTACATTTCAGCAACCCCGGGTTGCCTTGTTGGAAAACAGCGTATTTTATTCATTCATTCAGAAAGGCTTTGAAAGCATGCAACCGTGGCCGAAATGGACAGTATCAGACATCGAAATAAGACAGACAGTTCCACATGAGGTTATCAATTAGCAAATGATATAAATATTATGAATGTAAACATTAAGTGAGCAGGTTACATTGTAACCGCGTGTCTTAAGAACACACTTTGTGACGAGATACGCAGTGATGAGCAATTTGGCCGTTTGCACCAGACGAAACACGACAGAAATTTAAATACAGCCTTACAGAAGCACAGAATATGCACTCACTCACAAAACGGTAAAGTTTATAATCTGTTTAATACATGTTAATCCTCTTTAACATCATTAAATGTAAAATGGCATTCAAACTCACATTGTTAGCATTTAGCACTGAATAAAGCACATGAGGTTTACCTGAGGTGATCACTGGTTTCTGTTGTTCAGCTGTGAGAAATAAAAGCCGTTTCTAATATATCAATTCGAGGTGTTGGTTAGAACCAAAACTCCTTTTTAATATGGAAAATATTCCCTCTATCGCGTGTCGTTGCTTTAATTTAGAACACAGTTTAAATCACTTGCTCCTGTACTCAAACTCGCAACCCGCGCTTGCGTTTGTTTTGATCCAGGAGTGCAATACCTAGTTCAACCACTGGGTGTAAAACGTACATACTGCACCTTTAAGGACATTTTTAGCAAAGTGACACTAGGAAAAATATTAGAATTTTGATCATGTATTAGTGCTAAAAATCTTATGTATTCATTTGTTTGTTAATTTTTAATTGTATTTTTATTATTGAAGTATTCTTGTCATGAAAAAAGCCTTGGTTGCTGACAAAAATAAAAAATACACAGATTTTATATAAAATTGTTAAAGTTTTAGTCAGCTTTAATTAGTTTCTCCTGTAGATCAGAATGTGTCCTCTTTATTTCTGTGCGAAATGTATTCACTATATTTTTACCATAATTAACAGAAGACATTTGTTATCCAATGTAACAATAGTTTATGTACTTAAAAAAAGGCATATTTAGAAGAAAAAATCATTTGATGAAATATTTAAAACTCCATTAAGGGATTGTGCTGCAACAAACTACTCATTAATTGTCATTTATAAATATTACAGTTTTGGAAACACATACCTTGTCACTATCCTTTAAACATGTTTATTATTATTACACTAGAGTTCAGCAGAGTAAATAGGGTACAGTAGAGTAAATATCAGCTACTGTATAATAGGGGCTTCAAATATTGTTTAAAGGGGGCTTTTACTTTTTTTACTATTACATAATGTATCACATCGTTTTAACTGAAATCTCAAATAGTTTATGTTTTAGCCATTTATTTATGAACGGCAACAATTTTGAGTATGCTTTTTAATTTGTAAAAAAAACAATTAAATTAAGTAACAAAAAAATTATAATTTCCCTTTTAAACTACAAAAACAAGACTTTGAAAACTGCAACGTCTTCCACATTTGTATTTTTATGTTGAGTCTATAGGCATATTCTGCAGGACTGTGCACAGACGTGTGGTGTTTTATGTTTTCATTTTGTGGCCTGACATGCAAAATGCAGTGTTTTGGTCATCTTTATGATCACATTCTTTGCTTAGATGACTCAAATTATGCTTCGTTTCTCTGCATCACACTCACAAAAGCTAACTCGATTTCCTACTGTCTCTATAGATTGACCATGCTGCTCCTACTTTGAGTCCTGAAGTCAGTCTCCTGCACAGATCCAGGAAGCTGCTGGCCCAGGCGGTGTCATGGCCTCCGGTCTCCCCGTCGCAGATTAGATTTCGGGCTTGTCCTCCCAGAACCAGCATTGCAGCTCATCTGAGCGGGGCCCTGCTGGAGGCCACAGCTGCTCTTGGGGCGCGCACTTCCCTGCCCAGCTTTACTGTTGGCTCCACAGGACGAGCAATGCTGAAAGGTAAAGAAACGCACCACTTTCTGCATTACTGATGCTTCATACTGCTGCTTTTATATTTAATGAAGGAATGCACACTGGCAGGATGAGCTTTTTATGAAACTTGGAGTCAAAAACATAACTTTCATACAATTCTGTGAAATGACAAACAGAAGAAAGGACTGTGCCATTGGCAGGATTAGGGGTGTCAAAATAAATTTTTTGTTTGGTGCACCACGATGCAGACGCCGACAATTCAGTATCGGTTCAGTAATAGATCCCAACAGGTTACTACATACTGACGTCATTTATCTTACATACGATTATTATCAGTATCACTCATCGGTGAACAGAGACAGAGCGTTAAAGCCAATCGCAGCCCTTTTTTTGTTGAGCGAGTAACCAAACATAGGCATTTAAGACCTCGCTTGACAACGCTCAAAAAGCAAGTGGGATAATATTTACGTTTGATTATTTGCTATAAATGCTCATGTTGTTCTGTGCATGTACTTGAGTTTGTTTGATGCATTCAAAAAGAGTGTTTTCTTTGAGCAGGTAAAATTAAAGATACAGTACGAATATCTGACTGCTTGTATTAGGACAAGATTGTATTTTAAAATTATACGTTTCAATTGCAGGAATTGTTGTGCTGTGAAATAAAATATAAAATTGTTTATGGAAAGCATTGACAATGCACCGAGATATTGAATTGAACCGAATCGATGGCATGATATTCATAATCTAACCGAATCGTGAGACCTGTGTAGGTTCACACCTCTAGCAGAAAAACACAAATGAAAAAGTTTAATCTGTAGTTTCATCACTAAATGACAAACTGAATGTGCATCCTTTGCTGATGAATGAATGGTGATATGAAGGTGTAGGTTGCGCACAGAAAGAGTATACATAATTTTAGTGTTGCCAAAAGCTGTTAATCGTGTACCAAATAAAAGTTGCATTTACGTAATATATATCTTGTGTACAATGCAAGAGTGTATGGGTGTTTCCCAGTATTGGGTTGCAGCTAGAAGGGCGTCCGCTGAGTAAAACATGTGCTGCATAAGTTTACCCCTAAATGAATATCTTTTGTTCTGTTTATATTTGTTTATACACACATACTGTACATAAAATACAAAAATAAATATATTTACTTATATTTACTTAATTTTAGATGCAATTAATGGTTTGACAGCCCTACACTGTTTATACAAACTCCAATTTTTCCTGTCTCAAAATGAGTTGGCGGTGGTGTCCCTATCATATTTTTGCTACTTGAAACACACTTTTGAACCCAAAACACAAACATATTTTATGTTATTCTTATAATCTTATCAAGTAAAACATTGTTACATGATATAAATACAGTAGTGATAATAATGCAATCTGTTTGGAAAAATAATGAAACAAATGTTTTTTGTTTTTAATTTCTTTTTTCTTTTTTTTCCCAAAGCAGTTTAGAACAAAACAAACAAACCAAAAAAAAGAAACAAAAAAGGCATACAGAACAATACAAGTGTCAAAGGTCACCAAATACAATCTTATTTACATTCGTATTTATGATTGATAAAATGTTGCTATATAATATTTTGTTAAGGGTTACATATCAAAGATTAACAGGCTCAAGATATACAGTTGAAGTCAAAATTATTAGCCCCTTTTTGAATTTTTTTCTTTTTTAAATATTTGCCAAATAATGTTTAACAGAGGAAGGGAATTTTCACAGTATGTCTGATAATATTTGCTCTTCTGGAGAAAGTCTTATTTGTTTTAATTTTGGCTATAATAAAAGCAGTTTTAAATTTTTAAAAAACATTTTAAGGTCAAAATTATTAGCCCCTTACCAATATTATTTTTTCGATAGTCTACAGAACAAACCATCATTATACAACAACTTGCCTAATTACCCTAACCTGCCCAGTTAACCTAACTAATCTAGTTTAAATGTCTTAAATGCCTTTAAATTTCACTTTAAGCTGTATAGAAGTGTCTTGAAAAATATCTAGTCAAATAGAATTTTCTGTCATCATGGCAAAGATAAAAGTCATTGGAAATCAGTTAATAAAACTATTATGCTTAGAAATGTGTTTAAAAAAATCTCTCTGTTAAACAGAAATTGGTCAAAAAAAATAAACAAGGGGGCTAATAACTGACTTCAACTGTATATAAATAAAAGCACCACAAAAAATTTAAACATTACATTTCTTCTCAACTATTTAGCCCAGTATGCAGACATTTTATAGAGTAGGCTTGTTGTCTCAAGGAAAGTGTCAGTACTTCCATATCATACACCTCTTTTAGGATATCATGCCATTCACCTACAGATGGAGAATCTTCTTTGAGCCATTTCTTTGTAATGGCCTTTTTACTAGTTGTTAGTAGTGTATTAAGAAGATATGCATCAATTTTTGGTAATTTTGAACAGTAAATTCCCAGGTACATAGTCTTAAAATTACGTTCCAGATTCAATCCTATTATTGCATTAATCTCTTTATTCAAATCTTGCCAATAGGTGTGTATAATATTACAGTCCCAATAAAACATGTTTAATGGATACTTGTGCAAATTTTGCAAAACAGCAACATGTTCACATGCAGCAAATTGGCAGTATCAATTCTACATTTGCAATCAATAACCCCCCATCCCATTGTATAGACTAATTTAATGGCAAACTGTAGTTACAAGTAATACACTGTTCTCTGTGGAAGGGAATGCACAAAGCAGTCAGTAACAACATTTGTGTCCATCCCAACATAGAATAATATGTTATGCACATACTGTAGTTCCAAGGAATATGTACTATAGATACCCATTGATATTGTATTTACTTACTACAGTACATATTGCAAGTCTTGAGCACTTTTCAGCGTTATGAATCTTAACCTGTCCAGTCGTGAAACTAGTTGTTCTTCCTAAATGTTGAGAGTGGTCTGAGGCTGAAATTACTTGAAAGCTACACAACTCAGCCAAAGCAGAACAGTACTTTCTATTCAGGTTGAAGAAGCTGTTTTTCTCTGTGAATCTTCATTGTCTTTGTGTAGATTTAGTTTGATTGGAATGTGAAAACGATTCCCTAGAGATCTCTAACTTTGTTTTCCCACAATGAGCCCACCAGTGTTGACTTGGGTTTCAGGAAGAGCTCATATTTTTTATCTCCTCACAAAGGAGATAAAACTTTTCTCATTCAGATGCTAATTTATTATGTTTTGTGTTGAAAGTGATGCTTCACAACATTTCTAAATTTTAAATGCTATGAAATCATCTTTTCAGATGTCTTGAAAATGCAGATTTAAAATGCTTAATTATAAATGGGAAAAATGGTTTAGAAATGAATATGAGAAAACAAAATAAAACTGCTTTTTAGGAAAAAATAAAGCCAATTTTATGCGGAATTTGTTCAACTTTTGTTACAATCAGCACGATTATAGACTATTAATTTCAATATCAGCATAACGATCAATGTTTTCTTTTGTTCAATGACTTTGCTGTGTTCACAATGACTAAGTGTACATCGGTAATTGAATTATTGCCTTACTCTAAATAAGACAATAATATGATTAAGGTGTTTACATGAGTTACTTTTTGAATGATCTGTTTATGATCCCGTTTTACATGTTATAGCACATAGATTGATTAACATCATTGCGTCACCATCCTATTCACGCTATTTACATGGTAGACTGTTAATTAGAGTATTGTCTTAATGGTATTAAAATTGGAGTTTTGGTGTCCATGTAAGGATACTCAATGCTTATTCAATGCTTATTCATTCATTCATTTTCTTTTTGGCTTAGTCCCTTTATTAATCTGGGGTCGCCACAGCGGAATGAACCACCAACTTATCCAGCATATGTTTTACGCAGCGGATGCCTT
The DNA here is from genome assembly GCA_903798205.1 of Danio tinwini. Lineage (NCBI taxonomy): Eukaryota > Metazoa > Chordata > Actinopteri > Cypriniformes > Danionidae > Danio > Danio tinwini. The sequence goes on from CAIGQZ010004081.1 coordinate 5,870,550, forward strand.
TCCAGCTGCAACCCGTCACTGGGAAACAATGCAAATTCAGATTAAGGAATAAGGATTAAGGATTATTGCTTAGTCCCTTTATTCATCAGGGGTCGCCACAGCTGAATGAACTGTCAACTTATCCAACATATGTTTTACACAGCAGATGCCCTTCCAGCAGCAACCCAGTACTGACAAACACACTTATTTACACAAGCACGCACACACACACGCATGCACGCACGCACACACACCGGACAATTTAGTTTATTCAATTCCTCTATAGTGCATGTCTTTGGACTGTGGGGAAAACTGGAGCACCCAGAGGAAACCCACACCAACACGGGGAGAACATGCAAACTCCACACAGAAATGCCAACTGACTCAGCTGGGACTTGAACCAGCGACCTTCTTGCTGTGAGGCCACAGTGCTAACCACTGAGCCACCCTGTCGCCCCGTTTTACATGTTATAGTACATAATTCGATTAACATTATTATATCACCATTCTATACTTGACAACTGCTGTGTGTGTGTGTTGCAAAATGTACAAAAGCATTACAAAAAGGTAATAGTTATTAAGGTGTTTACATGTCTGTACTGCACTTCAATAATGCGACTTATCTAGGAATATTGCACATGTCTTAATTGGATTTCTGTGTAGAGTATTGTCCTAATCATATTAAAATCATAGTATTGGTGTCCATGTAAATGTGCTCTGTGTTAGTCTCTCACTCTGAAGAGAACACAGCAGTTTTGTTTGCTGGAAAATGATTCATGAGGAGGCCTCTTCCAGGCGCCGCAGAAGCAGGTTATGAACTAATGAAGACCATTTCTCCTCCACGAGGACTGTGTAACGTGAGCAACGCGGGGGAGAAGGGCGTCTGCCTTTGACTTCCTCACCCCTCGCCTCTTTCTCTCCGCTCGCCGACCCCTTCTAACAGCGCACTTCAAACGTCTGCTTTGATTTGCTAAAAGTCAGACAGCGCGGTCTCTTTAATTTGATTCTGGCTGCGTTAGCTTATCACCTGGCGCTCATCCATTTGCAGAGTAACCTTCAAGCCCTTGGTGAGACATGTCTGTGTAAAATGATCCTCCGTGATTTCAGTGCGCTCTGGACTAATTCCAGTTGACATGACGTCTGTGTGGGACCATGAGTCAATAACTCTGGTATTTGTGGCCTCATAATTAAATACACAAGCATTATAATTTTTTTTTTCTCGCTTGAGCTGTGGGACGACGACGCCAAAGTGCAATCTGGCCCCTCTCAGTGGACATTCTCCCCATTTTTTGGCCTTTTAAAACCATAGCGAGAGGTAAAGATGTTCTGGAGATTAAGTGCCACCAAACATTTCATTGTGTGCTGAGGTTTATTAGCTGTTTGCAGCAGCGTTGGTTACAGTCAGCAAAGAGTTTTGTTGGATCGCTCAGTGAAATGCTTTTGTTTTTGCAGATTGAACCAATGTGGCCATGGTGCACGTGGTTAATTTTTGACTCCATACAGATGTCTTGTGTTTATTTTAGGAGATGGCAGTGTTGTGCACCTGATATCTGTTTTCCTTTTTTTCCCTTTTGAAATAGGTTTTTTGGCCATTTAGATGCAAACAACTAGCTGTTGTTTACATTTCAGGCTTGTAGATTTTGCACATTCAACCCTCCCTGCAGTTTTTTGCTGCAGACAAGGATAAAACAAATAAGCTTCAGAGTTCAGCGGTAAGAATGTCCAACAATAAGGGCATTTCAGGCCAGACTGCACAGTCACTTGCACCACTAATGCACCTCTAATATATTTTAGTTTTATATATTTTTGGAAAAAATTCCATTTCATTTATTTCATTGGATTTATGCATTCATTGTGTTTATGCATTCATTGTATTTATGCATTTATTATTTTGGGTTGGTTATTTAACATTGTTGCAAAGATTTTACAATTTTTAACAGTCAAAGCTGTTGTAGTTTGTATGTTATTTATCATAATTATCAGCTTCTTGTATGTTTGCTTTGTGCAGTAACACAGTACAATGTATTTCAATGTTTTTGGAAAGTAATTCTTACTTTAAAACTTTATTTGATCAAATAATACATGTTAGAACAGTGTATTGTGAAATATTATTACACTTTAAAATTGTACTGACTTTGTTCTGCTTTAAAGGTTCCATGAAATTAAAATAAAGTTTTTTTTTTAGATGTTAGTATCAGTATTTTTAGTTTTTTTAAGATGTCCATAAGCTAATGGGCTCCAAAACAGTGACAAACATTTCGTTTAGAATATAAAACTGATATAAACAGGGTTTATATAGTCATGAAAAACCTGGAGAAGTCATGGAATTTTGACATGGTATTTTCCAGGCTTGGAAAAACAGAAAAACCCACAAAGTTTTGGAAAAGTCATGGAAATTAGTTTAACAAATACCTGTATAGTTGAATTAGGGCTGCGCGATATTGGAAAAATCTGACATTACAATATTTTGTATTTCTGTGATATATATTGCGATGTGAATACAATTTCACCAGACGATTTAACAGGTTTATTTGGATTGTTTGGGGGGATTTTGTAGAGGAGTGAATCTTGAATAACATATAACAAATAAATCACAAGCATAGATAAATAAATAAAAGTGAATTATAGTACAGATATTCAATAATCAACACTGCATAGTCCTAACTGTATATTATTTAATCTTTATTAAAGTTACAAAAAGCTACTTGTGGCTGGATATTTTAGCATGTGAAATATTGAAATGTTCACACAAGTCGCAAGCCTTAAAGGGGAAGTTTACTCAAAGATTAAAATGTACTCACTATTTACTTACACTTCACTTGTTTGAACACTATAGAAGTTATTCAATTATATTCTTGTGTTCGTTTAAAAAAAAGAAAACTCATAAATGTTATGTTTTATTGTGTTATGTTATTCACAATAAAATGGTTTTAATAAAAACCTTTACAATTACAATGGAAGATCTAGATCCAGTTTGTAAATATCTAATAAGCTAGGATCAAACAAAATTGTACAATTTGGGGAGATGTTATTATGAATTTAAGAATCATTTGTTAATTGACAACTTGTATGAAGATGTCCATTGATTATGACCCTAAATACACTATGTACCCAAATTCTACTAAAATGGTGCTTTAGCAGTTTGCAGTGATTCTTTCAGTAGTGACTTTTGCTTAAATTGAAGTCTATGCCTTTCATTTTGTTGCATCTCTAAGATTCATCTCTTTAAGACTTTTATTATGCCCATCCACAGGGGGTCGGGCTCACTCCAGAAAGTCTTTTGTTTGGGAGCAACCAGGTGGAGTTCTCATCAAAAATCGCAGATTTTGATTATAAATGAACATGAACTCATTTTAGGAGAATTCTAAACTAAAGAGTGGTGTGGCAGATACTCAAAAACAGTATGACAGCATGCAAACAGTGTTTCAGTGGTGATAAATGGAGGGGGACAGGAATAGCGCTGGCTGGGTCAGGTCAGGAGAACACACACTCACTCACTCATAGAATGAGAGGTGAGACTGAGCTTTCAGAAAAAATGCAAACTCTGAGACCTTTGCCACTCAAGGTGAAGCATTACGCACGGTCCAGGTTTTGGTAAACTGTTACAGTGTATTTATATAGCTGTGAGATTTGGGATGGCATGCTTAGGATGTGTTGTGTGTTATGATGCACGTGCAGGAAACTGTAAACCTTCCTCTATGTCAAATGAGACTTATTTTACTGTTTTTATAGCATTAGATTGTGTTTTACACTCATATGAACTTAAAATAAATGAGCATTGTCATTATTTTCAAATTGTTTCAAACTTCGGTGACTTGTTGTTTATAAAATGTTGTTGAATTAATATTATTGAAATATTTGATCTTTTATAACATATTGTGGTTCCTTGTATAACATTAGACAGTGACTGAATGCTTTCAAGCTCCAAAATTCACCATAGATTTTGTCGATTTCAAGGTTTTTGTAATATTCATGTTCCAGTTTGTTATAGCTCTCAAATGTCTCTCACACTTCCACATATTCAGAAGAACTGTACCAGCATTTGGTATATTTAACACCAAACCTTGCACATCTCTTCTTTACTGCCCAAGTTTTTGAGACCATTAGTTTGGGGCAAATGTGAGTAAAATGACTTCTATTAGGGCTCCAGATTAACATCTGAGAGTTTTGGCACCAATGCCACCCCTGATTGGTTGCCCTGCATTAGCACTATTAATAATATTGTAAGTTTTGTCTCTTAGAAATGCACATTTGACAGCAGCTTGAGTAAAAATACCAGGAGTGTGAGTTGTAAATTCCAGATATAAATAGATTTTCATTAACAATAGCAGCCATCTGTAAAAATTAAACCTCCTTATCTTTTGTAGATCATCATGCACAAGTATAATACCATAGTAAAAAAAAGTGACCTAACTTTGATTTCAGTGACATTTGTTATGAAAATTGTTTCAGAAATGTAAGGACATTTGGCACACAAATGTCTTAACCAACAGTTTAAGTACCAATTCTCACTATTCGCTATTCTGACTTATTACCTGCCAATTATTCATATTTCTAAAGTGTATTAGTAATTAAAAAGTACTTGTATTCACATAATGTTGTCCTACATGGCTAATTCTACCCAATACTTAAACCCAACTACTACCTAATAACTATTAATAAGCAGCAAATTAGGAGTTTATTAAGGCCAAATTTACAATTAGTGGTTTAGCTCATCCAGAACGCTGCTGCCAGGATTCTGACCAGAACCAGAAAATCAGAGCACATCACACCTGACCTCAGGTCTTTACACTGGCTTTACACTGGCTCCTAGTTACATTCAGAATAGATTTTAAAGTATTATTACTTGTCTATAGTTAGTATAGAGCAGGGGTGCCCAAACGTTTTCATACGAGGGTCCGAAACCCAAATATCACTGAGAGCCGTGAGCTGAAGATAAATCTACCAAATTTATGTATTACATTAGAGTTTCCATGGGTAATTTCGTTTTTTTTCCATAATATTTTAAAATAAATATAAAACATTACTTTAAATCATCTGAACTAATGCAGTATAACCTTTTAAATGATAACTTATTGCAAAAGAAACATAACATAATCACATTTATAACACAGTGGAGTTCAATGCTGAATACACTAATCAAGCAGAATCTGCCTTTGACTAGATTTGCTCACCAACGTGTCAGGATTGTCGGGTGACAGTACGGTATGAACATTTAAAAAAAAATCTAATTAATTTACACCATTTAATTGAAACATTTAATTTCAGTTAGCTTTTAACAATAAAACAAACAAACAAAAACAAACCATGCCCATCGTCCCCTCTCTCTTCTCAGATGGGATGGCGTTTGGGTATCTCTGGTTTAGAGCTTTTTTTGCTGCATGCCATTTTGTGTGCAAAACTTCCTTTTTTTGAGTCACATAAAAAAGGCAATATGCACAACAGTTCCTGAAGTTTTATAAGCAGCTTTCCAGTATTCAAATAAAATATATACACAGCCATAACTTTGACAGATCCTCAGGGACACAATTGATTTCAGTCGTTAATAGCTATAAAAAAATTGAGCCCTGGATCTACCTGACAGCTTTTATCTCTGCCTAATGGAGCTTGCATATGGCCCATAAAGCTGCTGGATGAGCTCTTGTCCTTCGATCAGTCTTCTTAGGATGTACTTGGGAAGGTTAAAGTTGGAAACAATAGCATCCCCAAAGTCTCATGTCCAAATTTAGATTATCAAGTCCATGTTTGCCTGTTGAATTCTCCCTGGACTCTATCCGAAGGTTACACACAGGTGATCAGAGCACGTCTGGCCACTCGATTTCCTCGCCCTGCACTTAACACTATGTGTCGCTTTCATCTATGAGTAACATGACCTGACAGGAAGGAGCAGCCAATAGAGAGAGTAAGTGTGTGTGTGTTTGAGAGAAAGAGAGAGAGAGAGGAGGGAGGGGAGTACGAGTGGCCAAACTGTGCGTGTGTGTGAGTGAGATATGCAGCGAGTCAGATTTGTGGTAGTAGAGAGCTGGCAGCTGAGTTTAAATGTGGCTGAGCTCCTCTCGCCGCTGCGGTGTGAAGCAGGGAGTCAGTGAGACCACCACAACCATGAAACACTCCCACTCGCAGAGGATGGACTACAGGCTGCTCAGTAAGTGACACTTCAACTTTAACATACACACACACATAACGTCTGGCATAGCGCTGTCACTTGTGGAGTTATTTTCAATACGGTTTCATAGAGATCTTCTGGTGTCAAGGACTCTAGTGTGTTGGGGTTTGTTTTTGGTGCGTAGAGTTAACGGTGTACTGTGCTTTGGCAGCTCAAGGTTTGTTTGTGTGTGTGTGTGTGTGTGTGTGTGTGTGTGTGTGTGTGTGTGTGT
>CAIGQZ010004081.1:5878956-5911398 GCA_903798205.1 Danio tinwini
TACTATACTATACTATACTATACTATACTATACTATACTATACTATAATGTTTTTATTATAGACTTTCTTAGCAGTTCTGCTCTTTTAATACATTGTAAAATGTCCTTTTAAAAACAGAGAATGTCCCTAGGGTTCAGACATTGAAATTAGTTATAATGCTTTAGAAAATATAGTTGAGTATTAGAATTGGATTAAAATGTAAAAAAAATATTTGCAGTGATATAGTTGACAGCTGTTTGGAACAACCATAATAATAAAGTAGTGATTGTTTGATTATAAAGTAGTGATGTTAAAGAATGGAATAAATTTTGTTTATTTTGTTTAGATTTTTTTAGGAATGCCTAAATATAATATAATATAATAGATTTTTATCTCTCTTGATACACTGTGAAATTTCCTGCCATGAACCTACATTAAATCTATAACCAACTCTAATACTAAAGTGAGTTTAGATTGATTATTATTGGTGTTTAGTTTTGTACATCCACAGGTCTTCTGAAAGAGATTTTTGTTTTGCTAGCTTATGACGTTCTGGAGGCTTTTAAATCCTTTGTTACACAAGAATGAAGCGTTCAGCTGTGTTCAAGGTTATTCTGAATGGCTGTCTATTTCTAGTTTCTTTTCTTGTGTCTTGATGTCAAGCATTATTCTGGAGGTTGCAGAAGAGTACGAGGACATTTGCTTTTATAATATACCTGACTGAATGCTGCAAATCTTTGTTGATCTTTGGTATAGGAAATGCTCACAGTATATGTGCATAATTTAGCAGTAGCATTATTAGTAGACTGAATCGCCTTAATACAAGAGGTACAAATCAATTATACTTAACTCAGGATGACACTGAACTCTATGTGATGTCATCATTTTAAATGTTTTGTAATTGAAGATATTCAGTGATATACAGTTGTCCAAGTATGTAATTCTCAGGTTTTTAAGGTGTTTTAAGGTAGATTTCCAGTTTCGGAAAGGGTACTGAAAATCATACTTAAGTAGCATTACTTGCCAAAACAATGTAGTGCATGTAAAAGTGTCTTTTCTAAATACTGCTCAAAGTATGACTAAAAAGTTGTGAGAATTACACTAAGTATTCCACCTTATTCACTGCAAATTTAAAATTTTGCTTTGCATCACAAGTAAAATGATTTGGCATTTATGCACAATAAATTCAAAATGTGAGAATTTAACATGAGAACAATTTATAATATAATATTAAATAAACTATAACAAGCTGACAGAAAGTAGGTTGATGCATTTACAAGCAAAATCTGTGTCATTTAAATATCTATAAAAAGGGGCACAAATCCTGGCAATATGTTAACACTTATTATGCTCTTTGAACCCTGCCCTGACTAATAAATAAGCTAAAAGTTTCCAGCAGTTGGTGCTGTAAACTAATAGAATACATGCAATCTGTGTATGTATTTGTAAATGTAACATGCTGTAGTGCATTTAGTTACTGTTTAAGGCCATTTTGCAATTTTCGTCACCATAGGCATCACTTCAGTAGCCCATTTGGTCTATTATATACGATTTTTTGTCTTCAACACTTTTAACACTTAAGCAATTTTTTGAAAATTAAGTTTTTTTTATTGGTTTTCTTAAAGCAACATATAAGCAACATATAAATCAGTACAACTAAACTGTATATACTGTATATCATACTGTATATTCAAATAACAAATAAATAATTGCATATATACACATAACTTAAAATAAGACGTTTACATGGACACCAATATTTCGATTTTAATATGATTAAGACTATACTCTGATTAAGAGTTTACCATGTAAGCAACGATTTTTGATTACCTTAATCCGACTAATGTCATAATCGAACTAAACAGAAATCGGATTAAGACATGTGAAGTATGCCAATTTTAGTCACATTATTGAAGTGCAGTACAGACATGTAAACACCTTAATAGAACTATTATCACCGCATTTTGCAACAGGATAGTCTAAACACAAACGGCTGTTTGACACTATTCTCTGCACCTACCAAGTCAAGAAAGGACCACAGACACCTGCATTGCAAAATTTTTCCCATATGGTGTGCGGTATCAAATTGCATTAAAACAACACTCTTCCAGCAGTTCATACTGGCATCCAATAGCTTGTTTGTCATGGGGGCATGCATGAAATGTTCCTAAATGAAAGTAAAAGTGACGAACTGCAGTTGAGGTCCACAAATTAAAAACGATACACCTGAAATTACATGATACTCCAGAGGATAGCGTGCTGACGCGATGACGTTAATCATTCTATATGCTATAACATGGATCATGAAAGGAACATTAAAAAAGCAACTCGTGAACACCTTAACCATAATATTGTCTTATTCAGATTAAGGTAAATAATTTGATTACTGATGTCATTGTAAACAGTCACTGTGAAGCACAACAGGGTAATTCACTCTAAACAGGGGTCTCATGTTCTGCAATTTGATTGGATAGGAGTTATATCACTTATTATTCTACCTGGCCAGTCACTACAGACAAGAAAAATATATACATAATGTCTGCAGGTTGGAGAAAATGCTTCTGTAAAAGTGCCGATACATCTCTACAAACATACTCTGGTAAAAGTATAGACATTTTCTTTTACTATTTAGTAAAATGCATGGTTCGAGCTTTAGCTGGGTCAGTTGGCATTTCTGTGTGGAGTTTGCATGTTCTCCTTGCGTTTGCGTGGGTTTCCTCCAGGTGCTCCGGTTTCCCCCACAGTCCAAAGACATGCGGTACAGGTGAATTGGGTATGCTAAAATTGTCCCGTAGTGTATGAGTGTGAATGAGTGTGTATGGATGTTTCCCAGAGATGGGTTGTGGCTGGAACGGCATCCGCTGCGTAAAACGTGTTGGATAAGTTGTCGGTTCATTCTGCTGTGGCGACCTCGGATTAATAAAGGGACTAAGCCGAAAAAGAAAAAGAATGAATAAATGAATGAATAAGTAAAATACATTTCCTAAGGGAAAAACTACTCATAATTTGAGTATTTGCTATTCACTACTTTACACCAGTGCTGCTGTCCACCTAGGCTGTGACATGTTAGTTATTTTGCAAAAGCACTGACTATTAATGATTTATTCTCCATTGGAGATGGGATTGAGGGATGTTATTATAAGTCAGACTCACTGCTCATAAATCTAACATGCGTAAGCCAGACTATTCCTCTTCAATATGAATCTTTGTCCTCAAGCACTTGACTGATCTTAAACTGGCTGATGTGTTGTATGAGCATCACATCAAAACTAATAAATTATTAGATACAGTATCTGCTTTTTCTGTTAAGTGCATATTCAGACTGTGTTTGTGTAGGCCTGTTAATGCATTTGCAAGCCTAGAAATACGAATAATATGAGGGCTAATAGTTTTCACTACTTGTTTATTCCAGCAAACTTTACAGCCATCACAGTTATACATTATGTTATACTTCTACCATATGTGCACATTCAACAGGGATGATTTTATGAGCACCTCCGTTGCTCTTGCATGTCTCGATAGAAGGATCTCTGCCCTTGTTCATTAAATGACCGCTGCTTCCTGTATGCTTTGAATGGCCCATGCATAAAGATTAGGGGAGCTCATTCACAGCCTAATGCCATGTATTTATTTCAATCCATTTGCTTCAAAAGATGCCTAGTGCAAAGACACAAGGCAGATGCATGTGATGGCTAATGAAATTCGAATGGGACAGCGTGATGTGCCTGAAATCCACCTTATAAGGGCTCTGTGTGACTGACCATTGGCCCTTTTTATGCAACATAAAGCAGGTGTTTTCCAACTGGGGTCGCATAAGAGGTCTTAGGATAGAAAGCTGCATTTTTAATCAATAGATAATATAAAATAATTCATAAAAATACTTTAATATGATATTGATTTAGATCAGTAATTTTATATGATATATATTATAATTGGAAAGCAAATAGGAATGAATACAAATTATTAAAATTCTGATTATGCAAAATGCTATTAAAACAAATAACCCCAATTAGACTGAAATGATTAATGAAAATATGTAAATAAATTAATTAATGGTAGTGTTCCATTCATTCATTTTATTTTCAGCTTAGTCCCTTTATTAAACTGGGGTCGCCACAGTGTCTCCAAAAAAAGCCTAAATATAATTATTTTCCTTGATTGATTTGGGCCGGGTGCGTCCGGCCAAGCTCTTCTGTCTGGGTGATGTCACGTAATTTGCGACAAACGCGGGAATGTGATGTGACGCTCTCCACATTTAGCAAAACCATAGAGAAAAACAGATGGCAAAATGGGATAATGCAAGTTTGCATACTCCTGGTTGGAGAAAGACGAGTTTAAACAGTGGCTGAAACCTGTTGCTGAAAACAACCACGTAATTTATTCTTTCAAGCTTGGTTTCTTCCGAGCTTATCTGAGTTCTGTTGCCACGGTTGTGCTCCATTCATTTATTTAACTGCAACTGTTTATTAAGTTAATGATTTGATACTGATTAGAAGTGGTGAAGAGATCTTAAAATATTCAGAGATGGTCTTTAAAAAGTCTTAAAAAGGTATTGAAATTTCCTTTAGGATTCCTGCATATACCCTGTAAAACTTTTTGAAATATATATTTTTTGTTATCGATCATTAACATAGCATTATTATGTTAAAATGCAGAACTCTTCAAACTCTTCATGAATATGACTTTTAGATACGATGCTACATTTAAGTCTTAGTATGTGCTAGAAACACACACTCATGCTTCACGTGTATGCATTAAGAGTTAAAGAGTTCAATATAAAACCCCCCAAAATACAAATGAATGTATTTTAAATATTTCCATCCTCCAATCCACTAATTTAAAATACAGTATAATACATTTTACCATGATCATTTTAACATGATATTTATGCATTTTATTGTGCACATGGTGATACTTGCACTCAGTAAACTTTCTGAGTTTCCAAAATGGGATATTTTGTCTTTTCTGGGCTGGACTGCAAAAGATTTGACTATATTTACATTCATATCCTTTATTTGCAAATCAATATTTGTTTTTTACCAATGCATTTTTATCAGTCATTAGCTTAGCATGTTAAGATGCAGATTAGCATCATTCTAATATTAATTTGAACTCCTCAAACTCTTCATGAATTTGACTTTTAGATACGATGCTACTACATGTGAGTCTTAGTATGTGATAGAAACGCACACTCATGATGTCCATGTATCGGCTTCAGACTATACACACAAATGAAATGGCCCCTCCTGTTCCGGCGGTCACCATGGCGGCGCGTTGAGTCCAAGGAGTCTGCAAACACTGCGTTTGACAGCTGATGCTCTCCAGACAAGCATGATTCACAGTATTTATATTATTTTTGCTTGACCTGCCTATGAGCGCCATACCAGCAGAACCGTTTTCTAATCACAATCTCAGGCCAGAGTGGAGGAAACAGTGGAGATATGTAAATATACTGAGACTTAATGAAGGATGACTCTGTCTGGCGATGTTAAGAAACGCTCCATCAGTGTCACAATATATGGGTTATTGTGGATATTTACAAGTCTTTACAACGCCTGTATGGCGTCTTCCACTTTTACTAGACTGCACTGATGAGACCAGAGTGTCACACCGTATACATTATCTAATCTGTTTGTTTTGCCTTTTGCAGGTACTCTCCGCTTCCCTTTAATTACCACGTAAATACTGTGCTTTATTGTATTATGATTGGTTTATCTGTGTCTCCTTTTGCACTGCGCTGTAGTGAACACGGTTATCACCAACCCTGTCCTGCAGCCATAAAGAATATTGATTCATGTGTTGATGTGAAAATGGTTGATTGAATTTATAAATATCATTTTTAGGGGCAAGTAATGTAATAAATTTTTCATGGATGGCTCGGTCTATGTCTTTGCCTACTTGTTACCAGCTATTTAGGCAGCTAACTTTTTTTTAAACTATATTTAAAATGTACATACACATTTCCATGTGTCAGTTAAAACATAAACCAACAAGCAAACAAATAAACAAACAAAACAAAAGGCTTCTCAGTATTTTACATCAGAATACCATATCATACTTTTACTAATCATCTAGTAAAACATTTCCAAATCCACCACCTTTTAAAAACAACATAAAAGCTCCCCAAACTCTATCAAAAATAATGTATTTATTTCCTAATATACAAGTTATTTTTTTCCTTTGACATGTTTGTTACCATCTCTTACAGCCAACAGCTTATATTTGGTGTACATATACCTTTCCAAATTAAAGAAATAAGTTGTTTCGCTTGCAGAATACATACAGAAGTAGTGACATCTATATATTCGTAAATATATGCTCCGTCTTTTTTAACTTGATCTCCTTGGGATATAAATGAAATAAAAAAATTAAAGGAGACATTGGTATATTAACCTCAAGAATCTTTTCTATAATTTCTTTCACACCTTTCCAAAAGTTTTGTATTCCTTTACATTCCCATATACAGTGATACAATGTTCCTTTAAGGTCCCTGCATCTCAAGCAAGTACCTGGAATATTTTCATTTTATTTTTGCAATAAAACTGGAGTTATGTAAATCCTCATCAACTGCTTATATTGTAACAGTTTCAGAAGAGCGTTCATTGTTAGTGATTGAGCTTCCTCTCATGTCTTCATCCAGTCCTCTGTAGAAATATCCTCCTTAAGATCTAATCTCCAAGCTTCCAATTTACAATTTGAAGATTCCTTCACCAGACACCAGCATCTTGTATAATGCAGAAATTAAACCTTCACTAAAACAATCTTTTGTTATTACTTTTTCCAAAATAGACAAAGATGGCATATCCAGATAATTATTTTGTGATTTGAGGATAAAATCTCTTATTTGTAAATACTTAAAGAAATGTTTTCCATGAATATTGTATGTACTAACAATTTCCTCAAACGACATTAGAATATTGTTAACATAGAAGTCTGCTATCTTTCTAATTCCCTTCTCTTAGGCAGCTAACATAAGTGGCATCATTGAAATGCACATAGATAGCTTTGTGCCCTCTGGAAATAGGCACAATTTTATTGCATTAAAGGTTATTTTGATTGCATTTTAGCAGTTTCTTACTTTTTACTGTATGTATAATGATAGGGTTATGGCTGTGATGACTATATAATGAATTTACTTTATAATCAGTGTTTCTTCTGTGCCATAAAACGTATTGCTTTGAATTTCCCACTGAGGTTGTTCTGCAGTTGTCTGTAAAGGATGCATGTAATGATGTGTTTAAATTAGGCTAAAAAGGGGTGTCTTTGACCTGTCATGGTAGTCAATATATTTCTGTCATGAACACTCTCAGGATTTACTATGTTAATGAACATTTATATGGCAATGTTGATGTATTTGATCTTGCGGTATAGATCTGCTACGCTGCTGCTTCTGCTGCTGCTTTGAATATTACGGCAAAGCAAGTACCAAGACCTGCTACTGCCAGTATATACACAGACATGCCATCTGAGAATAACACGCTGCTGCTGCAAACATCATACAAATGTAACCCCCATAGCAGATCTAACACAGGTGGTGCTGGGGTGGAGGAGGGTCTCCGAAAACGCTGCAGATAACAGCGTAAAATAACACAGAGCATTATAACTGATGAGGAGCAAGCTTATTGGTTGCCGAGGTGGCAGCAACCAATCTCCTGCGCCATGTAATTAATGATGCAGGAGCAGATTAGGAAATTATGGCAGAATTTTCACTGACTTATCCTGCAGTTTGTGAACTTGATAATTTTTGGTGTTGTGATATTGCAAAAAAAAAATTTATATGAAAATGATCATAATAATTTTGATAAAAGTATTGCATGTCATAATAATTAATACTACAGTATTAATGCTGTGCTATACTATATATTAATGCAGTACTATACTTGGTTGTAGTCACTATAATATGTACAGTTGAAGTCAAAATTATTAGCCCCCCCTTCAAATGTTTTTCTTTTTAAATATTTCCCAAATTATGTTTAACAGAGCAAGGAAATTTTCACAGTATGTCTGATAATATTTTTTCTTTCTGAAAAAAGTCTTATTTGTTTTATTTCGACTAGAACAAAAGCAGTTTTATATTTTTTAAGGACAATTTTAAGGTCGAAATTATTAGTCCCCTTTAAGCAAATTTTATTTGCAATTGTCTACAGAACAAACCATCGTTATACAATAACTTTCCTAATTACCCTAACCTGCCTAGTTAACCTAATTAAGCCTTTAAATGTCACTTTAAGCTGTGTAGAAGTGTCTTGAAAATATCTTATTAAATATTATTGACTGTCATCATATCAAAGATAAAATAAATCAGTTATTAGAGATGAGTTATTAAAACTATTATGTTTAGAAATGTGTTGAAAAAAATCTTCTTTCCGTTAAACAGAAATTAGGGAAAAAAATTAACAGGGGGGCTAATAATTTTGACTTCAACTGTATATACAGTATAATTCATTTTACTTTGGCATGGTTCAAAAACACTAGTATTTACTATAAATCACTATAGTATTTTATTTCATTTGGGTGGGTGCCTAACAATTACTATAGATATGGCCTTTTGAGGCACCTGTGCCTTTGTGTACACTTTAAAATCTAAAATGGTTTGTTAAACATGTTACTTTGCTTTGTTCTTGTCACCTTGCACTTTTGTGTAACCATTCATTGTTTAGGATATACTTGTTTGCAATTGTACTAATAATCTAACATGTTCCTTGCATGTATACTTGCATTATTATGCTATTATATTGTCAAAAAGCATGCACGTCAAGTAGGATGCAATCCTGGATTAACATCTATGTCACAGGTGTCAATTTTTGTCTCTGGAGTGCCACAGCTCTGCACAGTTTAGCTTTAACCCTAATTAAACACACCTGATCAAACTAATTATGTTCTTCAGGCTTGTTTGAAACCTACAGGTAAGTGTGTTGGAGCAGGGTTAGAACTAAACTGTGCAGTGCTGCGGTCCCTCAGGAACTGGAATTTTGTTTGATAATATAATCTATACAGTACCTATTCCTTACCCTAAACCCAACCATAACTGTAAATTATTCCCAAAATCAGATGGAAATATTTGTTGGATAGCAATCGTGTAGAAATGCATAAACCTAATCGTAAGTCTAAACTTAACCTAAACTGTAAACGTTTGCCTTAATTCTGATTGGCTGACTGGAATGTTAGTAGACAATAGATGTTAATCCTTAAAATAACAAAAATAATATTTATCACAATAAATCTTGGCAAAATATGTTGTGTAGTAAAACTTGGATATTATGATGGGCTTAGTCTTAGATGCTACGTTTCTAAACAAACTTTGCATCAGGGAGCACCTGTGATGCCCTAAAATGTTGCTTGTGCTATAGATATTTGGCAGTGGAGTGAGGAATCTAGTTGTCTGTTCTGTGCTCAGGGTACAGTATGTTTACACAACTGAGGTTTTGGAAGCATTTTGTGCTCTGACAAGCGTTGTGAAAATGACTTCTGCATGCCAGACCAGTTGTCAGCAATTGCACTGCCTGTGCACGTATGGCCCTGTAGTCTGACCTTTCTCTTTTAGTTGTCAATTACTTTCCAATGCCTATAGACATGACATGTCATACATGTGCACATCACTGTTTTTACGAAATCGTGTTTCTTTTGGTAAAATCAAGGCAATGTTTGAACACAAAGTATAAACTTTTAACAAAGTAAATTTTTGCCATTCAATATGGATTAAAAGCACCGTTTTCCTCATAATTATATAAGCAATACTTTATAATGATAACATGAAAGAAGTTTGTTAGAGTTCTTAGCACATTTATATACAGTCAAGTCTGAAATGATTCATACCCCTGGCAAACTCTGACTTTAGGGTTTCTTTTATTTAACCAGCAAGTTTGACAGAAATAACACAGGCTTCTCTCAAAAGATAATAAGATGATTTACAAGAGGCATCATTGTGAAAAAAATAAATAAATAAAACTCCTCAGCTTTTGTTTACATTTGAACAAAAAACAAATTTGCCATGGATATGACTAATTTCCAAAAAAAAAAAATCATAGTCTTGGAACATTTTCATGTACATTTTTTGTTTTACAGATGTGTATTATTACCATGAATTAAACTTAAAAATGTTCCAAAACCACACATTTAATCTGTTTCACATGTGTACATGTGCTTTAACATTTAAAGCTCATACAGCAATTTTATTTTGAGAAAGTCAGAAAATAAGGATCTAGTATGGTTTTAGAGGGCCATTACAGGGACATGTATACTGTATGTACAGGTATTATTCAGTAACCTTCGCGATTTCTCTCTTAGAACGGCAGCTGTGCAGCTCCATGGCCAGCTCCAGCATCCTGCCATCTGCTGTGACGGGCATCAGTAAGGAACTAGCAGACCTGCGCCACCTCATCCAGTTTCCAGAGGAAATCGCCACCATCCTGACAGAACAGGAGCAGCAGCTGTACCGCCGCGTCTTCCCGCTCGACTACCTCAGCTTTCTCACACGAGACCTGGGCAGCCCAGAGTGCCACAAACGTCACCCGCACCTAAAAGCCTCCCTGTCGGCCCCCATCATGCCCACTCAGAATGACAACCACAACACAGTTGAAGACCTCGTCACAAGATTCAATGAGGTGAGCCTTCAGTAATAGGCATAGGCTGGTATAAGATTCTGACTCTATGATAACCTTGGATAAAAGCATCATATTTTCACAGTACCACGTTTTTTGATTGCTTTGATTTATCTTCTTTTTAAATGTCTGGGTAAAAAACTACTTTTCCCCCCCTTTCAACACTATATTTTATTTTAAGAAAATTTTTAATTGTTTTGGAACAGTAAACATGTCAGGTAGTGGTGTAACGAATCACAAATATCACGGTTCAGATAACACTACGGTTTTAGAGTCACGGATTAGACCAGTTTTTTGGATCAGCAAAAAATAGAGGAATCTAATTTTATTAGATTTCCATGTATACAAAAATATTACAGCAAAAAGAATTGGTTTTAACAAACAGAACTGAAAAAAAGGTAAATATTCAATATGAAAATGATCTTTGTTACTGTTGCTGATAATGCTAAATATAGAAATTTAACATCTTGTACAACAGATCATATTTGATTTCAATTAATGACAATTCACACTTAAAACTTGGTTTCATTATCAGTGGATCATTTTTGAAAACCTATTTAGTGACATCATTTTGATGGTTGTTTATCGCCACCCACTGGTAACTCAATGTAATTGCTACAATATTCACCAGCGTCAAGTTTCATTAAACTGTGATTTTAATCTTTACCATATACATCCCAGTTCTCATGTTATCCCAGTACTTCTGTTATGAAATTGTTTTTAACTCACTGAAAAAGTCTAAAAACTAAATTTCTCTCGATCAAATGCAGATTTGAAGGATTGCAACGCTTTGAAGGATTATTAAACATATGCAAATAATTATCATTTATGTTGCATGAGTTAAATTAAGGTCACAGTCTTTTAATGTTTAATTGTGCAGCTTTACACTGAATGCATTAATGCAGGCTAAACAAACAGTGACAGAAAACACATTTAATTAATAACCTAAGAAAGCATTTAGGTCACAACACAATTTTATCCATCATCATTGTATTTTACAGGAAAGCCAAAATGCTTTCATACACTTCATTTCAATGACGCAGGAGGCAATCTCTCTGCAATTGTTATAAGTGTTGAATTAACCTACAAGTAAAAAAAAAACGTATTAATCCGCAGGTCACATGCATTCCGAACTGTGGGTTGTGATCCATATGGATCACGGATCAACTGTGCTACGTTACACCCTTAATGTCAGGCTAAATAATTAAAATAAATCATTGACTTGTGCCATCTGCAACAATTCCAAAAACACAGATTTCTGTACAACTTGAAAAGGTGTCTTTGGATATAAAGTAAGCTGTACTGTTGGTGCAGTTGGTGTATAAGCGATTTGTCTTTCAGATGTTTTCTGAATCCTGGACTGACCAGTAGCTTTAATGTGGAGGTTCCTTTACTGATGGAGATACTGTTGCCCTAAAAAACTAAATAGAATAGCAAAAAAAATTTACATATACCTTAGGACTTCTCCAAACCATGCTAAACCTTGAAACCGGTTATTGTCCCATGCCTATTCAATAATAAAGCAGATTCATACAAAAGCAAACAGAAGGGAGAAGGGAGCAGATTTAGTTGCACACTGAAGGACATTTGTCATATTTGCAGGAATGCTTATAGTTGTCACCACAAGTGTCTGTTCCATCACCTGTTTTACTTAGATCTTTTCACTATCACAGTGTGTTCTGTACTTATCCAAACAGAGGTGACTTTATAGCAGGCGTCTTAAATATTTAATGCTATGAGCGCCAGAGGAAAACTGAGTTTTGAAGTGGGCTTTGGAGAAAGTGGAGTGATGTCATGTTTAAGATGCATGCTTGCCTTTAAAATCAGCTGGTTTTGATTTCGAGGATCAAAAATGGACGTAAAAATGCATCTTTGACATGTTTGGTTGAACTCTCTAAGTATTAAGATGTGAAAACATCACATTTCAAAGCTGGTTATGTTTCGTGTAGGAGCACAAATTAAAGGGGTTATGTCTGCAAATAACACGTGAAATAAAGGTTTGCAGATGCTTACAGTCAATGCTAGTTATGTAAGACTCGCATCTAAGGAAAGTGACCTTCACATTTTGGCAGCTTTGAAATCAGCTCTGAGGACTCATCTTTCATAGCTGAATGCAGATCCCTGAAAGAGCCTATTCAAGTGTGCTTAACCTTCAGTCTCCCAGTTGATTAGAAGAAATGTTGCTGGTTAAAGGGAGTTCACTAGTTCACAGGCATCGATGAGAAGTGATGTAATACCACAGCGTAAAGTGAACGGATCACATAACAAGACTTACAGCATTAATCCTAATGTCCTTTGTGGACACGTCACAGATCTTTCCTTTTAGATAGATTTGGTTCGATCTTCCGGTGGACTCATTCATGCCCCAGCAATGTGTTATTATTTTGGTTATATTGTAATCAAGGTTCAGTGGTTAGCACTGTCGCCTCACAGCAAGAAAGTAGCTGGTTCGAGTCCCAGCTGGGCCAATTGGCATTTCTGTGTGGAGTTTGCATGTTCTTCCCGTGTTGGCATGGGTTTCCTCCTGGTGCTCTGGTTTCCCCCCAGTCCAAAGAAATGCGTTATAGGTGAATTGAATAAACTAAATTGGCCATGTATGAGTGTGTATGGGTGTTTCCCTGCACTGGGTTTCGGTTAGAAGGGCATTCGCTGCGTAAAACATCTGCTGGAATAGTTGGTGGTTCATTCCGCTGTGGTGACCCCTGATAAATAAGGGACTAAACTGAAGGAAAATGAGTTTGAGTTAGTTTTTCACTAACTATATATATATATATATATATATATATATATATATTTTTTTTTTTTTTCCAGTTAACAAATGTTTTTTGATATAGTTTGTTTCAGTTTTCATTCACTAATATAACCTTGGTTGTAACCCACATAATCCAACCCTTGTGTTCTGCTGTTTTTGTTGTGGTCAGTTGTTTGTAGTTTTTACACAGACTCTTGACCGGCGGGTCCTTTGAAGGGCCGTCCAGGGTGCAGTGTCTCTTATGTAAGCTTTTAATGTGTCAGAAGTGCGGTCCGTGCTCTGCTGGCCGGTAACTCAAGAGCAGCAGTCTGTCCGCTGGAATGCTGGCAGAATGACACGAGCTCCAATGTACTGGTCCTCTCGTATTAAACCTTCCTGACCATCCGGCAGAACTGTTTATGTAACTGACTGGCTTTCTGTGAGGTGTTTTTAGCTGCAACACACCATCGCGTAAATATTTGCGCTCAAACTGATTGCTGTTATGAGTGCTGCGGAGTGGAGACAGTCAGCTTTTGTGACTTTTTGTTTAAAGAAAACGTGAGTGGTGATGGAGCATACAAAGACTTGCCAAAACAAGGCTGTGGTGTGCTCTGGATGGTCTGCCAGGACGTTGCTAAGGAGTTGTGAGGAGTCCATGTGGCTTGTCATGTAGGTGGAGTGGGATTTTTGTGGTGTATTATATGTCAGTATGTCATACATTTTTGGTTGTAATATTCAATTCAATTCATCTTTATTTGTATAGCGCTTTAACAATGTGGATTGTGTCAGAGCAGCTTCACATAGAAGATTATAGTGAATTGAAAGTGTCAGTTTAGTTTTCAGTGTTTAAGTTCAGTTTAGTTTAGTTCAGTGTGGTTTAATATTCACTGCTGAGAGTCCAAACACTGAAGAGCAATCCATCTCTACAAGTCCTGAACCATGCAAGCCAGTGGCTACAACGGCGAGAAAAAATTTCACCAATTGGCGTAAGTGAAGGATAAAAACCTCAAGAGAAACCATGCTCAGTTGGGCACGACCATTTCTCCTATGGCCAAACGTCTGGTGCAGAGCTGCAGTCTAGGCACTGGAAGCTGGAGAACACTGGACGTCAGCGAAGACTCGGCTGTCTCTGGAGGTCACAGGATATTGATTAACCTATTGGATATTGGTAACTGATTTTATACAACATTTTAATAAACAATAAGTTATAATTGAGGATTTTTTTCTTTTTTTCAATGGAAATGGCTTTATACTAATTGGAAGAGAACATTTTTGCATCTCAGAGCAACTTTTCAGAGCTTTGTTTTTCATTGAATCTAAAATACCACTATGATCAGTGTTGGGGAAAGTTACTTTTTAAAGTAGTGCATTACAATATTGAGTTAATCAATATCCCAGAAAAGTAACAAATTGCATTACTTAAATACTTTTTTATGGAAAGTAATGCATTATATTACTTTTGAGTTACTTTTGTGTTACTTTTCCTTACCTGACTGAGAGGCCTTTTTTTATAGAGAAGCTCTGCATTTAACAACCACCTATATAGCATATGTCTTCATTTGCCTTTATAAAATGTAGGATAAAATTATATTTTGAGAACTTTCTGAGCCCACAGCTATACATGCTGTTTATACAGATTAATGAAAGCATGTAATGTAATGTTTGCTACTTTTGTACGTTTTGTGTTATTAGTTAAGTAAATTCACTGTCCATTGAGATAAAGACTGCTATAAATCCTAAGAGTACTAACATGAAATAACTGGTATTAAGGCAAAAACAGATTTTAAACCTTTAAAATGTTTAATAACAACATTAACAGTAAGACGATAAAAACATCCCCAAATCAAAATAAAACATTGAGCTTTATACATTGAAAACATTTTTTCACATGGCCTTAACAAAATGTAAATCATTTGCTAAAAGAAAAAAAAAATCTTACTACATTACAAAACAGTAGTTGCTTCTATAGTAACGGACAGTAAAGAGAGGCTGCGTCTCTTCAACAAAAGCAACAACCTTTTTTTTTTTAGTTGAGTCAAATTAATTGTTTTACCTGGAGACCGAGAACTGAAGTCAATTATTTGTTGTTTAGCTGGAGGTGGGGTGCAGGTGTAGTGCTTTGCATCCAGTTTTTCTTTCTCAATGTCGTGTTTCTTGCAGCTGTCAAGAGTTTTACTTCCACATAATCTACACTTAACGACAGTCCACTTTTCTTTGAGTTCAAAATAACAAGAATCTATTACAAAAATGTAAGTCTCCGGCCTGCCATTGTTTCAGTTTCTGTGTCTGTAGTGATGATAGGCGATTCGCGAATAAATCATTTGTTTTAACCGGATCTTCTAAGTGAACTGGTTGAACCAGTTAATTAAATTGAGTTGTCGTGAAATGGTTTGCGTCTTCAGTAAGTACTAACATTTTGGATACCCCCTCTGACTTGAAATAAACCAATATCCTGAGTTATTCAGTTACTAGAACAGTACACTGACTCATCTGCTGTGGAAAATGTATCCTGATGGTAATGAGTGTGAGCTGACTGTCTGTTCCCTTACAGCACACTCTCTCATTGATTCAACCTAAGGTCATTTTATTCAATATATTTTGTAAAAGCCATTTAAGCATGGGGAAAAAGTAACTTGTGTTACTCAAAAAATATTACTTATTTTTTAGAAGTAATGGGTTACTTTACCTGTTACTTTGGAAAATTTATATTATTACGTAACGCATGTTACTTATAACGCATTACCCCCAACACTGACTATGAGTTTTGCATCAGTAGATACATAATTTGCTGCTTATTAATGGTTATTAGGGTAGTATATTCACAATATGTACTTTTTAACTACTAAACAGCCAATGTCTTAATAGTAGGCAGATATTAAGCCACTAGTTAATAGTGAGAATTGCTACTTAAACTATCAGTTCAAGAATGAATCTGAATCAACTGATTTGTTCAGAAAAAAAATCAGTAACACTTTAGTTTATGTACCGATTCTCACTATTAACCAGTGGCTGCTTCATTTTAACTGCTTCGTTGCTAATTTAATCAACTGACTGTTTTGAACAAATCGCTTAAATTAAATCAAGACAGGGACTTGCCATCACCTATTGTCAGTTTTACCTGTCAAATTTATTGAAGACGGGGCAAAACCAGCCTAGGTACCAAGACAAAAATGCTTCCAATAAAATGAAGTTTAATCATTGTTATTAAAACAAATCCCAACAACATTGAGAGCTAATTCTTTTATCAATATCATTGTGATTTATCAATATTTTTACACACCCCTAGCTAACACATCGCTGTTTTGTTTCATAATTTTCATTGTTTTACAGCAAATGTTCATCATTTATTCAGCACCATGTTGTTTCAAAACTGAGCAAGAAGTTATACAGTCTTTAATCCTTATTTGTTTTGGTTAGCATAAATAAGTCTTCACTTTTGAATGTGTCCTAAACTAACTCATTGTATGACTTCAGACCTGGCTTATAACCCCACAAATGTGTGGACTACAGTCATCATTCACCCGTATTATAAAAATATCCAGAAATGTTGTACAAAAATCTGGTAATGCAAGTTTTGGAGCAAAATGTGTGTTAGTAAATGCTTAAAAATGTGTGCATGAACTATTCCTTCAACTATGAGCAGGTGTATATAGTCTAAAGCCAATCAGAGACTCTGTTATCTGTGTTAGTGTTATGGGGTCCAGTCGGCTCGAATCTATACTTGCGCAGTCAAATCTTCATTTTTCTTGGAAATGTAAATTAACTCATGTTTGAACTCTAGATAGAAGTTTAAAGCCAGAGATTCATGCTGCACAGTTCACAGTGTTTCTTTCAAATATATGTGATGTAATGATTACACCACAAGATAAAGAGATCAGTACTTTCTAAAAACTTACATTAATTTGCATACCATTCTTCAAGATACATATCATTTCAACGCTGCTTTACAGAAAGTATGATTCTACTTTACAATCGAAGTTGTAATCAGAGGGTACTTTGATAAAGTAATGGCCATGTTGCAGAAAGGAACTGTTTCGAAATGATACAGCCATGCACATCATGATTTTGCCAAGTACGATGCAATCCTGGATTAACATCTATGTTGATCCTGGAACATCATTTTTGTTTCAAACTCTAATCCATACCTATTTCCTACCCTTAAACCCAACCATAACTGTAAATTATTCCCAAAATCAGAGAGGAATAATAGTTGGATACAATCATGTAGAAGTGCATAAACCTAACAGTAAGCCTAAACTTATTTTATAAATTGTAAACATTTCCCTTTATTCTGATTGGCTGATTGGAATGTGGTTCCAGGATCAACATCAATGTTCATCCAGGAACATGTCCTACTTGGTGAAATCAGGTTGCTGTTACAACCATGCAAGTAATGTTGATTTTTAGGCAGGAATAAAATGATTAAAGCCACTATTGCATTTTGTGATCAGGATATTCCCTTACATATCCATATCTGGATATGTAAGGGAAATGTATAGTTTTATAAATTGAGTTGGCATGTTATGAGTGCATTGTTTCACTGGTGTTTTCAGAAGAAGCAGGAGTCAAACTAGAGCTGGCATAATCTCTAATTACCACTGTATGTTAAACCCAAGGTAGAAGCCGAACGCAGATGTGGAAATGTTAGCATAGCTGCTGTTTTTAGCATTTCAACATTTAAAACATTTGATATTGTTTATTCTTCATTTATGTTAAAGGGATAGTTCACCCAAAAATGAAAAGAATTTCCTTCTTCATTAGGACATTAAAGAAGATTTTTAGCTGAATCCATGGTTATTGGTGATACATATCCGTGTTTCCTCTAGGATTTTTTCCAGCTGTGGCGGCAGGCCTTTTGATCTACCAACTACCTGTGGGGTTATTTTAATGACAGATGTCGTGACGCAGTTTTACAAGTTGAGATCGGATTTATGTAATACGAGCATGCAGATCTCTTGCGCGAAGATTTCCTCTGTTCGTGCACAAAACTTTTTGCACGCCCTCAAATATTTACAGCTTATGCGCAGATCTTCTTGTGCGCTCTCGAATAAACGCTGCTGAACTGCAATTTAGCGCGTTTGTGTAGTGAATATGTTTCCAACATTTATTAGATTGGCTATAGGAATATTTATGAATGTCTCCAATAGACCTACAGAGCGGCAATAATGCGTCCTGAGGTAAAGTAAAACGGCTATAAATTCCAGCAAGATAAAGTCTTTGTTTGTTGTATGCAGAGCCATAGACCTTTATCTATAAATAATGTATAATTATAGAAACTGTGTTCATCATAACTTAAAGCTATACGTCGTGTTTGCTGGCCTCACGCAAAACGCACCTGTCAGTCAGTCAGCATGTCACCTTAAAGGGTTAAACAAATAACGCACAGCAGCACTACGGTTACAGAAAAGTTTGCTCTGTTATAATTTACTTACCTTTTAATACGTTTTGGTGTGATTATAATCCGCTATTTAAAATAAACGCCAATGTTTTGAATGAGAAGCTGTTATGTTGCCGTGGCGGGATGAATTTTGGTGTGGCACCCCGTCATGGTAGAATGATGTAGCGGAAACCTTGCATGTACAGTATGTGCCATAACATTAGAATACAGAGGGAATGCCCTTTTTTTTTTCAATAATTTGTTTCAAAAAGTAAAACTTGCGTGTTATATTGTCACTACACACACATTTCAAGCCTTTATTTGTTTCAATTTGAATGATTATGGATTGAAGATGACAAAAACTCAAGTACAGTATTTCACAAAATTTGAATATTTCATGTGACCAATAAAGGATCTTAAACACATGTTGGCCTTCTGAAAAGTGTGTTAATGTACTGTATTATGTCCTCAGTTCTTTGTTGCGCCTCCTTTTGCACTAATTACAGTATCAAGGCGGTGTGGCATGGAGGCGATTAGCCTTTGACACAGTTGAGGTGTTATGGTAGCCCAAGTTGCATGGATATCTGCCTTCAGCTCATCTGCATTTCAAAGATCTCTGTCCTGTCATCTTCCTCTTGACAATATCCAATGGATTTTTAATGGGGTGAGGGTCAGGTGAGTTTCCTGGCCAATTAAGAACAGGGATACCATGGTCCTTAAACCAGGTACTGGTAGCTTTGGCACTGTGTGCAGGTCCCAAGTCATGCTGGAAAATAAAATCATCATCTCCAAAAAGCTTGTCGGCAACAGGAAGCATGAAGTGCTCTAAAACGTCCTGCTATAGAACTGCGTTGACTGTGGACTTGATAACAGACAATGGACCCACACCAGCATATAGCATGACTCGCCAAACCATCACTGACTGTGGAAACTTCACACTGGACTTTAAGCAGCTTGATTTTTGTGTCTCTCCGCTCTTCTTCCAGACTCTATGATGTTGATTTCCAAATGAAAAACAATATTTGCTTTCATCTGAAAAGAGAACTTGGGACCACTGGACAACTGGCACTGGTTTAGCCCAACACAGACACACTTTTAACGCTGTTTTTAGTTCATTAGTGGCTTAGTGCATGGAATTCTACGGCTGTAGCCCATGTTATGCAGATATCTGTATGTGGTGGTTCTTGATGCTCTGACACCAGCCTCAGTCACCCTTGCTTGGCAATCCTCTCAAGGCTGCAGTCATACTTGTGCGCCTTTGCCAGCCCCATTTTTCCCTTCCTACTTAGATACAAAACTTAGATACTGCACACTGTGACCATCCAGTTTCTTTTGCAATAGCCTTTTGAGAGTTTTCCCCCTTATGGAGGGTGCCAATGATGGTCTGGACAACTATCAAGTCAGCAGTCTTCTCTATGATTCTGAAACCTACTAAGCCAAACTGTGACAATTTCAAGGCTTTGCATTAATTAGTGGACTAGATTGAGACACTGGGAGCCGACAATGTTGAACTTTGTCATGATATTCTAATTTTATGAAATGCTGGATTTGATCTTTAATAAATAATCATTTAAATTTAAACAAATAAAGCTTGCAATATTTCACCGTGTATGTAGTGATCTAATATAACACACAAGTTTTACTTTTTGAAACAAATTATTGAAAAAATGGACATTCCCTTATTTTTTGGCACACACCTGTAATGGCAGTGAATGGTGACGCTTTTTTTTAGATTAAAAGAAACATCTGTGCGCACACATCTAGGAAAATCTTAAAGGCAGCTGCTCGATCAAGCCAAACACAATAGAAAAAGTAAAGCTGCCATCTGCACACTTCCACTTTAGTTCTCAAAAGACTAAATTAGTTACACAATGTTTCATCTAATCAGGTCGTCATCAAGTTTTTTTGATAAAAAATAAAGACATACAAACGAGTCCAAATCAATAGCCATAGCTCCTGATGACACACTGATGTCTTGTGAAATTAAACAGTCAGTCTCTGTGATAAACTGAACATTATTTACAACATTATTAGCTTTGATCTTAAGACCATTTTGAGGGATGTAAACAAAGATAATGGTCCCAACGTATTTCCTGTTTTACCATTTTAATTTCAATAGCTTCCCAGAATTCAAAAAGAGCCACATGTTCATAAATAATCTTATGACAGCCGATTTAACATGAAGTTTTGATTGAATTGCCTCTTGTTACAAACAGTTCTTGATGCATGTGCAAATGTAGTCCAATTGTAGTCCTGTCGCTTTTGATGACGAAAGCACAAGAGGATGAACTGAATTGACTTTCAAACATAGATTTGCTTTAATATAGCTGTAGAACATCATGAGATGGAGAAGAAGAGACAGATCTGTATTATAGATTTAAAACATTTTCAAGACGTTTTTTTCCAGAGCTTTGGTGTTTAGTGTTTTATACTACACTCATTGTTCTGTCAAAAGGGCGTTGTTATAAAGTGTGTGTGCTGTGTGTTTAGGTGAGCTCATGGGTGACCTGGCTTATCCTGACGGCGGGCTCCATGGAGGAGAAGAGGGAGGTTTTCTCGTACCTCGTCCATGTGGCGAAGTGCTCCTGGAACATGGGCAACTACAACGCGGTCATGGAGTTCTTGGCAGGTCTCAGGTATGGCTGGATGCCTCGAAGGGCCTGCTTAGAAAAGAAATAACCCTGTAAGAATAAATGGCCCTCTCTGTTTGGACTGCACAATGCTTAACAAATTGAGGAACATTCTTGAGTCACTGATCTGTCTTTGACAGCATGTTTGTACGAGTCTCACTGCTAATGTTACTACTTGGTGCAGTTTATTTTTTGTGGAGTAGCTATCTACTATGTTGTACAAAGATTTCTCTTATCTAGTTTTTCTATCAATTACCACTTATGAAAGTATTAAAGATCAAATTTATAAAAAAATTTATTATTAATTAATGTTTCCCAGTACTGGGTTGCAGCTGGAAGGGCATCCGCTGTGTAAAACATATGCTGGATAAGGTGGTGGTTCATTCCGCTGTGGCGACCTCTGATGAATTAAGCCGAATGAATGAATGAATGAATTATTAATTAAAGTCCTCCGAGGCCACTTTCACTATAGTCAGAAGATAAAGCAGCTTGTTTGAGTTTATAGATGTTATTCGGCCCCTAAATATATTGGTATGGAAAGACAGTGTGGAGTGATATGATTTATGAAGAATTTACAAAGATTCGGTAAGCAGTGATTTATAGATTTTAGTTGTACAATTATAGTCTGTGTAATAATCACGGTTTGACGGTTATTGTGCATTCATTCATTTCAAAACACTACTAGTTTAAAAAATCTTTTAGAAAGTCTTTTAAAGTGTTATTTATTGCTGCTCTGTAACCAATTAATGCAGCACATAATAATAATAAAAACAAACAATAGTCTATTTCTCTTTGAACGAAAAAAATAAGTGAAAAAAGTTTTTGGCGTTTAAACATAAGTAATAATTTTACACTGAAAATAAACAACAGAACAATGAATAAATAAATAAAATAAGAAAAAATTAAAACAATTGTATTTGTCTAATGTAAATCTAGGCTACATATTAGCTAAGTATTTCCTTTTTAAAGCTTGTGTGTCGCTCCCAATATCCAGATGCAAGCCGAACGCCTTCTCTGGAAATAACGAACTTGCGTGCAAAAAACGCGATATGTGAACGGTCCTTAATAGCCTCAGCCATAGTTAATCCAGTGTGTGTGGGTATTAGCCTAAGTTTACAACCTTGGAACTTTAAACCAGAGCACAGTTGGCATAACTTTGTTTAATTGCTGTTTAGTTTTGTTCCATGCAGAAATGCGGTGTTGAGAAGCCTTTACAATTAACAAGGTATATGCACAGCTAGTGCTTCTTCCCATACCGATAAACTTCCAGTGAACGGTTAATGTGACTTTTTTTCAATTTTATACGGTTCCTTTTACATCAGCGATGTTGTAGTGTAATTAAAATGTAATCAGTTAAATAGACTTAAACTGAGATGAAAAGGCGTTTACATGCACATGCTTGTCAGGATGTAAGGAGTTAAATAAATGGTCATATTTTAAAGACATGGTGCGGGAAAAAATGTAATTTAATGCAGTGCTTCTTGTACAATCTGAGACCCACTTTATATCGTATATCTATCAGGCAGTGAAGATCATTAATTTTTAAAGAAAACAGACCTTAAACGTGCCCATTTTTATAATAGTATACAGTTCACCGGAAGCGCTTGACCCAGGTTACTGCAAATAAAAAATAAGAAGTCCTTCTGCATACTTCTGCATATACCACTATTAACACTGCTTTAATTCATCATGGTTAATAGAAAATCGTTGCACCCCTTAGCAAAGATACAGTTTAGGAGTTACTAAAAGATATGCAAAACCTAAAAGGGTTATGAATTTTGAATAAAAATTCCATTGATCTTTTGACATGGTCACTGTACTAAATATATAAAAAAAATCATAACAAATGTTTCTGTCTGTAGTTCCAGAACTTCTTGTAAATCTAAAACAGCTCATACTTAAATGTGCAGAATGTAAGTTTGACACCCAGTGGTGGAACTAGGTATTGCATTCCTGGATAAAAAACGCAAGAGCGGGTTGCCAGATTGACGACCAACAGCGAGACTATCGAGCCTAAAGGCTAATTTAAACCGTGTTCTAAATAAAAGCAACGGCATACGCTTGAAGGAATATTTTCTGTATTAAAATTAGTTTTTGTTCTCACCTACACCTCGAATTGATATATTAGAAACGGCTTTTATTTCTCACCTTTATTTGATCACCTCAGGTACACCTCATGTGCTTTATTTAGTGTTGAGTGCTAATAATGTGAGTTTGAATGCCATTTTACAGGACATTTGTTGCCATATACTGAAAGCAGCAACAGATAGTTCACCTCAGATCTTGATAATAAAATAAACCATTTGAAATTGAACTTTAGGACTGTGACTCAAAAACAATATCAGTGATTCAGCATCTACATTTAATAATGTTAAAGAGGTTTAATATGTATTATTTAGATGATAAACCTTACCCTTTCGTAAGTGAGTGCATATTATGTGAGCCAAATTACTTATCACTGCAAATCTCGTCATGTAGTGTGTTGTTATGACACAAGGTTACAATGTAACCTGCTCACCTCATGTTTACGCTGATAATATTTATATTATTTGCTAATTAATAACCTCATGTGGAACTCTGAATCTGTGTCTCGTTTCGGAGTCTGCTACTGTCCACCAGAGGTTGAATTTCGATCACAGATGCATGCTTTGAAAGCCTTCATGAATGAATGAATAAAATATGCGGTTTTCCAACAAGGCAACCCAGGGTGCTGAATTATAATTGGGTAAGCTGGCATTGTGCAGGTACAAAAAAAAAAACAAGTTTTGGCACGGAATGCTAATTTTCAAAGCAGAATATCTATCTTCAGCATTGTTTTTCAGATAAAAAAGAATGTTCACTCAGCATGTTTCTTAAATATCTGCAAACATATTATGTTTTTTATGCTTTAAAAGAGTCAAAAACTTACATACAGCACCTTTAAGCCAATCTGCTAAAGGATTGTGCTCCTTTACTAAGTAATAGTGTTGCTAAACCTTAAGGGTCTGCAGGAACACTGATCTTCAGAACACTTTTTTTTGTTCATACTCCAATATAAGATCTTTATATAAGAGTTTTGTTGTTTTATGGCACAATTATATATCAAAGGATCAAAGGAAATTAGATTAGTTTTTATGACCCTTTAAAGAGACCTCAAGGAATATACAGTTGTGGTGCACAGAATTACATCTCTGATGTTTTGCTCACCACTTTTTTCTCCCCAGGTCCCGCAAAGTGCTGAAGATGTGGCAGTTCATGGACCAGGCAGATATTGAGACCATGCGTGGTCTAAAGGACGCCATGGCCCAGCACGAATCATCATCTGAGTACAAGAAAGTCGTCAACCGTGCCCTCAATATCCCAGGATGCAAAGTGGTGCCCTTCTGTGGCGTGTTCCTCAAGGAGCTAAGTGAGGCTCTGGATGGCGCGGCCAGCATTATTGGATTGCGTCCCTCTTTTGATTCACAAGAAGATCCTGTTGAGGTGAGGCTTAGGCACTTCTTTGAAGCGATTATGGCTAATGCAGGAAATTGTATCACCACAGTCGAATTTAATCGCCTTTTACAGTTACAATAATAATCGTAAGACCATTTTGGCTAGCTGGAGCAATTACCTTTTCATCAAACATTTAATAAGCCTGCTGAATTGATTCCTGATTTTACAAAAAAAAAAAACACATTAGAGTGATTCAGCAGAGGAAAAGACATTTTGTCACTGCAGTGACTATTAAATCATCCATGAAAGCTTTTCAAGCCCACACATCTACTTGCACTGTCTATAACTGTGGTGGGTTTTCTTTTGTGTGGAATCTTTGTGGTGAACTGCTCTTTACCTTGCACAGTTTGTCACGGACTACAACGGCCAGCAGCACTTTCTGCAGAGACTTGGAAGTGATGGACTTCACAGCTCTGATAAAGAGGCGACCGTCAGTAACATACTGCAGACCATCCGCAGCTGCAACCGAAGCCTGGAGGCCGAGGAGCCTGAGGAGAGGGCACAAGAGATCACCGTTTGCCCCAAGAATTCCTTTAAAGACAAGAGCAGAAACCAGTAAGTTAAAAGCACATTCTACCTTATACCCCCATACTTACACCTTACTCTTGGTCCTTGAAACGGAGTGTGAAGGGGTAGAGATGAAAATATTCCTCTATGAAAGGAGACACCACCACTACTACACACACACACACACACACACACACACACACACACACACACACACACACACACACACACACACACACACACACACACATCATCATATGTCATCACTAGCTCATACGTCACGCGAGATGTCATCTGCGCTAGTCATTCCAGAAGGTGCAAGCACATTTAACAGATTCGGCACTCGCAAAGCTGTATTTGGGTGAACGCTGATCATTTTTCGGCTTGAATGTGTATGAGCCTCTGGGTGCCTTGTTACAGTACTGTGTATTTACTAAATGTTCTAAAGCAAAACAAAAAAAACTAAAAGTTAATTCACTGACTTTTGTGACAAACTATAAGTCGTCGGGTAGTTTATCTGAATTTAAAATATGTTGTGAAGTATTTTGCAGCGGTTATTTTAAGGGACTAATTGTTCATTTTGAATTTCTTCACTTGAATTGAGCAAGATCTTGACCGTAACACATTAATACAGTTGTGAAAGTAGTAAGTCAGATGCTTGTTTGTGGTAAAAATCCTTAATAATGCATTTTTTTTTAACATATGTGGGTGTCCTTGCTCGCTTTTGCAGCCGAGTTGCTGCTGTATTAAGAGAAATTTATCAAACCCATTCATTTACATCTGAATAATCTTTGTTCAAAGGCCTGTGTGGCACTTCCCGTTAGCCATGACCTCCAAGCAAAAGAGAACTTTGACACCCCTACCCCTTCATGTGAACGCATGAAGCGAAGGGCAGGGGAAGAGCTAAGTGGTAGAATTGGAATTCAGCCAAGGTCAGACTCTGTTTGGAAGTATATGATGTGTTTAGTCTAGTCCATATATGCTGAGGCATTCTCAGTTTGTTTTAATACCATTAAGCGCCTCTCTGCATAGATTTCTGGGTCCCTTCTGTTTTTTTTTCACTCATACCTACACATACCAGTTAACCAAGGAGACCTGTAGCTAGAATTGTGCAATTTTTATTTGTTGTTGTTGTTTGTTTTTGACTGTCACCTGAAATAAATACTGACGTTTTTGAAAAATTACATCAAATCAGCTCAGCAAAGTCACTCACTTATTGTCCATCTTCGCCACGGCGGAATGAATGGCAAATTATTTTGGCATATATTTTGTGTTTAGATGCAACACAGCACTAGGAAACACCAAAATCATTAAAGGACATTTATGCATTTGCTAGACATTTTTATTCAAAGTGAATTGCATTGCATTGAAGGTACACACTTTCTGATTTTCAAATAAACCTAAAAGATGCAGACAAAAAAAGTTTTTCATTCGTTTTAGAGTACTCTTATTAACTTAACTGAAGTATATTTGACGAAAAGACATTCATGTGCATATGATTTAAAACATGAGATGGTTTAAGCATCATTACAGATCTTTGAAAGCTGGAAAGCAGTGTGTTTTAGTTTTGTTTGTCCTGCTAAAGAGGAAGGGGCTTGTATTGGTTGTTTAAACTCTGACTGAGTTTAAACTTTCTGCACAACCTCATTGTAGATAACAGCCTTCTTGTCTTTCAAGAGACTGCATCTTGAGCCGCCTACTGTAAGTTATATGCTTATTTATCTTTATGTCTCTCCTGAGAACTGTTCCAGGTACAAAACTAACTTGATAACACAAATGTATCAAAGTTGAGCTTGCCCCAAGCAAGACACTTTAATTTCTCAAACTTCTACTTTCTTTTTGTTTCTTCTATTCAATTCTACCCACTATCCTTACTGTCCACTCTCAAGAAAAGGACCTGGGACAGAACGTGTCCTGTAAGTTGCCAGAAATATGTGTTTTAAAGCATTAAATAGATTGATTTTGAAGTGAGAAATAATGTTTCAGATGTTTGTATATAGGTGTGTTTGCTAAAGAAAATGCATGCAAATGCTGCCTCTGAGCTCTGACATTAACCTGACAAGAGACAGCATGTTGAACATAACAAACCAACTAACCAGACTATCTGTTTTTTAAGTTAATATTTTTTCATTCTGAACACAAAAGCAGGAAGCCATTAAGAGCTATCCGATTTCTTTGAATCCTCTGTAGCCTCATCTTGTGGTTGAAGTAATTATCACCTTTATTACTCTTTATAAGAGTAATATACTGCAGCCTTGTCTGAGACCACAAGTCAAGAGTTATATCTTGACCAAGATACAGATTAAATGAGACCTGAACCACAACTCCTTTTACATAGGTATAACACTCCCAGCTCTGTAAGAGTGCATGAAAATAAAGCAGTTCTATTAACAGCCCCTTAAAGGCATAGTTCACCCAAAAATCATTTATTT
Organism: Danio tinwini; assembly: GCA_903798205.1. Lineage (NCBI taxonomy): Eukaryota > Metazoa > Chordata > Actinopteri > Cypriniformes > Danionidae > Danio > Danio tinwini. Next base: position 5,906,689 of record CAIGQZ010004081.1, read on the forward strand.
GACTAATAATTGACGTCATTTACTCATTTATTTTATTAATTCTTCATTTGCTTAAAACATATTGTTGTTTCTTTGTTCTGTTAATTACAAAAGAAGATATTTATTTAGAAAAATAGTATTAGCTGACACTCATTGACTTCCATAGTATAAACAAATTACTTTGGAAGTCCAATGCTTTCCACAGATAGATTTTACTTGGGCAGGCCACCCAGGTATATTAATGGACGCCCAAGTATATTTGGTGATGTATATATTTTTTATTATTAGAATCTTTTTACACTTTTTTTGTATCCGCCCGATAGCCAAACATCCGCGATCAATTAACCAGTGGAAACATTTCTTACTTCTCGTTGTGTAGGCGAGAACTGACAACACTCTCACAAATAATCTCACATGCTCTGCAGAGACTTACGGGGATGCGCCTTTTTTGGGACTTAAAAATGTGTCCCTCTGGGGTTTCTAAATCTTCTAAAATATCCAGGATTCGACTTTTTACTCACTCTAATTATTATACATTTTAGAGATTTTTATTCCACAGATGTTTTTTTTCCCTTTGTCATTTATTTCTCATTTGCTGTATATTTTTATTTCATTTGATGTTGATATATTACATATTTTATACGTATCAAACATGCTTTGGCAATACTGTACAAAATGTCAGCAGCAGATTTTACCTGTCAGTGTGTCCATGTGACTCCTGAATAGAATAAGAGTAAAAAAAATATTTAAATTTTTTTTATTATTATTAAAAAACAAACAAACTTCAACCCATCGAAAAGAAACAATAAATAAATAAAAAAAAATAATAAATAAATAAAAATATTATTAAAAGTCCGTTTTTTGTTACGTGTGCTGTGGATAAAAGGTCTGTCTACCACTTTAGGCTGCCTTTAGGTACAGAGTTGTGCACATATGTAACACTGGACCACACAACCTTATGTTGCATGGGTATACTTTTAATAATAGCCAAAATACAATAAATGGGTTAAAATGATTGATATTTTATGCCAAAAATCATGTTTAATGAAGATATTTTGTGAATTTCCAACTGTAAATTTCAAAACTAGATAACGCTTAAGGTTGTATTAGTTAATGTAAGTTTAAGAGCCCATATTTTGCATTACAGAAGGTCATATTTTGGTTTTGGGGGTCTCCAACAACAGTCTGATATGCACGCAAGGTCAAAAAACACTTTCATTCTCTTATAATATGCATTTATTTTTACGTAATTACCACCGCAAGTATATTTTAGATCTGTGGGAAGCACCAAAGTCGATCAGTACCACCAACCAGCATTCTTCTAAATATCTTCTTCTGTGCTCAACAGAAGAATGAAACTCCTAAAGGTTTAAAACCACATGAATGAGAGTAAACGATGAGGTCATTTTGATTTTTATGAGTGAAATATCCCTTTAACTCTTATGTGTTATAGACAGGCAGTGCACTTTAATCTCGAATGCTTCTGCAAGACTAATACGTCATTACCTCTTCCAAGACAGTGAGAAGTTTCCCAGCCAGAGTTTTGTTTATTCAGTCTCCGATCCTTTATCTCAGCCTCACCTGCTTTATGTCATTTTTGTAGGTTTTTAGTCGGCGACCTCTCAGACTCTGAAGGGGACCCACTTGAGACGGTTAAGGATGTAGACCTCCAGACCACCGAAGATGTCCGTGGACCCTTTAGTCATGGGACGGAGCTCATCCCCTGGTACGTGCTGTCGCTTCAGCCAGATATCCACCAGTTCCTGTTCCAGGGAGCAACCGTCATCCACTACGACCCGGAGAGCCACCTCACTGCCCGCTGTCTCCTTCGTCTACAGCCCGATAACTGCTTCCTCACCTGGTGCAAACCCCACAGTAGCTGCAGCCTATATGGAAGAGCCAGAAGCTTCATGGGACGTCCAGCATCCCCAGACCACTTACACATCGGCCAACCTGTTCACTGTGGACTCTCTGACGGGCTCCTGGATCTTAATGTGGTGAAGGCTGTGTTTATGGGTCACCCTGGAGTGGATGTTAACTATGTCTGCCTGCAGCACAAACTCTGTAACATGAATCCTGGTGAAAATGGTGTCACGCTGCTATATGGACTTCACACCACAGACAACAGGCTCTTGCACTTTGTGGCCCCGAAACACACGGCTCGCATGCTGCACGAGGGCCTCCAGGAGCTGCTGAACTCCATCAGGAAGATCAGGAAATTTCCTGACCAGAGACTGCAATGGCTGAGAAAGCAATATGTTAGTTTGTACCAGGTATGTTCACATCTATTCATTTAACTGTTGCATGTAACCCAAGTGAGAATGGGAGAGTACTTCTAAGTCAAACTACCATTTACAGTATAGTACTAAATATGTGCATTGCTATAAATGTTTTTTTATGTGCTTTTTCATATGACTCTTGTTATCCCTTTATCTCTGTAAAGATTACAAAATATTACAGCAGTCATCCTGCTGTTTTTACATGAGCTAGTTTATTTATTGGTTTTGCTGGTCTGATTTGATGACTCTAGAAAATATTTAGGGCATCAGCAAATCGGGTTGAAGAATAAACTGTCTTAAACTACTTTAGGCTACCTTTAGGTAAAGAGTTGTGCACATACAGTTGAAGTCAGTATGTCTGATAATATTTTTTTTCTTCTGGAGAAAGTCTTATTTGTTTTATTTCGGCTAGAATAAAGCAGTTTTTAATTTTTAAAAAAACATTTTAAGGTCAAAATTATTAGCCCCTTTAAGCTATATTTTTTTCGATAGTCTACAGAACAAACCATCATTATACAATAACTTGCCTAATTACCCCAACTTCACTACCTTCCCTAAATGTCACTTTAGGCTGTCTAGAAGTTTCTTGAAAAATATCTAGTAAAATAATATTTACTGTCATCATGACAAAGATAAAATAAATCAGTTATTAGAAATGAGTTATTAAAACTATTATGTTTAGAAATGTGTTGAAAAAATCTTCTCTCCGTTAAACAGAAATTGGGGAAAAAAATAAACAGGGTAGCTAATAATTCTGGTTTCAACTGTATGTGACCCTGGACCACATAACCTTATGTTGCATGGGTATATATTTTAACAATAGCCAAAAATACATTAAATGGCTTAAAATAATCATTTTATGCCAAAAATTATGTTCCATGAAGATATTTTGTGAATTTCCAACTGTAAATATGTAAAAACTAGATAACATTTTACAATAAGGTTGTATAAGTTAATGTAAGTTAAAGAGCCCTATATTTTGCATTACAAAAGATCATATTTTGGGGTCTCCAACAACAGGCTGATATGCATGCAAGGTCAAAAAACACTTTCATTCTCTTATAATATGCATTTATTTTTACCTAATTATCCCAGCGACTCCCATATGATTTGTTCAGCAATTAATTTGTTCCCAAACCCCTTCTTAGCCGAAGCTGATCTTCTTTTAATAGCAAATGGCCGATGAATCCTGCGTTGTAGCGTAAGTTATTGTATCAATCATCAGAAAAATGACAGGAACAAACACAGCACTAGGTTGTCTATACTGTGGTGTTGTTGTGAAAAGGAACCTTAACCCTTTATTCCCCGCAGCTGAATCTCCATCTGTCAGTGATCGTCATCTTCGCGTGATCAGTCCCGTGATCCCTACGCTCAGCTAGTGTCTGAAGGGAAAGGCGCGTTTACATTTTTACCGGAACCGGCAGTTCATATTTGGTGATGTACCATATCAACATCGACGCGTTCAAGCAAAAGATCAGAACCTACTTAAAGAATCAGTCATTTTAATCACGGTGCACTTTCAGATTTAAACCTCAGCTGGATGTTTCCATTTACTTAGTGCTGCGTTACACACTGCATGGATGGTCATTTTCAAAAACCCATAATAGGGGCTCTTTAATATATTTACTAGCATTTCATGAACAAACAGTGTACAATACATTTTTACAGTGTTTGTTCATGTTAGTTAATGACAATGCAGTTGTTCATTGTTAGTTCAAATTAACTCACGATACATTTAACTAATGTTAACTAGTATGAATTTGGATGTTAATAATGCATTAGTGAATGTGCAACTATTATTAATAAATGCTGTATAAGTATTGTTTATTATTTGTTTATATTAGCGAATACAAATAACTAAAGAAACCTTATCGTAAAGTGTGACCAAGAACTAATGAGCAATAGTAATGAGCATTGCTAAGCACTTTTTGCATGTATGCAAGAACAGAAGGCTGCTGAGACTTTTGTATCAGTGTGTTGATGTACTTCCAATAGAAACTGAATATTGAGTAGGGGGCCGGCTTTCTTTTTGTGCATTAATTCCTTATAGCAAATTAATGGTAAGAGGGGTGTGGTTAATAATATTGTGGCTGAAGATGTCAAACTGACGGCAACAGAAGGACCAGAGGGCCACACCAATAGCAGAACAAAATGGTCTGATTTTATTTGAAGATTACCAAATTTTTACAAAAAGAAAAATTGTCAGTGGATTAATTTTTTATGGATTAATTGTTCACATAAAGAATAATAATGTGTGTTAGCAAAAAAAAACAAACAAAAAAAAACTACGTAAATTGTGATGTTTTTACAGTACATTGACTTTAACCCTCAGATTTTCAAATGGTTGCATCTCAGACAAATATTGTCCTATCCTAACAGTCAATGGAAAGCTTGTTCATTCAGCTTTCATCTGTGTGTGTATATATATATATATATATATATATATATATAT
>CAIGQZ010004081.1:5918753-5941482 GCA_903798205.1 Danio tinwini
TGATTTGATTTGATTTGATTTGATTTGATTTGATTTGATTTGATTTGATTTATTTATTTATTTTCCAACAGAAATATCATACAGTGCATAAAATATCTTTAACAAAAAAAAAAAACATTTCAACATGGTTAAAAATGGAGCAGGGTGAAGCACAAGCTTATTTTTTCCCACCCCATTACCATATACATCATTAGTCTATAACTTAAACTTGATTCTTCTTTTACTTATGTTTTCTTTTGGCATCTTTGACATATATGTTTAATTCCATTTGTACATTTACATTTTATAACACAGACCCCAAAAATACATAGTACTGCAAATATCCATTAATTAAAATTTCATCATACCTTTCTCATTTTATCCTTTTTCAATCACCTTCATCATTATATTTGTTCAGTAATAATATTTATACAGCTTTTTAAATTGACTAATATCCTGACATTGTTTAAGAATCTGTTCTAGACTGTTCCATAATTTCACACCACATACAGACATACACAAACCTTTTAAAGTTATCCTTGTTTTCAACCTCCTAAAATTGTGTTCTCTCAGATTATATCCCACTTGTCTTTCTTCAAAAAACTTTTGTATGCATTTCGGAAGTAGTTTATTTCTAGCTTTAAACATAAATTGTGCTGTTTTAAATTTAACCAAATCATTGAACTTAAGCATCTTCAATTTAAAAAATAAAGGATTTGTATGCTCCAAATACCCCACATTTTAAATAAGTCTAATTACTTTTTTCTGCATTGTACATTCTGCATTGTACACAATAACTCATATACGGCAACATAAGTGTTATATAATACAACAACTACTTATTGATTGCACTGACCAGATCTTGTTACTTTACCACCAAACATATTTTTTCAGGACCTGCATTACAATGTGTCATTTCAAAGTAGTATAACATCCCATAAGAAAAACATGCACAATAATTTTTTTCTGTCTATTGAACATTTCAGTCAGTCTCTTGTCTTGTCTAACTGTTTTAAAACTTGTCACTCTGTATTTAGTCCATTTCGTGTTCATGTTATTTACATGAAACCTATTTTGTCAAAAAGAAAAATAGTTTCAGGGCTCTGTAAAGGATCTGGCATGCTTTTAAAGGTATCAGCAGTGGGTCATCATTTACCGTTAACAACATGGACAATTGATTCCTCCTTTATTAAGAACAAGAGTCGCTGACTGACAGTTTGATATTAACGTCTCACCAGCTCATAAATCACCACGAGACGTCTAATGATATGCATGCCAATGTAATAACTTTTAATTTGTTTTCTTTATTTCTGTAGAAATTTGAGCCTTCTTCAAGCATGCGTCAGATGGGGTGGATGTCATTTGAAGGATTCGCCAGGTTTGCTTTTATTAAATGTATTTGACAGTATAATGTGGAGCAGCAGTTTCAGAAACACTATACTTTGGCATATCTAGATAATCTGCTGGTTTCGTGTAATCTCTAATGCATGACCTAAAGATTTTATCAGATTTGATTAGTTATTGTATTTACCAACATGAGCTAATTATGAACAACACTTGTACAGCATTTATTAATCATAGTTCTACATTTACGAATGCAGTACACATCCACACACATCACATCATATGCTAATGCACTGCACATTAACATGAACTAACAATAAACAACTGTATTTTCATCAACTAACGTTAAATAACATGAACAATTACTGAAATAAATATATCGCTCATTGTTTGTTCATGTTAGTAAATGCATTAACTAATACAACCTTATTGTAAAGTGTTACCAAGTTAATGTGCCTCTCGTAGGTTTCTAATGGACAAGGACAACTTTGCCTCCAAAAGTGAGGAGTCTCAAGTGAACCTGGATGAGCTCCAGCATCCGCTCTCGTACTATTACATCGAGTCCTCTCATAACACATACCTGACAGGGCATCAGCTGAAGGGAGAGTCTTCAGTCGAGCTCTACAGCCAGGTACATCTTCAGCAGATCATCTCTGTTTCTCCTAAACCCGATCTGAGGTCAAATTCACAGCCATTCACAATGCTCTCCATAAATATATCTTCTTTCACATGCCGTACTGTAGAAGTGAATGCAGAGCTTATGTGTGTTTTATGGCTTCTGTCGCAGGTGTTGCTGCAGGGTTGTCGCAGCGTTGAGTTGGACTGCTGGGATGGGGATGACGGCATGCCTGTTATTTACCACGGACATACTCTTACCACTAAGATTGCTTTCAAGGTCTGTTTAGAAACCAAGACTTCTGTTGATTTTATGTGTTAAGACAAAAAAAGTTCTTATTGCGATATAAGACAACGTATACCATTTCTGTAAATTCAATCTGTTAATAGTTTATATATATTGACCACATACAACGGGGAAAATAAGTATTGAACACATCATGTTTTTTTCCTGGGAATAATATTACTAAAGGAGCTGTTGACATGGAATGAACCAGATTTTGGTGATAACCCGAACAATACAAACGGTCAAGTCAGGTGATTGGCTGGGCCAGCTTGATTTTCTTTTTCTAAAAGCATTTGAGAGTTTCCTTGGATGTGTTTTGGATCATTGTCTTGCTGAAATGTCCACCCTGGTTTTATCTTCATCACCCTGATAATTAGGGATTTACATTAACACCCGCCAAACATGGATAGATTTCAGCTCTGGCGGGTTAGACAGACACCTCCACTAGCCACTTTGGCCGGTTGAAAATCATTTTTTAAATTGTAGTTTTCTTAAAAGCAGGATTCGACAATAAGGATGGCCCAATATTCGTGCAGATGCGATCTTAGAATCGAGAAGCAGCATGACTGACAAACTGTTTTTTTGTTGTTGTTTTTTTATGTTTTGTTAAATAAAATGTATAGTATACAGCTATATTTTGCTTGATTTGATACATTATTTAAAATTTGTGGCTAAGAAATAGTTATTTATTTATGTTTAGTGTGGTTAGAGATAAATTTGGTAAATACTTTGAGCTCTGAAAAGTCCTGTGAAATAAAAACTAATTGTAATACAACATTATGGAACCATGACCCATGTGCTCATGCTCACCGAGCACGCTCATACACAACATGCACAAAAAGTAAAATGAATTAGGAGGCATGTGGACATTCCACAAAATCTAAATCAAGTGATTTTAGCATGTCAAAGTCAAATTTATGCATATAAAATATATTTTCCCAACAACAAAATTGTGGCTAGTGAAAATGGCGAGTGGCTAGTAATGTTGGAAAACTACTAGCCACACTGGCTTGTGATCAAAAAAGTTCATGTCAAGCCCTGCTGATAATGTAGATGTTGTACTGAAGCAGCTGATATTCATTTACACTGACTTACAGACTTGCTGAATAACTATTGAGCGATTTCAGCTGCTGTCTGGGCTTTCTTTTTCTTTCTACACCTCCCTTTCTTCATGTGTTCAATACTTTTTTTCAGTGTCATTTCATTTTATTGCGCATAAACTAGTAAGATTTGTTTTCTTTGCATATTTGTATTTCTTTGATTGTTACCAACATCCAAGTCAACAGCAACTTTAGAAATATGTTTTCTGATAAATATGACGACCTGTTCAATGCTTATTTTCCCTGCTTATTTTCAAACCTGGGCGACATGACAAAAAACGTTCATATCATGATAAAAGACATCTCATGTCTCATATATTTCACAATACGATATCATTTCTGTAATTTCAATCAATTAATGGTTATATATTGACCACATTTTTTTTAAGACTATTTCAGTCCCACTTTATATACAGTTAGGGTTAGGGACAGGTTTAGTGGTTATGGGTAGATCTAAAGGTGGGTTAAGGTGTAAGGAATGGCGAACAGTGCAGTGTAATTACAATGTAATTACATTCAGGTATGTAATCAAGCATTAGTACAATGTAAAAAAGTGTATTTACGCTAAGTACATTGTTACAAATGATTATTTCAGTGTCAGTACACTGTTAAATACACAGCACACCAGTTAAGGCCACTTAATATATAAAGTAGAGACCACAAAATTTGTTTTTTGCATTTTTTCAAAATACAGTATATACTCAAAAATGTACTCATTCATAACATATTTCTCATTTTTTTTAAGATCTTCAATGTTTGATTAAAAATATAGAAGTATAAAATAAATATAAATAAAATATAAAACACTTTTTTTTAATTAATGAATACAAGTCTATCATATTAATATATTTTTTAAAATCCATAATTAAAATGCAAATGTAAACATTGTGCTTTCACGCATGTGAAATGTTTCTGTCTGCATCCTCGTGATAGCATGATGTTACATTGCACTCGTATGAATTGAGAAAGCATTTCCGTAAACAATGTATTTTGTGACAATACGAAATAAAAGATATAGTGTAATATGAAATTGTAGACTTATAATTTTGTCCATATCATATATATCGTCATATTGCACAGCCCTAGTATACAGTAGATGGTTTGTGGTGTGTGAAAATGCTCTTGTGTACTGTAGGATGTTGTTGAGGCCATCAATCGTGCAGCATTTGTGAACTCGGAGATGCCTGTGATTCTGTCTATTGAAAACCACTGCTCCTTACCACAGCAGCGCAAAATGGCTGAGATTTTTAAGGTACATGTCAGCAAACTATATCAGAATGCTTCCATTAGTTCATTAGTCCATTAGTTCTTGCTCACTTGATGAATTTGTTTCCAGTGTAAGGTGAATGTGATTTGTGTGTTTTACTCTTTAGACAGTGTTTGGTGAGAAGCTGGTGACCAAGTTCCTTTTTGAGAGTGATTTTGCGGACGAGCCTTTGCTTCCGTCTCCCCTTCAGCTCCGAGCGAAAATCCTCCTGAAGAATAAGAAGTTAAAAGCTCACCAGGCTCCTGTCGACATTCTCAAACAAAAGGTAAATTGGAGCGAAGGTAGCCAAGAACTGATCTTAAAAAGACAGTTCACCCAAAGTTTTTCTGTATTTATTTGTCCAGAACTTTAAGTTTCCTTTTGCTTTTGAACACAAATGAAGATATTTTGAAGAATCTTGGCAATCAGTAACTATTGACATCTGTTGTAGGAAAATAAAATAGTAGAAGACAATGGCTACCGCTTTATTTTTCTCTAAAATATATATTTTTGTGTTAAACAGAAAGAATGAGAGTAAATGAACACACAATTTGTATTTTTGGGTGAACTTTAAGACTATTGGGTTTTTGTTATTCCCATTGTCTTTATACAACATTTTTCCTAAATGAACTAACTAATTTCTTAGTTTACTTTACCTGTTTTGTCTTGTTTGTTAGCTGCCTTGTGTTTTTTAAGCTATTGTTATGTCAGTTATGACTGTTGTTACTGTATGTCAGTGATCGTTGGCAATAGATGCCTTGTGTTTTGAAATATCTTTTTGCTTCAACTCTTGTATCTCTTGGTCTCTCTTGATTGTACAGCACTTTGGATCAATTGGTAGTTGTTTAAAAGTGCTTTATAAATAAAGAGGAAGGAAAGTTAGGAAGTAAGGAAGGATGAAAGAAGGAAAGAAAGAAAGAAAGAAAGAAAGAAAGAAAGAAAGAAAGAAAGAAAGATTGAAGCAAGGAAAGAAAAAAGGAAGAAAGATGGAAGGAAAAAAAGAAAGATGGAAGGAAAGAAAAAGGAAAAAAGAAATATGGAAGGAAAGAAAGGAATGAAAGATTGAAAGGAATAAAGGATTGAAAGAGAAAGAAAGAAAGAAAGAGAAAGAAAGAAAAGAAGGAAGGAAGGATAAGGATAAGGAAGGAGAGAAAGAAAGATGGAAGAAAGGAAGAAAGGAAAGGAAAAAAGAAAAATGGAAGGAAAAAAGGAAGAAAGAAAGAAATATGGAAAGAAAGAAATATGGAAGAAAAGAAAGGAAGGATTGAAAGAGAGAAAGAAAGAAAGAAAGAAAAGAAAAAAGAAAGAAAGGAAGGAAGGATAAGGAAGGAGAGAAATGAAGAAAGATAGAAGGAAGGAAGGAAGGAAGGAAGGAAGAAAGAAAGGAAGACAGAAAGAAAGATGGAAGCAAGGAAAGAAAAAAGGAAGAAAGATGGAAGGAAAAAGAAATAAAGAAAGAAAGAAAGAAAAAAGATGGAAGGAAAGGAAGGAAGGATAAAAGAAAGAAAAAAAAGACATGTGGAAGGAAAGAAAGGAAGGAAGGATTGAAAGGAAGGATTGAGAAAGAAAGAAAAGAAGGAAGGATAAGGAAGGAAGGAAGGAAGGAAGGAAGGAAGGAAGGAAAAAGGGAAGGAAGGAAGGAAGGAAGGAAAAAGGGAAGGAAGGAAGGAAGGAAGGATGGATGGAAAGATGGAAAAAGAAAGGAAGGATGGATGGAAAGATGGAAAAAGGAAGGAAGGATGGATGGAAAAAAAGGAAGGGTAGATGGAAGTATCGAAAGAAACAAACAAGGAAGAAAGGAAAAAGAAAAACAAAGAAAGAAAGGATGGAAAAAGGAAGGATTAAAAGAAATAAGGATGAAGAAAGGATGGATGGAAAAAAGTAAGTGAAGATGGAAGGAAGGATGGAAAAACAAGGAAGGAAGGGAAGAACAAGAAAGGAAGAGAAAAAACAAGGGAGGAAGGAAACGAGGAAGGAAAGAAAAAATAAGGAAAGAAAGAAGGGAGAAAATAAGTAAAGAGAAAGACATTATGGAAAGAAAGGAAGGATAGATGTAAAGAAAGGAAAAAGCATGTAAGGAAGAATGGATGGAAAAAAGGAAGGGAAGATGGAAAGAAGGAAAGAAAGAGATCAGTCAGAAAATATATTTGTAGCTTGCACATTTGTCTATATATTTCCATTTATATGCAGAATGAATAGTGATGCAGCAAACTGAAGGTGACTGCAGTCATCTGTCACACCAAGAATAAAAAAACACAACAAACAGAGCTCAGTTAAAATGTGTTCAACTTCATTCAATACAGTCATTTTATTCGATGAGTTGAAAACAGAATAGACTAAAAGATGAATGATTACAATCTATATCATCTTAGCATTCACACAAGGCACGTGTAGATATTGCTAGATCAATACTTGGAGGATGTTAAAGCATTAGGCTTGTGCTCATGTCACTTCTATAACAGTGCTTTAAATTTGTCAGCTCTGATTTTCTTCCAAGAAAAATCTGCAGAATGCATTTAAACGTGTCATGGACTGAACTGGAAGTCCTTGTCTCATTTTAAAAAGCACAATCAAATTTAATAAACATTTAATAAGCACGCAAATGGTTGGGAATGTGTGGAATTGTTTGAATGAGAGACTTGTCCAGTGCTGCAGAAATCTGCTCTGCTTCAATGTGGTTCTGACTAACTGTTAAACATTTTTACTATCAACAAAGCTGTCCGTGAAGCATTCATCTAACAAATCAAGTCAAGTTTCAGACCTAACTGTTAACTTTCCCATTTCAAAAGGCACATCAGCTTGCTCACATGCAGGCTCAGGCCAACAACGGCACAGTCAGCACAATGCCACTGGGAAACAATGATGAAGAGGAGGAGGAAGAAGACGAGTACGATTATGATTACGAGTCGCTGTCTGACGGTAAGCATACTTTGCATAGCTCGAGCCATCATGGCCTCAATTTCAACTTAAATGGACAGCAGTTATTAAAACATGCAGTGGAATGTTCTGTCCTGTTCACTAACCCTCTCACGATCTTTTACTGTTCTCACGATGGCACCTTCACTATGTAGCATGAGATCCTTTTTCCACTCCCCCTCCTTTCTTTCATTCTCTTTCCTCTTTTTTTGTCCTTTTTCTTAGCCGATGTCCTCAATGCTTCCACAGCCTCTTATGGCCAGGAAGGTAAACGCACTGTGTGTGACAATATGTGGGTAGTTGACAAGCTGACATGTTTAAAATGTGAGGTTAAAATATATGGTTTAGCATTAGGGGAAACTTTAAATGTCTTTGCATTTGCGAGATATTAAAATAACCATAAGTCATTTATGAAATAATTGAGAATTTATTTATTTATTCATTCATTTATTCATTTTTTTTTCGGCTTAGTCCCTTTATTATTCTGGGGTCACCACAGCGGAACGAACCGCCAACTTATCCAGCATATGTTTTATGCAGCGGATGCCCTTCCAGCTGCAACCCAGTACTGGAAAACACCAATACACACTCATTCGCACACATATACTATGGTTATAGTTTTATTTCCTTTGGCTTAGTCCCTTTATTCATGAGCACAGAAATGCCAACTGACCCAGCTGAGGCTCGAATTAGCGACCTTCTTGCTGTGAGGCGACAGCACTACCCACTGCGCCACCAATAATTACGAATTGTAGTGGTAAAATGCACATCTTAGCCCTTTATTTAAACATACTGATGCTCTGTTGTAGATTTTCTCAACGTTTTTACAAAGTAGTTCAAACTTTGTGATAAAATACTCATTTAAAAAATGGACTGGAGAATAAATGTATAATTGCTAATCAAATATAAATGATTATCAATGAAATATTAATAACTTGTTATATTTTAGTCAGTGTGTACTTGATTTTCTTTGAGCTATTATTGTTCTATGTAGTATGAAGTCTTTTTTGCATGGTGATTTACAACCCACTGTCCCTGATGATTATTTGTTTTGTTTTTTTGCAAATGTCAGTTAAATAATTTTCTCAGCTAAATACTTTAACCATGTGTAGTTTTTCAAGCCTTAATGCTTTAATTCAATTTGTTGGGTCATTAAAAGTGCTGACTCTAGACCTTCCTAAAGCATAAAAATACCATATGTTTGCATACATGTAAGAAACCTGCTAAGTGAACATGCTTATTTATCTGAAAATCAATGCTAAAGTCAGTTTTCTCCTTTGAAATTGTGCATTCTGTGTCGGAATGTCTGGCTTTGTTTTGGTCTCTACGTATAACCAGCCCACTGCCAGTTTACCCAATTATATTTCAGCACACTTGCCTTGGTCAAAAAAGCACTGTATTTCATTCAGTCTTGAAGACTGATTCAATGTATGCTGGTGCAGTTGAAAACACGACCTCTGAAGGACAGCCTCCAAAATGAGAAGTTTTAAAAATCCATGAAGTGTTTTTAATTAGCAAATAGTATTAATATTACAAACGTAGACATTAGCTAAGCAGCAAACATTTTTTAGCAGTGTATTCTAACAACATGCACATGCAATGCAACAAGATTCCAGTTACAAGAAATTTGACCATCTGAACCAGAGGCAACACAACAGAACCTTTTAAATACCAGAAGCACAGAATAGTGCACTCACTGCACTTCAACAAAATGGTAAAATCTAAACTTTAACTTTAATATAAGTACATGCAGAGTACTTTTTTATTTACAAAATCTGAGGTAAACTGTCATGTAAAATGGCATTCAAACTCACATTAGTAGCATTCAACACAAAAAAGCACGGTAGTTTACTCAGTTGTTCAGCTGCAAGAAATAGAAAACAGAAGTTTTAGGCAATGGTTTGAACAAAAACTCCTTTAACATAGAAAAGAGTTGTGTGTTGTTGCGTGTAGTTGTGGTGTAGGCTCCAGTCAGGCATGTTAGCTCATGTGAAACCTGCGTTTGCATGAAGTCGTCAGAGGAGGGGGCTCGTGATAACGTGTTTTGAATTTGAACTGCAATACCTAGTTCAACCACTGGGTGTCAATCGTACATACTGCACCTTTAAAACCTAATTTGTACATCACTTTGTCACTACTGTATATTGGTACAGTTTCTTACCACTGTTCAATTTCAGAATTTCCAAAAATATAATTGGTAAAAATGTAATTTTCAGTAGATATTGTGTGCTTATCAACTGGCCTTTTTTATTTACATACATGTCATCATGTCAACTTCCCATGTTATAAAGTGTGCTGTGATGTCATTTGTTATTCCTACTGCGGAACATTGCTATTTTCTCCAGTGTGACTGCTTGCAGAATCATTTCTGAGATTCATCAGGTGTGTGCTGTCTGCTCCGCCATAACTAATTCAGTGTTTTTTAGTATAAAGATGGGTGGTACAGTGTGTAAAAACACAACGACCCATTCTTGCTTTCACTTTGGCTTGGTGTTTTGAAAGTGGCTCGACCTTGCTTGCAGCACTGGCTCATCGGTGGGGGAAAAACAAAGCCATCTGCTTTCTCAGGCCCAGCTTTGCTCTCTGTTAAAAGAGACTTTGTTCTTTTCCCATATGGATTTCCCCCGAGACGCAGCTATGAGTTTGTGCAGTCAGGGGGAATGTTGGGCATTTACTCATCCCGCTTTCATAAGCCGATATGCATTAGCTACCATCCATTTTAGGTAAATATTAAAAATCATACAGGATTTGTGGAAGGTAAAATTCAGAGCTCTGATTGCTTTGTGTGCCATCATTTAATTGCATTCAGACAGCTTCTGACAGTGTCTGTGGGTATGTTGACTTCTCCTGTGATAGTCATCTAATAAGTCAAAAAGTTACTATGAAATCAAAATTCTCATCATCATCAAATTCAAGTGCCCTCGTATTTGAGACACTTTCAGTTTTCTTGTTCAATACGCCTTTTCACTTGGAAATACACAACAAAGTAGAAAAACTATGTTGAAGTCTGTTTTAAAGGGAAGTTTCACCCAAATATGCATAATTTTGCCATCATTTACTCACACTCATATTGTTCAAAAATTGTGTCTACATATAAGAAAATGTAATTCATTCCCATTTAATTTAGTTTGAATTGTGTCAATAAATGTCACTGTTCAGTAAGACAAACAGGCCGTTTTGGCAGTAGAAAGTAATGCAGCTTTTCAAACAATGCAAGTGGTGAGTAGGTGATGACAGAAACAGCATTTTGTTGAGCTGTCCATTTACTAAGACTACACAATTGATGTCGCACAGTATTTTTGGCTTCTTGTTGTCTCCTAAAATGACTGCTTAATCTGTTTTGTGCTTGGCTAAGTTTATATTTCAGATTGAAATGGAATTGTTTTCATGTGACCTTGTTTTGTTTGTTTTTTGGCTGAAATCTAAAAAATCTCAAGATGAATGTTTAGCATCTTTTTCCACAGACAATATTCTGGATGACAAACCTGAAGGCAAGTCATCCACAGAGAAACTTCAGTACGAGTCCAACGATGAGATGCCGAAGCGATTCAAAAAAGCTGGAAGCAAAGGAAAGGTCAGTGTACATCACTATTGATGAAGTTCTTTTGTGACTGAATCTAGATTTGATCTGTGTTCTCTCTTGCAGATGTTTGACATGGAGTTGGGAGAGGAGTTTTACCTGCCCCAGAACGAGAAGGAGAGTAGACAGATTGCTCAAGAGCTGTCAGATCTGGTCATCTACTGCCAGGCCATCAAATTCCCAGGTTTACATTTCACTATTATAAAGCCACAGTGAAGAATGCCTCTGGGAAATGCATAATATTAGTGATGCACAACACTATTTGGGTGAAATTATTTTTGATTTCACCTAAAACAGTTTTAGAGACTGAAATTATTGACTGACATGGTGACGTGCAGTTAGCGATTAGTGAACTGGATAAGTTTTAGGAAACATTTCTATCCACTAACTGAAATAAGCAACTACTAGTTATAGTAACAACAAAATCTACTACTAGTTATAGTACGCAAATGAAACCTTAATGAACTTCAAAAGCTATCCTAAAATAAACATGCTAATAAGTTTCATCTAGGATTGTGCTATATTAAGCAGTGATATTGTAATTGTTGTTTTAATTTATCAGCTGACATTATAAAGTATGTTATTTAGTTTTTTATATTTATGTTTTCATATTTATTATAAGTTCAGTGGTTAGCACTGCTGCCTTACTGCAAGGTTTGACTCCCAGCTAGGCCAGTTGTCATTTCTATGTGGATTTTACATGTTCACCTCACGTTGGTGTGGGTTTTCTCTGAGTGCTCCAGTTTCTCCCACAAAGACATCAAGTGATTCATTTATATGATTTTGTAACACATTACACTATGTTTGTATTAGTTCATGTTAATGAAAAAATATATTCATTACAGTATTAATCCTTTTTGTTAACTTTAGTTGAAAATTAAAATCAAGTTAATTTACATTTGGTCCTTTAGCTGACACTATTGTCCAAAGTGACTTGCAATTGAGGAGGCATTCAGCGATTCAACAATACAAGTGGCAATACACACAAGAACTGCTAATTATACAGAGGATCTGTTAGTGCTCAGAGAATTAGGTGCTAGAGTAAAGGGGGGGGGGGGGGGGTTATAGAGGGAAGAGTGCTTCTACAGGTGGTTTGACAAGCCCACTCAGCTGTGTAAAGCACTTCACAAACGGCTTTTTAAATATGCAGTGATTGTAAAAAAATGTCTGGTGCAAAACTAATGCAAGTGTTGGTTGGTTAAAGTGTCTGATAGATGAAAGAGGTTTGTCAAGCCCACTCACCTGTGAGGCACATTCAGGTTATTGTTGTTCATGCTATTTATTGTTGTTCATATTAACTCACAGTGCATTAAGTAATGTTAACAAGCATGAATAAGTTTTAATAATGCATTAGTAAATGTTAAACTATGTCTAATAAATGCTGTATTGTTCATTATTAGTTCATGCTAGTAAATGGATTAACTAATGAAACCTTATTATAGAGCATGACCATGGATTTATTCATAACAACAGTCACCTGCTTTATTTCTAAATGACAGAGCCTTTCTGAACAAATTGTTTGTAGGAGTCAAGAACAACATCTACCTCTGGTTTTACTGTCATATTTATTTATCCATGTCAGGATTAAAACAGTCAGCAAATTAGGTAATACTTTGTCAATTTTGCTCTCACTTACTAGGCTTGTTTACAGATATAAAGTAGCTTTATTCTAAGTGTCTACAAGTGTAAACTACAGTTAAGATTTATAATCGGTAACATTTCATTTTTGCAAGATTTAGCTTGAATTTAACTGTATTATCTTTCAATTTCTAAATATGTTTGGTGACTAAAATGTTATTGTAATAAATATATCTGTTTAATAAATCTGTTTTGTAACTAAAGTGAATATTATAAATAGAAATAAAACAGAACAAAACCAATCAGTGTTAGAGAATGACAACAATGATAGTAATGTAATGATAGTAATAATGACAGTACAAATTGACAACAACAACAATAATAATAATAACACCAACAACAAAAATTTCTGTTGAATGGAATGATTTTTTAACACATTTCTAAACATAATAATTTTACTATCTCATTTCTATTAAGTAATTTATTTTATGAAATGAAGCCCCCTGCTGGTCTCTCTAACACCACTTCCGACAGCAACCTAGTTTTCCCATATGGTCTCCCATCCAGGTACTGACCAGGCTCAGCCCTGCTTAGCTTCAGTGAGTAACCGGTCCTGGGCTGCAGGGTGATATGGCTGTGGCTCACACTGTGGTAATTATGCAAGTCATCTTATAATGATGGTTTGTTCTGTAGACAATCGAAAAAATAAGTATTGCTAATAATGGGGCTATTAATATTGACTTTAAAATGGTGTTAAAAAACTTTAAACACCGCTTTTATTTTAGCTGAAATAAAACAAATAAAAAAAATATATAGGAAATAATGTGAAAAATGTATTTCTCTGTTAAACATCATTTGGTCATCAACATCATCAAATATTATAAATTACTGTATAATTTTAATTGTAATGATTCTGACTTTTACTGTATATTTGCGCTACGTGTGGTTGAAGAATTTGCTGAATTAGTGAAAAGGGTGGTTAAATGAGATTCAGGTGTTGGGCTGCAGTACAGGAAACTGTAACAGTCCCAGAGGCGAGTCTTGAACAAACAAGCAGAGTTCTGGAGGAGCGTTTACCCTGCAGCCATGACCTTACATATGTGTTTGTTTGTGTTTGTGTGCGTGGGAACTAGGCCTCTCCACCCTCTCTCCATCAGGCTCTGGAAGAGGGAAAGACAGAAAGAGCCGGAAATCCATCTTTGGTAGCGCTCCTGCTCGCGGAAGCCCCGGGGAGCCTGTGACGCTGGTCCGAGCTCCAGGGAAAGGTACGTTCGCCTGGGTTTTTTTTTTGCACAGGGCACGCAGGAAGCAGAACACCCACTTAGAGCACCCATGGGGAAAGAGCTCTCAAGTTTTCCATTATTTTGAAGTCCCTCAAAAGCACATAAAATAGCCTTTCTACAGAATATTTCCAGTGGCTAGCTGTCTGAGAAAACAAGCATATGCTTTTTAAGAAGCAGCACTTTTGGAGGGCAAGTGGATATATGCTTTGAAAGCCTTAATGGATGTGAACTTCCTGCCATTCCAGCAGAAGCGTATCTGTCCTTTTTATCAGTTTATTTTTATTTTACTGATAGCTCAAACCCCAATTTATTTACTTGCTCTCATGTCTTTCCATAGCAATGCTAGATTTGACTTTCGAAGTTATTTTTGTACCGAAGTATTTGCCAAAAGGTGTAAAAAAACCAAACAAAAGTAAATGCTGGATGATTTTGTGGATGTTTATCTACAGTCCATTGTTGGAAATAAAACTTGGAAATGTCGTCTATTATTTGGCTTTAATTTAAATGGCTTTTTGTTGGATGTGCAGCTTGGGAATGACTGTAGAGGCAAATGATTTCAATATTTTACAATATCTATAAAATATTATCAAAATTTTTGTGCAGTGTTTTGATGTTTGGGCTGCATGATTTGGGGGAAAGAATTCTGACAAAATTTGTTGGTGATGAGAACAAATCTGTGATATTTGTGGTTATACGGTTGAAGACAAAAATGTTAGTCCTGGGAAATTTTACTTATTTAAAACATATTTCCAAAGTGCTATTTAATAGAAAAGATTTTTGTCAACTCATTAAACATCATAGTTTAATAACTAATTTCTAATAACTAATTTATCTTTTGCCATATTATACAAGTTTTTTTTTTTAAGAATCTAGTATTCAACTTGAAAAGCAATTTAAAGGGTTAACTAGGGTAATTAGTTTAACTATGCAAGGTATGTTAATTAGGCAAGTCATTGGACAACAGTGGTTTGGTCTGTAGCCAATAATAATAAAAAAAATCTGAAGAGGGCTAATAATATTGACCTTACAATTATTTTTAAGAATTTTAAAACTTGCTTAGTTAAACATCACATGGAAAACATAATTAAATAATAATAATAATAATAATAATAGTTTTGCTGCAACACAGCGACACAGGTAATGCTGTCACCTCACAGCAAGAAGGTCGCTGGTTCGAGCCTCCACTGCATCAGTTGGCGTTTCTGTGTAGTTTGCATGTTCTCCCTGCGTTCGCATGGGTTTCCTCTGGGTGCTCCGGTTTCCTCAACAGTCCAAAGACATGTGAATTGGGTAGGCCATAGTGTATGAGTGTGAATGAGTGTGTGTGGATGTTTCCCAGAGATGGGTTGCAGCTGCGTAAAACATGTGCTCGATAAGTTGGCGGTTCGTTCCGCTGTGGTGACCCCTAATTAAAAAGGGATTAAGCCGAAAAGAAAATTAATGAATGATTGAACAATAGTTTGGCATTCAGCTGTATAATACAGCACTGTATTAATAATAATTATAATTATAGTTTTTACAACTGTATATCAATACAGCACTGCAATAATAGTAATAATGATAGCAATAATAATAGTAATAATTTTGAATTTAACTGTATATCAATACAGTGTATTCAACTGTATATCAATACACTGTAGTAGTAATAATAATAATAATAATAGTAATAATAATAATAATAGTAGTAGTAGTAGTAGTAGTAAATTAGATAAAAGCTATTATATAGTTATAAATATTATTGTAATATATAAAATATATAGTCCTACAAGTTGAAGTACAATAATAAAACAGCCTACAGCTTGCTCTAGTGTTGTCAGTGAGGATGTATCAGTGATCTAAATTGACTAGTTTTTGTCTTTTTGTAAAATTGAAGCTGCAACTCAGCCTCACATAAGATATTCGTTTAATGATGTCACAGTTTTTAGTGTCACATTTGAACACAGCTGTTGTGATTTTAGACTGAAAAACTCACTCTATTTCTGCAGCCAATCTTGAGAGCATTCGCATGAACTCAGAGGAGCAAACATGTCTGAGCCCGAGCACCTCTCTGAGCTCCATCATCCGCACGCCCAAATGCTACCACATCTCCTCTGTGAATGAGAACGCTGCAAAGCGCTTGTGTCGGCGCTACTCGCAGAAGCTGATCCAGCACACAAGCTGCCAGCTGCTGCGCACGTATCCAGCGGCCACACGCATCGACTCTGCCAACCCTAATCCACTCATCTTCTGGCTGCATGGAGTCCAGCTGGTGGCCCTCAACTATCAAACCGACGGTAAACAGCAGGATCTGCTCTGCTTGCATTTTCCCCCAATATTTCTTTAACAGGAAGAATATTTTTTCAACACATTTCTAAACATAATAGTTTAATAACTCATTTCTAATATCTTATTTCTTTTGTCTTTGCCATGATGACAGTACATAGTATTTGACTAGATATTTTTAAGACACTAGTATTCAGCTTAAAGTGACATTGAAAGGCTTAATTAGATTAGTTAGGTATTGGGTAAGTCATTGTGTAATAATGATTTGGACTATCGAAAAACATATTGCTTAAGGGGGCTAATAATATTGACTTTAAATTGGTGTTAAAAAATTTTTAAAAGACTTTTTCTAGAAAAAAAAATATTATAGAAAATACTGTGAAAAATTCCTTGCTCTGTTAAACATCATTTGGGAAATAGTTGAAAAAGAAAACAAATTTACTGGAGAGCTAATAATTTAACTGTGTATTTTTCTATCCATTTCTCAATAAATATAGCCATTAATATTCGGTGCATTTAAACAAAACAGTTTAATTAAACACACATATGCGTTAAAATAAAAGTTTGGTCACCTAACATATTTAGGGATTTAAAATTAAAAGAAAATTACAAGCTGCTGAATTTTTCCTTTTATTAAAACTTTGTTTAACATTTTACCCTAGCATATTAATTTGGGTGTGCTCATTTTTCGAATGTCGAAGATCAAGGTTTTTAGGTTAGATTAGTTCCAGTTTTGGCCAGTTGGTGCTGACTAATCAAATTTATTTGCACAAATATATTATTGTAAATCATCCTCTACAAAATATAGATTTAATGAGAGATCTGTGAGGGTTGTGCTTATTATTTACTTAGCACTGTATATAACATCCAGCAGGACAGTAACTGGATCAGTGTAATGATTCAGTTACTGTATTCAGTTACTGTAGACTGATTGTCTGTTGTACTGACCAGGCTGTTTCACCAGGCAAATTTTCACACAAGTAAGCACATACATGGCCATTTCTAACATGATAACAATGAAGATATAGTTTTAAAAGTCAGACTTAAGTTAAAGGAATACCACCAGCACTAACAACACCTATAATTATCATTTTCAGAACATTTTGTTTCTAGCTATTTAATAAAAGAAGCTAATGAGAATCTGTCAGACTTTAAATAGCCCTGGAGCTTAAAGTGGCAGATAAAACTGCAACGCTTATAATAAACCGAACTGTACAAAAATAGTCTGTTTTGCTGGTTAATATGGCAAACTCTTATTTGGCACTGTATATTTCAATATTTTGTCATCATCAAAGCCTAAATTCACATTTTGCTAGACAAGCAAATGGCCTGTGACTAGAGAAGATTTACTGTCCATAAACACTTTTTACAGGCCTTAAACATGGTAAATATTACATCAAATAAACTGGCAAACCAAATTTGAGAAACACATCTAATTGCAACTGCTACTAATTCTATTAATAATAGTAATAGTAGTAATATCAATAACTATTGTGATTTATAAATGTTTCATATCACAATAGAAAAAATACAATACGAATATTTACTCAAATATTCATTTAGTCACCATCATCATTTGGTGTTTGTAAAGTATACCTCATCATAATCATAAGGTTTGTAGCCTAAATAATTGAACAGTTTATTACTTCGTTATTCCTCTAGTCATTTAAAGTTTTTTAATGTCTTTACTGAGTTGATGTTCCCCTCTCATATAAATATAACTGAGTGATCAGTTTTGAAAGTAAGAGTATTTGTTTGATATGTTCTCCTCTAGATTTGCCCATGCAGCTGAACGCGGCTCTGTTCGAGGCTAATGGTCACTGTGGTTTTGTCCTGAAGCCTCCAGTCCTGTGGGACAGAAGCTGTCCTCTCTATCAGCACTTTTACCCTCTGGACCGAGACCTGGAGAACATGACCCCAACTCTATACACACTCACTGTAAGAATACACACAAACCTGTGATCAGGGCTTGACGTTAACTTTTTTTTGATCACCAGCCATTGTGGCTAGTAGTTTTCCATCATTACTAGCCAATCGCCATTTTTACTAGCCACAATTTTGTTGTTGGGAAAATATATATTTTATATGCACAAATTTGACTTTGGCATGCTAAAATTACTTGATTTAGACTTTTGGTTAAGTCCACATGCCTTCTCATTAATTTCACTTTTTTTGTGTGTATGAGCTTGCTTAATGTGCATGAGCAAATGTTTAACGGTGTATCTATGGTTTTATAGTGTCACATTGCAATGCGTTTTTATTTCACAGGACTTTTCAGGGCTCAACATTAAGGATTTACCAAATTTATTTCTGACAACACCAAAGATAAATAAATAATAATTTCTTAGCCACAAATGTTAAATAATATGGCAAAACATGCAAAATATAGCTGTATACATGCTCTTTTTATTCAACAAAACCTTTCTTAAAAAACAATCACATTTAAAAAATAATTATTGCCTGGTATCTAAAACTATGCACAGTAGCCTAGTCTGTCCAGGCTAAAGGTCTCTCAGATCAATAGTTAACTACACATACATGGGGAGTTAATCTCCTATTAAAGCAATGTTATTTAAAGCAATGTTATTGTAAAAATGATAATCAAACCATATTAACAAAAATAAAAGTAAGCAAAAGAAAGCAGGTGAAAAACATGCTGTGTGATAATGGAAAGATTACACCTGCACACGGGTAACATTAGGCCCATAATCTGTTCTGTTCAAAGAATAATTAAAACAAAACCGGCAACTGCTGCTGCTTACAAAAAAAACATATTTTAAAAACATCCCAGACTTTTGGAAGCAGCAGGTTTGTGTGTGCTGGAGCATCACTTTTTGTCCAGTCTACAAGAGAACTCATCGCAGCAGTTGAGTTTCCAGGCACGGTTGCTTCTCGCCAGGAAAGGGGAGCGCGCATGCTTTTTAAACACTCACGCGCATCACATTATCTGTGCGCGTGAGTGATCTTCCTCTCATTTGGTATTCACCTGCTTTCGTTTGCTCGCGTGAATGCTGTTTTTGTCGGTAATGCTGCTTCTCGATTCTAAGATGACATTTGCAGGCATATTGGGCCATGCTTATTGTCGAACCATGCTTTTAAGATAACTATAATTTAAAAATGATTTTCAACCAGCCAAAGTGGCTAGTGAGAGTGGTTGTCTAACCTGCCACAGCTGAAATCTACTTGCATTTGGCGGGTTGGCGGGTGTTAATGTAAAGCCCTGCCTGTGATTGCTGTTTATTTATTTTAGCCACTCTACAAAATCAGACATTGGTCATCGTTTACATGAACACCGGTAATCTAATTATTTACACAATTGATCATATATACATACAGTTAATCTCATGTTATGGTACCATATGAAAGCTGCAGTTAAAGGAATAGTTCACCCAAAAATGAAAATAATACAATCTTTTACTCACCTTTTGCTTGTTCCAAACCTGTTTGAGTTTCTTTCTTTCAGCTAAACACAACAGAAGATATTTTAAAGAAAGCTGGAAACCATTGACTTCCATCGTATTTGTTTACAAATTTAATCGTTCCTCAAAATATCTTCTTTTTGTACAGCAGAAGAATCTCATTAAGGTTCATAACCACTAAAGGATGAATAAATATTCTTTTTGAAGTGAAATGCAGCAAAATCTCTGCAAAATCAATCAAAAATCTGTCATTTTAGATGGCAAAATTCTGGAAGCACTGGGTAATGGTGTGATAAAGATGTGAACATGTCAATACTGTATAGTAATGTGACTAAACTAGAAACACTCAAGATAAAAACAAAAATCTAATTAAGACATATTGTGTGACTTTAGCTGGAATAAGGTAATCAAAAGTCTCTGTTTACATCATTGATTCTTAATCCTAATATTTGTCTTAATTGTGTTAATATAGAAGTATTCTTGTCCATGTAAATATACCATATCTGTCTTAAATTTATTACAGTATTTGATTTGATGTGCATACAGATTGTGTCGGGGCAGAACGTGTGTCCAGGAAACTCAAACGGCAGTCCGTGTGTGGAAGTGGAGGTGTTGGGAATGCCGGCGGACAGCTGTCATTTTCGAACCAAACCCATACACCGAAACACACTCAATCCCATGTGGAACGAGCATTTCCAGTTCCACGTGCACTTTGAAGACCTGGCGTTCCTGCGCATCGCTGTGGTGGAGAACAACAGCTCTCAGGTCACCGCTCAGAGGATACTTCCCCTCAAAACACTCAGAGCAGGTACTTATTGATTACCGCTTGGTCCATAACTAGTGCATGCTTCATATGTGATCTGCAGAATGACAGTTCTTTTTTTCAATGAATGAGCTTTTTGCATTTCATAAAACTACAATAAAATATAGAAAAGAAGCAATACAATAATAATACATATACAATACAGAAAAACACTAACCTATGACAGAACAACAGAACACAGAGGCGCAAATGCACATGAATGCAAAATATAAATTAGCTGGTCAGGTTATGCATTAATAAATGAACACTGTTCTTATA
Source organism: Danio tinwini (assembly GCA_903798205.1). Classification (NCBI taxonomy): domain Eukaryota; kingdom Metazoa; phylum Chordata; class Actinopteri; order Cypriniformes; family Danionidae; genus Danio; species Danio tinwini. The sequence continues at coordinate 5,939,443 of CAIGQZ010004081.1, forward strand.
GTACCAGAAAAAAGCATCATCCTGACTATAGTTTTATTGTCAAATAACAGTTTGGGCACATTATTAAAAACATTATAGATTATAAATATCAATTACACTAAATCTTTAATTACTATGTTATTAACAGGGGTCATTGGTTATGCTTGCATTTTTTCCCCAATGCATTGTGTTCTAATATCTGTCCCCATGTTTTATCAAATATCTTAAACTTATCATTATTGATATATCTCAACCTTTCCAAAGCAGCATGTTTACGAGATCTCTACCCCCCTTACCAAACTTAGGTAGATTCAGTTTTCCATATTCTTAAAATCACCCTTTTGCCCGTTTCGTCATAGTTAAAAAAAAACTCAGCGCAGTGAATGGGAGAGTACAACAAATCATATTCTTCCAATCCTATTTGCTGAAATAATAAAAGAAAAACTCCATGATGGTGTTATCAAGACTTTCAGAAACAGGACAAAAATTAAATAAAAATAGTGTAAGACTGATAACGCCAGCCAGAGGAAAGAATAATGTCAAATTTACTGTCCTGTCCCATAGACGCTGCATTAGAAACGCCTCGCACAAGTGGCAATTAATTTTTTGTAATTTGATGCAAAGATGATATACTACATACAGAAATACATATAAATGTTCATATGTTTTTAAAAAATTCTAAATATTAAAAACTTTCAAGGATTTAAGATGCTGATGACGTTAAACGCATCATAACAGGCTTGTGAAAAGGCGCCATTTCCATACCAAATAACATGGCTATAACATATTTATACTTTTCTAAGTTATTAAACATCCTAAGAACAGCTATAAGTGGACATGCTTCAAGATGTTTTTGGAAGGCTTTAGAAGAAGGACACTTTTACATCTTTTAGAGTGTTTAATAAAACGTTGGTATAAGAGTTGGTAAGATTTCACGTTTCTAAAAGACGTGTAACCACTGTACCTTCTGCTAACAAGGGCATTGTGAAATATTTTGGTAACACTTTATTTTGATGGTCCATTTGAGTATTAGTAGACTGTCTGCTTAATATCTCTTGATACTGCTCCTTCAACAGACATTTAACTGACTATAAGAAACTTTGCAAGTACATGTCAGCTTACACTAAACCCTAACTCCAACCTAACAGTCTAGTTGTAATCTAATAAGAATTAGTTGACATGTAGATGCACTGTAACTTAAATTCAACAATCGGACCATCAAAATAAAGTGTGACCAATATTTTTGTAGTTTTCTATTTGAATGTTCATTCATTCATTTTCTTTTTGGCTTAATCCCTTTATTAATCAGGGTTTCGCCACAGCGGAATGAACCGCCAACTTATCCAGCATATGTTTTACACAGCGGATGCCCTTCCATCTGCAACCTATCATTGAGAAATCTATTTGAATATACTACTGTATATATGTTAAATGTAATTTATTCCTGTGATGCAAAGCTGAATTTTCAGCATCATTTCTTCAGCCTTCAGTGTCACGTGGTCTTTCAGAAATCATTTTAATATGCTGATTTAGGGCAGCACAGTGGCGCAGTGGGTAGCACAATCACCTCACAGCAAGAAGGTCGCTGGTTCGAGACCCGGCTGGGTCAGTTGGCAATTCTAAGTTTGCATGTTCTCCCCTTGTTGGCGTGGGTTTCCTCCGAGTGCTCCAGTTTCCCCCACAGTCCAAAGACTGGAAGGGCATCCGCTGCGTAAAACAAATGCTGGATAAATTGGCGGTTCATTCCACTGTGGTGACCCTTGATTAATAAAGGGACTAAGTTGAAAAGAAAATTAATGAATGAATGCTGATTATATGATATCAAAGTCAGTCAGCTTTATTGTCAATTCAACCACATGTACAGGACATACAGAGAATCGAAATTCTAGGTGCCTAACATATAATATTAATACAAAATACAAAAAGCAGAGTTGTGAAAAGAATTTACAATAAATACAATTATAGTATGTAGTCTAAAAAATATATACAAAAAATAAATAAATAAAATAAATAAATATATATATATATATATATATATATATATATATATATATATATATA